>CAJQUW010012586.1:0-26995 GCA_907163375.1 Prostheceraeus crozeri | reverse complement strand
TGTAATGTTCAGTCTTAACTTTATAGAGTTACCGTCTATCTTTGCACGGTTCGTTACTTCGTTCGTAATATCTTAGTACCCAATCTAAAGTACTGAAAATCAGCCAAATTGTAATCAGCCGTATAATATCTAAGATCGGATGCGAGCGCGTGGTGTGTGTCTTTTGCTCGCGGATTACTTTTTTATAATCGCGCGCGCGAACGTGCACAAGCCTTTGGAGGCAAACAAGATTCAATATCATAGGCCGCTCGCCACAAAGAAATGTTTTGGCGAGAAGGAAATACATTGCGACGCGAGAGCGATGTCTCTCTAAAATGTACATCTTTTACCAGCGATTTATGAGTCACCAAAACCAGAGAAAATGAGATAATCATCACTACAGAAACTTGAAAGGAGAGTGAATTTAACGACATCAAAAATGCGTTTACACAGTTACAATGTTGATACCCATGATCACTACAGTAGCCCCATGCAAGTGATGGAGTCAGCGGAAAGTTTTAGCTGTCAAGTATTCTGCTTGTCTGCGATCGGAGTGAATAAGGTGGGATGTGGAATGTCACTTTCTTCTTGTTACGACAGTTTGTACGAGTAGATCGCTTGAGAGTTGACTTGTCCACAGTGGGAGGCTCCGGGCTGCTGGTATTTTGCGGATTCGGGCGTTGCTTCGCATTCTGTGAACTGCATTTCGTAGGACTAGGTTGATCCGGATCAGGAGGTGATTCATCTGTAGCAGAGGTCGCACCGGTAGGCGTGTTTCTGGAATGAGTTGGCCTGTGAAAATTAGATTTAGTAGGAACAACAATGTTAGCCGGTTTTAACCTTTCTTTCGAAATAACTGAGGTTCTGCCAGACGGATACTTCACCTTGACCGTACTAGGGCCTACGTCTAACACTGGAAAGGTCCTTCATAAGGAGCTTCAAGTGGACGCCTAACCCTATCGACTCGCACCCAAACAAAATCGTCTACTTTTTTGTTGAACTCGGTGGGGTTTTTGTTATGAGCATGATGTCTACCGAGAGCGTGGGAGAAAAATCAGTAGATTCTACACAAGTTGCGAATTTTTTGATGAAGTCAGAATGAGCTTCCGTGTCCTGTCTTACGTTGTTAAAGCACATGTGGGGAGCGAGAATGGGAGAACCGGTGACCGCGGTGAAAGGCGAGAAACCACTGTCGTTAGGAATAGAACGCAGGGATAATTCGACTACAGGTAAGCTTATTAACCATTCCTGCTTCCTGGCGATGAGGGCGCTTTTAAGGGTACGGTGGAACCGTTCCAGCATTCCGTTGCTTTGGGGATGGTAGGGTGATGTACGGAGGCGGTGAAAACCGATAACCTTCGATAGTTCGGCAAAAAGTGTACTTTCGAATTGGCGGCCTTGGTCCGTAACTAAGAACAATGGGACGCCAAATCTACTGACCCACGATGCCAGGAATGCACGTGCCACTGTTTCTGCAGTTATGTCAGCTACGGGACAGCATTCGAACCAACGGGTGGCACGGTCAATGAATGTTACGAGATAACGGGCAGGAGACGTAAAGGGCGAATCTATAGTATGTGATGGGGGTAAGGGACCGACAATGTCGACGTGGACGGTTTGAAATCTATCGACATTCGGATAATTAGACTGCTGATAGATTGGCCGATGGTGTCGAGTTACTTTCGCCGCTTGACAATTACTACAATGCTTGACCAATGATTTAATGTCGCGGCGCATATCGGGCCAGAAATAACGAGATGAGATAAGGGAAATTGAAGACTTAACTCCTGGATGAGACAAGTTATGCAACGCATTGAATACTGCTGAGCGATAAGTGGGAGGAACGAATGGACGAGGTGTCGATAAATCAGTATTACAGAAAATAGGAGTGTTGTCAAATAGGCGAAAAACATGAAGTTTGTCCTTGAATTTTTGAACATCATCACAGTTATTTTGAGCGTTGGCTATTTCGTTTAGATCGGGATGGTCAATTGAAACAGAGTTTAAGCTTCTAGACAAAGCGTCAGCTACTATATTGTCTTTTCCTCAAATATGTGTCATGGAGGAGACAAATTCTGAAATAAGAAGCAGCTGTCGTCTCTGTCTATCAGACTTTGCTTCATTAGGAGAATAAAATGCTGACACAAGCGGTTTGTGGTCAACTAGTAAGTGCACTTGTTTACCTTCTATCAAATGTCTAAAATGTAAAACAGATTGATAAGCGGCAAGTAACTCACGGTCAAAAGCGGAATAGGATGTCTGAGGTTTTGTGAGTTTTTTAGAATAAAATGAGATAGGCCTCGTTTCATTATTCACAGTTTGATGGAGTGCGCCACCAACAGCGGTACTCGAAGCATCTGTGACTAATGTGAAATCAGTAGTATCAGGGTCAGGGTGATATAATGTTTCGCTTTCAGATAAGGCTTCTTTTATTTTACGAAAAGCATCTTCTGCTTTCGGTTTCCAATTAAGTTTGTGGTTACGTTGGTTAGTTGAACCAAGCAAGGTATAAAGTGGATGACAAATAGCTGAGAAATAGGGAATAAAATATCGGTAATAACCGATCATGCCCATAAATCTGCGGAGAGAAGCATAATCGACGGGCTTGGTAAAGTCCAGGATAGCCTGCACTTTTTGTGGTTTAGGTTGGGTACCATCTTTGCAAATGCGGTGGCCAAGGAATTCGATTTCGTTGGTCATGAATTCGCATTTATTTGCGGAAATTTTTAGACCTGATTCACTGAGTTTCTGGAAGACCTGAGAGAGATGGGCAATGTGTTCATCTTCGGTACGAGAAAATACAAGGATATCGTCAAGATAGGCAAATACGAAAGGCATTTCACGGAAAGTAGAATCAATCATTCGTTGAAACGTTTGCGCTGCGTTACGCAGGCCAAATGGCATATACAAATACTCGTATAACCCAAAAGGGGTTATAATGGCTGTCTTTTCAATGTCTTTGGATGACATCGGAATTTGGTGATAGGCCCTAACTAGGTCTAGTTTTGAGAAAACAGAACTACCGAATAGTTTAGCCTTCAACGAGTTTATATGGGGAATCGGATATCTGTCTGGTCTAGTTATGGAATTCAGACGGCGGAAATCGCCACACGGTCTCCAAGAGCCGTCGGCTTTGGCTACAAGATGTAGCGGTGATGCCCATGGGCTTTTGGAGGGGCGAATAATTCCCTGCTGCAAAAGGCAGTCGAATTCAGACTTAGCGGCGGCGAACTTTTCGCCGTTTAGCGGTCTAGCTTTCGCGAAGACAGGTAGGTCAGTAGTAGTTTCTATGACATGCTGAGTCTTAATAACGGCTTGTAAATCAGTACGAGTTGAGTTGTCATATATGGAGGAAAACTGTTTTAGTAAATGTGAAATACGGGGTTTATTTACTATAGGCGATACTAGTGACAGGGAAGGACTATTCTCGTTAGAAATCGAACAGACAGAAAATAAGTTAGTTGTACTGTCAATGAGACGCGTATTACGGCAATCAACTAACAATGAAAAATGATATAAAAAATCCGCGCCTAAAAGGGGTTCACGAACGTTAGCGATTATAAAAATCCAATGGAAGGAACGTCTAAGCTTCTTGGACTGAATGTTAATAAAGCACTCGCCGTGCACCTGTAATGGAGTGCCGTCAACCGAGTTGAGGGACAAATGAGACGGGTGAACCGTAAGGTTAAAAAGTCGCACATGTGAAACAGGTAAAACGGACACGGCAGCTCCACTGTCTATCAAAAAATTTATAGTTCTACTACCGATAATGAAAGCGGCGGAAAAACACTTAGTAGGGGCAGGGCTGTTTGCCGCACAGACAGCCGCCCTATCTAGTTTGACTGGGCGGGAGAACTATCTCTCGAAGAACGAGGAGAGGATCTAGGGGTATTTCTAGCAGAACGGGTAACGTTACAGTTAGATTTGTTGGGCCATCTGCACCAACTACGACAAGTGCGGGCTTTATCAGCAAAAAATATGTGAGCTCGGCAGACTTTAGGGCGCTGATCCTTAGAAAAAGGGAGGAGGTCTTTGCCGACCTGAGAGGAGGTATGAAATTCCCTCTGGCTATGAACCCGGTTAACAATGGCCGTATTGCCGTTCATACTAAAGCTACACAATTCGTCAGCCAACTTACCCAAATCTGCCAGTGGTGTTGACTTCTGAGTCGCAATAATTGGAGCGATGTTGGGTGGAAGGGCTTGCTGGAACTTGTGGCGGAGTAGGTCGTCTGCGACGCCGGCTTTGGATGCGAGTACTTGCATTTCCGATAGGTAGTGGGAAGGCTTGCCGGTCAACGGTTTCTCACGTAGGAATTTGTCGAAGATTTCAGGCTTCGAAGCTTCGTGGAAGGCCAAGATTGTGGCTTTAAGTGTGTCGTAGTCTTTCGAAGAAATGTCAGAGGACGAGCATTGACCGACAACTTCGACTGGCAGGGCGCTCAATGCATGGAAAAACTTCGTGGAAGACACAGTTATGTTGGCTAAGGCGAACTGAGCCTCAAGGATAACGAACCATGCCGATGGATTTGAAGGTAGGAAGATCGGAGCTTTAACGCTGACTGCGTTAGTGGTTGCCCCGGCGGTAGCAGGATCCATATGTTCGGAGTCGGGCTCACCAATGTAATGTTCCGTCTTATCTTTATAGAGTTACCGTCTATCTTTGCACGGTTCGTTACTTCGTTCGTAATATCTTAGTACCCAATCTAAAGTACTGAAAATCAGCCAAATTGTAATCAGCCGTATAATATCTTACCCTACGGTTACACTATACGATGTTGTCGTGCGATACTGTCGTGCGATGTAAATCGTGAGAGTGGTTACATTTGACAGCAGCTGTGCGAAGAAGATCGTTATCAATGACGTGGCATTCAAATAGCAGCCCGTGTTTAAAGCTCTCACTTGAATTTTTCTTCTGTTTTTATCATGACTACAAGTGAGGAGGTTTCTAGCCTAGAACTAATATGTTTGTCTGTTGTAGCAAGTGTTTCGGCTGTTGATACCGTTACGACTAACAAAGCTAAAAGGTCTTGTGGAACCAAACCCTTCAACCTCATGCGTAATGAGGAAAGTCATGTCTTCAAACTTCTGATTCGATTGGATGATTTTCAGGGATTTCGCAGTTATTTACGCATTGACGCTAGACAATTTGAATACATCCTCAGCATGGTAGAGCATCATTTCTTTAAACAAGATACTGTTCTTCGTACAGCAATTCCTACGGATACTCGCCTAGCGATTACACTTCGCTTCTTAGCATCCGGTGAGAGTTTCCGTAGCCTTGCGTTTCAATTCAAAGTTAGCCATTCGACTATTAGTCAAATGATACCAGAAGTTATGCAAGGTCTAATCTCAAGCTTGAAAGATATTTACCTTAACGTTCCTGGATCAACAGATGAATGGCTTCTGATTTCAAATGAGTTTTTTGACAAATGGCAATATCCCAATGTGATTGGCACCCTTGATGGAAAACATATCCAACTAGTATCCCCATCAAACAGTGGCTCATATTTTTATAATTATAAAGGAACATTTTCTATTGTTTTGATGGCTATTGTTGACGCACATGGAAAGTTTCTTATGGTAGATATTGGATGCAACGGAAGAGTGTCAGATGGTGGCATTTGGCAAAATACTCTTGCTCATTATTTCGAAACTAATATCCTTCAGATACCACCTCCACGAATCTTACCAAATTCATCAACGGAGAATAATTTTGTGTTACTTGCTGATGAAGCGTTTCCACTAAAGGAGTATCTGATGAAACCTTTTCCAGCCAGAACTCTTGATGCTGCAAAAAGGTATTACAACTACAGACATTCGAGATGCAGAATGACTGTTGAATGTGCATTTGGTAGCTTGGCAGGAAGATGGCGAGTTTTCCGATCTCCATTGAATCTTGAACCAGAAAAGGCTGAGCTGGTAGTGTGGACTGCAATTATATTGCACAATTTTTTAATTGATAATTCGAGCGTTGATGTTGTTGAAAATACTGAGGAAATGCGCGAAGAATTGTTGAACAGCTCTTTTTTGGCTTTAGAAAGCACATCCAATAGGCATGGCAATACTCGTGCTTATGAAGTTCGTGAAATTTTCTGTAACTTCTTCAATGAGCAGTCAACTTGATGACCCTCTGAACCGCATTTCTTAAATTCTCTTCTATTTTCCTGATTTCTATATTAGGCCTATTTGTCATCCAATTAAAAAACTATGTATAATGAATATGCTAATACTACAGACCCATTTGTGTGGTATGAAAGAAAACGAATGTTATTTAATTATCCAGAATAGATGTATTGTACTCGTAAAATATACGCTTACTGTTTGAATGACTTCATTCATCATCATCAGTAATATTCTCCACACTTCTGAGGAAGGAACCGTGGTTAGGAATTTGAGGATTGGGGTTAGGGACAGGAGTGGACACTTGCACTGGAATAGGCCTGTACGAATACGGAGCCTGAACAACTGTGGAATTCATCATTCCAGGCGAAACAACTTGTACTGGTTGGTTACCAGTAGGTCTACCTTGAATGACGAAACCTTGTCCACTTTCTCCAACTAAAGGTGTTTGCATCATTGATACAGGATTAATGTGATTGGTGGATACCGTGCAATTAGTAGACATTTGTTGTAAAGCAGATTCTTGATACGCTTGATTTAAAATGTCATGAAATCGCATTTTTGTGATTTGAGCGACATGAGGTGGCAGCGATCTAAGTTCTGATGCTATGTATGACCCAAATACATCAAAATTGTCCTTCTCTCTCGAAATGGATCCTGCTGCCTCCCGAACGTAGTTTAATGTGCTAACTGCAGACCTAATGACATCTTCTTTGCCTAACTTCCGCTTTTTGACAATTGGTTCGCGGTCTTCTTCGGTGAAATTCTCTTCGTCCATGTTATTCTTGGATGTCCTCGGAACCACATAGTCCTTCACAAAAGACATTAAGTCTAAATAGGGCCAATTGGACCCTGTGTCGTCATTAGCTTCCGATCCGCTCCGATTCAATGATCGTATATTGGTAAGTATTTTACCATACGTTGTGCGCAAATTATACCAGTGTTTCTGTGCTCTGTCCCCAGATACGATTGATAGTTCCGAGGCGAGGCTATTCCATGCATCTTTTCGCTTATTCCTGTCCTTGTATAGTGGACTCCGCGTATTCCAGAGGCATTCTTCTCCATGAACCGCTTCTATCAATTTTACTAGCAATGGGTCTGCTGATCTTGGCATATTTCATTAGACTGTTTTTTTTCTTCTCCGAACAACGGATATGAATCCAAGTTTATTCTTTAACCAACTCTTATTGGCTGGTAAGTTGCTGATCTCATACCACGCGTCGCAAGCGTGGTTATACTAGACTGTTGACTCATGTCAGCATCGACAAAATCTGACAAGTCTGATTCCCTACGACGTTATCGTAAGACGTATCGCAGGTGTGGTTATACGCTACGATTTCGACTTAGTGTACGCGGAAAGGCAATATCGTGCGACGAAATTGTGTAGTATAACCGCAGCCTAAGATCGGATGCGAGCGCGTGGTGTGTCTTTTGCTCGCGGATTACTTTTTTATAATCGCGCGCGCGAACGTGCACAAGCCTTTGGAGGCAAACAAGATTCAATATCATAGGCCGCTCGCCACAAAGAAATGTTTTGGCGAGAAGGAAATACATTGCGACGCGAGAGCGATGTCTCTCTAAAATGTACATCTTTTACCAGCGATTTATGAGTCACCAAAACCAGAGAAAATGAGATAATCATCACTACAGAAACTTGAAAGGAGAGTGAATTTAACGACATCAAAAATGCGTTTACACAGTTACAATGTTGATACCCATGATCACTACAGTATCAAGGGAAGAATGTGAACGTTGGTTTGGTCTATGCCCCGAAGGATTTCAGCTGTACTGAATAATAAAGGATATCCAACCAAATATTGACAATCTTTATCTGTTCTGACGGTCAGCTTCTTCTTGTTTGGCATTGACATTCGGTGACTGTTTTCAAGCAGCTTCATTGAGCTGAACTCTATTTTTAAATAAAAATCGGTATCGGATAATGGGTTTTTACCATAAAGTTTTTGCCCTTTTTGTCGACACTGTAGCTGACAATATTCGATAAATTGACTCCATCGACCTTCGCATCTTATACGACTGTTATTTCCTTTATTATCATTTCTGCGACTCCTTTCATTTTTAAATCGCTATTTGGTTAATGAATAAAATGTATTAAATACTGGACACGTAATAGATATAGGATGGCTATGTGATTCTCTGGGATATAGAGAGGGAAATTATTAGATGAATCCCGAGGGCTTTAGCCCGAGGGATATATCAAATAATTTCACGAGCTATATCTAACATATTCCAGACGGAGATGCATGCATAGAATTAAATAACCTTCACTCGATTAAAATAGCTATTTGCTTGAGAGAGGAAATATCAACTTTTATTTTGCAGTGCAATAATCTCTACATGATTACTGCTTCCATAATAAAGCTTGTGCTTTCCACAGAGTGCATAAACATTAAGGAGTGCAATAAACAGTTTTTATTGAACTCCTTCATTGGAATACATTGGCTCATAGAAAGTCTTTCATCCTCCAAAGCGGCAAATTCTACACGGAAATCTCAAGAAATACCGCTGATATCTACAATGACAGCTTAAAAGCTCTGATGTTCATAGATTCTGACGATCCTGTGAAATGTAAAGTTACTTACATAACTCGTGCAAAGATATCCATCGCAACTGCAATATTCTCGATCAACAAACTGTGCCCTCGCCCTTCGGGTTCGTGCATACACATGTTGATCTCGAAAAATGCAATAAAGATGGATATTTTGCACTTGTAGCGTAAATAAATATTCCTCCCGCAGCTATGTTGTACAGCCCGAGCGCCGTGAGGGATGGACAAAAGGGAGGACACGTTTATTTCCTCCCGAAAGGGTGTAGCTTTTCATTTTTTGATTTGTAGCTGTTTATTGTTCATTATGAAATTGATGGTTGTATCGCGAAATCTATGAATGAGCTAATTAAGGGACTGTATCGATATCTTGGTAGTCTTTGGCTTATCCATGGCTCATCACAATTTGTTTATAGACTTCTGTGATTTGTCCTTTATAGGAGTTTACATTGGAAAAGTTAACTGCGGAAAAAGTTTTCTCATCTCGTGGGACTGAAAAGCTGACTTCGTGAAAATAATCTTCGTGAAAATAATTATCTGCTATATTTGTCGATTAATTCAATTTTCGTAGGTATGAATTTGTGATTCTCCAGATTAAGCAGAATTCAGATTGTTGTCAAAAAAAACCCTAACATCGCTCTCATTTTATGAAAAAGATGTCATCTTCTTTTGCATTTTTCATCTATGTGGTATGGAAGGATTCGAGAGAAGACTTATGGACGTGAACCCGTGCCTTGCGATTGACTTGGATACAATGGAAATACCTCATCTTTAAAATCAAAAATGTGCTCGCCTTTTATGATAGGCCTACCTTGGTTATAGCCATAATTTCGGCTTGAGATAGGCCCTATTTTTAATTGATGCACCTTGTAACGTGATAGGCACTTGCATAACCAACGAGAAATGGTTTTCCTAATTTTCTCTTAATTTCGTTTCATGTATATCATATTCAGGATATCAAGGCGCATGGCTTTGCTGTTGTGGTGACCAAATGCTTCTCCACCCCACGCCTATCATTATTCTATCATCTTTGACGTTGCTCCTTAATAAATTTCGATCTTACAATGCGATTGTATATATTAATAGACTGTTTTTAAGACAAACTTGCATCATTATATTATATGCTTCCTCCGTTTTTTGTACGGAGACGTCTCCGGGAATAATTTAACAAAATACGGACATGTCTCCGGGATATTTTGTCCGAAAACAGAGGCTCGAAAATCAAGATACGCAGACATTGGTTTGATTGAATGTCTCCGTATTTCAGTCGACTGAAGTTTGATTGTGAACCAGTAAGATGACTTGTACAACTCAAGGCTAGCTGACCATGCTTTGAACCTCCGTTTCATACTAATGACTAAATAAAACATGCATACGTATTTTAAGGTCTCCGTATCCTACAAGAATTTAAGCAGACTTGTGAAGTTTCCATAAAACTTATGTGTCTGCGTTTTTAGGAGCTATATCCGTTCTCAATACGGAGGAAGTATAAACCAGCCCTAAGACGGTAACGGTCAATTTTAAGTTTCTTCTTAAGTTTTTCTTCTTCTTTATTTTATTTTTCTAGACAAAACTTAGCGACTTTAATCAACTAAATTGATATTCTCAGGAATTTCTCCTTCCGCGGCTAACACTGGTAGGGGGCAGATGTCTCATAGTTTCTAGTACACTATGCCGTCCTACTTGGTACTAGAAGAACCATGACTTGTCTTAATACCGTTAACTATAGAATGTGAACCAGCCATAACTTTGCCGAAATAGCCCCAAAAAGGCGAACCAACAAATCAGATATCTGATTACATCGAATATCAATCTTGCCACTTTATGGGTATTTATAAGTGCAAAATGTCGGTTTATTCATGTTTTTCTTTGAGTGTAGCTAGTTTGTGGAAGGAGCATCAATTTTTGTTTTTATAAACCACAACTTCAGTGTTGATAATATTTTGTATTACACTCCTAATTTTAGTAAATGCTTTCATACTGATTAAACAGAGTATGCTATAACCCGTCTAAATGGTTAGTTCGAATTTTTGGGATTAGTGCCGCAAATATGCAAACATGACCTTCAGGACAGGATGCATGAGCGAAGCCGATCGAATAACGCGAATCTGAATTCATGATTTGGTGCGCAAATGATGCATATGGTCATAGCTGGCTTTCCGTTGGACTTTCGGTTAGTCATATTCATTCATTGCATAGGCTGTAATATGTGCAGTCCTCGATTATCAATCACATCTGCGTATTAATGCATAACAATTTCTACCACATGTCAATTCATGGCCCTGCTGATTTGATTTCAGTCTCCAAGCACTTTTCACACTATGTTTGCATCTGCATGAAATGTGCACGATGAAGGCAGTAAAAAATACGCCCGCCCATCGAGAGCCATAGTCCGGCAGCCAGAACGAGTTTCTGCAGAGAACGAGGCCGAAAGTGAGACTTTCACAGAATGATGTGCATCTTCTGACTACTACGAATCGGTGCGTCTGCCAAATTCTAGTGAGTTCCTCTTCTTGTCAGACACGATCAAAGAAAATCACATGTAAATTCAATGGGACGTAGATTGCAGTTTTTGGCTAAAATGAAAAGTTCTATGTTTTCGCTTATCAGTTGGAATGTATTAAGCCTAGAGTCATCATTTTTGACATGGAATGTCTTCAGGTCATTTCCTATGATGTACATGTGATATTATCATGCTTCTGATCGGCAATGTATGTGAGAATGTAGTTGAATGTGTATAAAGTTGCTCAAAATGTTTGTGTTTGCCGACATTAAGAGGCTCGCTAAATCCATGTGTTCAGCTTTATAGACAGGTGTGCATGAACATTAAGGGAAATGACCTGAAGACATTCCATGCCATAAATTATGACTCTGGGCTTAGTACTTTTCGTTTAATCAGAGAAAAAATAGAACATTTCATTTTAGCCAAAAACTGCAATCTGCGTCCCATTGGATTTCCATGTGCTTTTCTTTGATCAGCTGTCTGACAAGAAGAGGAACTCACTAGAATTCGGCAGACGCACCGATTCGTAGTAGTCAGAAGATGCACATCATTCTGTGAAAGTCTCACTTTCGGCCTCGTTCCCTGCAGAAACTCGTTCCGACTGCCGGACTACCATCTTTCACATATTTATCCAAGCGAATGAGCGTTGCCACGGGCTCTTCATGTTTTTTGGAACTTGGAACACACTAATGCCTCTGAGCATTTGCTTCTCAACGTCAATAAGACCTTCGTTGATCAACTTCAAAAGAAACAAAACAACTAAGAAGAAGAACACATGGATTAGACTACAGACAGGAGTAAGTGACGTCCTGGAGACTGCAGCAAAACTGAAATGGAGCTGGGCTGGACATGTTGCAATAAGACAAGATGGTCGTTGGACAAAATCGGTAACGAAATGGTATCCGAGGGAAGGTAAAAGGAGAGGAAGACAGAGAACGCGTTGGGAAGACAGTCTAACTAAAGTGGCAGGAAAAACATGGATGCGCGAAGCACAAGACCGACGAGGTTGGTGACATCGTGATCGTGTAGAGGCCTTCATCCACCAGTTGACTGAAAACGGCTGAAGAAGAAGAAAAAGAATCAACTTCAAAAGGATTTCTTAACAATTCCCTATGACCATTTGTTTGCTTGTGTGACTGTAATTGACAAAATGCATTTGTGATCTTGCATCATTTACATTTAATTCATAAATAGATTTGCTTATCAATTATAACAATTATATAGCAATTGTACTATATTATATTTTGCTCATGTGGATAAACATTTTACTTCTGGAGGCCTCCCAAATGCTTCGGGTGTCCACAACAGCATCTTCGGAAAGCAAAAGTAGCACTGCTGGTATATAGACTTTGACCTTGCTTCTTTTCAGCAACAACAAACGCTAAGCGAGCTTAGAAGTACATCAAAGACAAAGCGGGATGATGTTGGAGATAAGGTTGACATATCGAGGAAGATTTAATCAAAATTTCAAACTTCTTAGTGTTGTGACATTATTCCACAATATTACCCTCTGCCTGACATTAAAATGTTCGTTCTGTCTACCTTTCTTGATTTTTTATTGAAATCGTCATTGAACTACAATCAACAGCTTATTTTGAAAAGTACTTTTGCATTTACTTTCAAACTGAGCCAGTACAAGTGATCTTGAATGGTATATCACTCCCCTCTTCCTTCCACTTTCATTCGACAGCATCTTGACACTTTTCCACTCCTCTCTTATCCATCTCCACTTCTCGAGATCCCAGGCTTTATGATGTACATGTAGTACGCAATTACACACTTAACAAAGACAAACAATATGGACTGAAAATTAGGGCCTATGTATAAACTATAGAACGGAAATTTTTAAAAGTTGTGTGAAACAGCACTTAAAAGTAGGTGACTCATCTGCTGAGCACTATCCCTTGTACGATGCAATATACAAATAGGAACAAGAACTCAAGAAAAAAATATTGTACCCAGGTGGAACAGACCAAACACCAAAACCAAACCACCACCGAACACTAGAAAGCGATTCAAAGTCAAACCAAGAACCTCAATACAACGAGAGACGACACAAGCACAGAAGGGCACCATACGGCTGCTGTCAGACAGAATAAGGCGTCTTCCATCTTCCATTTGGGATTTCCCTTTAATTGCATGTAGAAAAGAATATAACCTATTACACAGAAAAAATCATCAGCCATAAGTCATCTTCCATCGTCAGTCACGCTGTCACACAGGAAAAGTCACAAGCCGTCGTCCATCTGACATATGGCATGGAATTATGCGGCTGGTGAAATTCATTTCAATCAGCTATCAGGCGTCACCCGCGAGACTGTTCTAAAAATAGAACAACGTGAAGTGACGTCTGAGGGAAGATTTAGGAAGCTGTCATTAGCGAAGTGAAGCAATCAGAAAACAGCCTTTGTTCACAATATCGAACGAGGACGAGGATCAAGACAGTAGTCATAGCAACGGTAAATAGTGAAAAATAGTGCTGACTGCATCGGAAATGGATTTCCCCAGTGTGACTGCGGCAGTGACATGGAAGATGGAAGACGCCTTATTCTGTGTGACAACGGCCAAACTCTAAGCTGTTTCTCCTTCGCAGACCTCATACGAAGGGGGGAATAAAGCGCCGGCTCACCTTACCGTGTGAAAACATGTGACCAAAACTATCAACTAAACCAACGAAATTTGAAACAAGGAAGGGCTCGTGATCCGTTCAAGCAAAAGTAATGCCGCACGTTCTTCACCGAAATTACGATGAAATCAATTACAAGAAATTATAATCTTCTAAGATGGTGGATCCGCAACACATCATTTCGCTTAAATCATCTAACAAAGCTGCTACTTTCTATCATTTTTGAATTCATCTTCATGATGGTGATCCCCAATTATGTTGCGAAACATTTATGAATGCACATTCCATCTTCATTGTCACCTCAAATTCAGCTGTCAAGTTCACAAATCGTTCCATAACATCGTGTAATTTGCAACTTCCCAGCTACTCTGTCAATTTGATCTCTTTAAAATTCGTGCATCTTACACTCTTGCAACTTTCTTCTTTCCTTTTTCTAAAATTCGTTCATTTCTGACCAGATATACAGATTGTTTCATAAAAAATGGATCACCCTTAAACATCGCCTTAACTTCAACTTTGTCTTACTCCGCCAAACTTGAACGAATTTCTCTGAAATTTGGAAGATATGTCAGTTGTGCTTACTAATATCATTGTTGGAAATTTCAAGCATGAATATTGAGATGTTTTCCTGTTATAGATAAAAAAGTAGTAGATAATTTGATCTTCATTTAGCAATGTTACACAAAATCATACCTCACTCTTATAAAATTACATTTGTTTCCTTTGTTATGTAATATGTTGTTCTACAAGCCAAAAGCTATCAAGCAAAACAAAAATAAAGAAAATCGGTCAATCAGAGCCAGTATAGCACCATTATTCATCAACAATAATGTAACTGCTACATGTGATTAACTGGACTTCATGTTCCATAGCTTCCTGACTTCGTTGCGGTGGTGTTGGCAGCACTCCTGATTGCTTTCAGCTAGAAATCTATCTCTTACCGGTTGAAAACAATACAAAGCACAAATGAACAATAACGAGATCGCATTCACAAAAGGCAAAGCATCAGCCTTGGTAGAACAACAAGCTACCATGAATTAAAAAGTACAGCAAGGAACCATGAATTCTGAACGCTATGTGAATGTTTTACGAATGAACATTGGCCAAATGACAGATCAACTTGGTGATCCATCGACTTGGTTATTTATGGATGATAATGCTACGTGTCACAGGAGTAGTAGAGTCAACTTATGCAAGTCTCAATTAGGGCTTAGGACATTATCTTGGCCAGCTCGTTCTCCTGATCTGAATCCCATAGAAAATGTATGGAGTATTCTAAAACGTAACGTTCGTCGTTCACTGCTACCTACAGATGGCGTATCACAACTTACGTCACTGTTAAAAAGAGAGTGGAGAAAGTTAGATCAGTCAAAAATCAACGATATCATCCAATCAATGCCTAGACGAATTGGTAATGTCATTGACAATAAGGGTAGGGCCACAAAATATTAACTTCTTAAGAACCGTTACTGTATCATAGCTTATCAGATTATATAAAGACATTTAAATATATTAGGGACATGAAATAACATGAAAAATGCTCTCTGTATCATACTTATGTTTTATTTAGTCAAATTTTAGGATGATCCACTTTTTATGAAACGGACTGTATCTTCATACCAATAACTCTCATTCCAGCCTGACTGGGCAGCTCTCATGACCACTCTGTGATTCCTCATAGAGTTGATGGCTTCCGCCACATCCCACATTAGGCCCTTTTTCCACCTAAGGTGGTCTTCTCACAGCCTTGCCGTGGGACGAGATCTCTTCGTCCCATTCCATTTCCACAGGATTCTAATGGGGATTCCCATTCCCATAGATTTTTTAAAAATTTACAATTATTTCGATTAATATTTCCAATAAGCCAAATCTTTCTTTGATAAGTTAGGACTGAGCACCTAGGTTAGGTAACATTCTATTCCATTGTAGGCCTACCGTCTTCATGCATGATTGTCCTACAACAGGTCTTCCTAGTACGTCCATGGTAACCCATTGGTAGTTTCGCATGTCATTAGATCATTTGAAGCATAGTGCTCTACACATAAATCTACAATACATGATATCAGACCAGGGATGCGGAGTCCTATCATTTTGATAGGACTGCGACTCCGAGTCCGGGTGTCAAGTATATAAAGCCTTTTTTGAAAAATTAACTGGTGGCCTACATCATAGATAATTATAGGCTTACCTGAACCTATCTTTAGTGATCATTGCTGTATCAATTATCAATCATTTTCGGTGAAAGTTAAAAGTATCAAAGATAAAGATAATGTAAATGAAATAGAAATAAAAACCATAGACTTCTAAATTTCTCTGGACAGATACACGTAGGTGAGCAAAATTTGAAATCATTTTCTACATGTTCAGGCCAGCCAGCATTTCTGTTATAGAATATCAAATCTTGATCGAAGAGATTGATGACTATTTGATGAGTCTCCTGTGCGATTCAATCTAATGCAAAATAACAAACAGATATACCGCTGCTGGTTGTCAACCTAAATGCAGTGATAGTGTAACACCAATGCATTCCTCTGCATTGCTCTTTGAATCTGCATAGTTGCATCGAGTTAGAAGAAAGTATTATATCCCAATTAAACATTCCGTCTTGTGTGGCCTCCAATTCCACGAACCTGACGACAATACCATCAGGAAGTAGATAGATCACAATCGCTAGATGAAAGTGAAAAAATGAAAATTCAAAAAAGAAAAAATGAAAAAAATGAAAAAGCGTTATCTAAAGGACAGTGCCATCATAATTTCTTTATCTGTCTAAATTCATCTTTAAACAACTACAAAGCTGCAATTCGGTATGGCCACGTTTTTAAGTGCAGGTCCTGGCAATGGAAACACATTCGGAAGATTCTTTGGTATGAAGATTTTGTCTAAAATCTACAAGGAAATCTGGGTCTGTGATATCTCAAAGCGATCATGGACTAAAAATGGAGTACAAAAGTTGAAATCTTGCCTTCAGCGTCGTCTGCGAATGTTCACATCTATCACGTAGAGAGAAATCCATTCCAACAAGTACTTATAATCTATCGCAAGTTTTCCAAAGTACTGATTACTGTTGTATAATATCTGGATGACCAGTCAGTGATAGAAATTCGAAATCGGATTCATTTATATAATACTTAGGAAAGGCTGACAAAGTTGCTGGTGAAGCCGAAGTCTACGGACGGAAGACTAACGCTAGATCCCCGATATCATTGAACATGGTAAGGGACAATTTCGAGAGGAAAAGAGAAGCCGTCGGCGCCGATTCTCACACTTTAAATGTCCTGAAATCAAGAGGAACAGAAAACGGAGATCCTTCTTATATTTCGATGAAAACAATGATGATGGACTCAATAAGCAGCCACTTCTGGTTGAAACAAATACGGAGCGATCCGACCTGTGATGGAGACCCTTCTGAGACCAAAGACCAGTACTCGAGGAAGTGCAATCGGATTATCTCTAGAAATGTTTTGACTGGACACATCAAGTGACTAGAGCAAGTTATTTTATCTCCTTGCGTCATCGCACAGAGACTAAAAATAAAAGCAATTTCTTTATTGAAGTTTTTTGGACTCTGAGAAATGTTGATGATAGAATATCATGTAGTCAACCACAGAAGATGAAATGTATCCAGGATGTAAATGCCTGCATGCAAGGACTGATTTCAAAATGAATCCTAATAATCGAGATGATGCCAGTGGTGTTTGTTGCCTTTCACTTCTGAAATGTAAAAAATATGATTCCTGTTGTGAATGCACTGTCAGAAATATTAAGTTGTCAATGCTCGACATCCCTGAAGCTGCAAAACTTTTGAATAAAATTTATCATAGGCTCCAAACGCATCTCTGCTTCAACCATGCATTCTTTGCTGGAGGGTATTCTATGAGATCAAACTGAATAGCTGTCAAAGAAAATAGCTTCTTGCTTTAAAAAATGAAAGGATGGTGCTCAGAATAGGCTATCGATATATCATTCTCTTGGTGACTTTTCCGATTACTTCTTCGCAAGATCCTTGCTGCACATACGTACATGAATCAATTTTCTGAAATTTCAATGAAATATTTCAACAGCTTGGGAAAGAAATTTGTTCATGACATCTCAGATGCCTCATTTCTGAGAGTTATTAGAAGAAAAATCGTAAAAATTAGCAAATAACGCAGAGGTCTAGCACATGAATTCAACGCATAACCATGCATTCTCACGCGTCCTTACTCCCAATGTGCATAAATATGCACACAAACTGTGCTTTACCTGCATTGTTCTAGCAATACGTTCTCTAAAAAAATAAACGCTTGACGACAGTCTATTTGCAGTAGTTTAGTAATTTAGTATTGCTGGCATGACTATGTATGAGGCCAATTTCAACCTATCTGTCCAGAGAAATTTAGAAGTTTATGATAAAATCTCATGTACATACATGTATATGTATTGTATCATATCTATGAAAAACGTACAACTGAACACGGATATCTAGATATGTGCTATGTCATGGATTTCTATATAGTATTCTATATCGGGATAAGACACTACCGATATCTACATACATTAGTAGTCCTGTTCTGAAGACAGTTGATTGTTAAGTATCACGATTATACTTTCTCAAAGTGACTTTCAAATGTGCTGTCGATGGTTGTAGCACAAATTGTAGAGCTCAAATAGAAAACAAGATCATACTATTTCATTTCATTGATTCCCAAAAGACGCTGAAAGATTCAGGAAAATATTGGCTGCAAAATATTCGAGAATTTGAAGAGGGAATTTGGAATCACATAATATCAAGAACATCTACTCGCACAACTAGTGCATGAATGCTTCTTTATATCATTTCATGAGCTTTACTTATGGTTTTGATAGATGATAGACTGTGCATTTTGCAATTGACTGAAGTTGTAGAATTTTCGGGGCCATCCATTTCAATCGTTCTTAACAAACAACTTTGTATAAATCGATCGATTATTTCAAGAAAAATACATGAGAATTTGCTAGACGACTTCTGCACCTTTCAAATACAGACTTGGACAGATAGCCCATACATCCAGATTTCCATACCTATATGTAATTTTTCATACAACAATTGACGAATCATTTCAGTACAGAAAATAGAAATGTATCCAATTTCAAATCATCGCGATAAAAGCTCTTGCTAACAAATGCAAAGAAGTTTTTCGAAAACTTTGCATTAGTTCTTGTGGAGAAGATTTTTTCGGGCTTTCTTTATGCGGATTTTTAATAAATTCCATGCTTTTATGGTCATGTCCATCAGACAATTTGTTGGTACAATCAAGCCATCGCGAGAAAATACAGCAAATAGTCCTGTTCATTTAAGTTGAAATAGTGTCGGACGAGGTCACTTCTCACTTGATTTGAAGCATAACACGAAGGACTACAATTTTTAATGATGACTTTTCTGACTATAAATCCATCTAAGCTTTGCATATAATGCCTTTATTCTTAAGTCCGAGTTTGTGGGTTCAGGCATGATTGAAAAAATCTCGAGAAAATCCAAATTAATTGATTCTGAGCGATCAGCAGCAGCGTTCAAAGCTTTGGGACACTTCAGAATGCTTAGAAAGGAAATCATTTTGCTCTTCCTGGATCATTTACATCCCTTACAGATATCAAATTTTTTCACATGAAGACTGTCGATACCAGCTGAAACGGCACTCGAGTGAATTTGTCCGCAGAGGACATACTTAGAACCACTAAAGATATGAAACACTAATTACACTCAAAGGGTCTTGGTGGACTGGATCATGTCGTAAAATGACTCTCCACTCAGGCTAAGAGATTTTGATACCACCCAAGCTTCTAGCATGACAGCAAGGAAACGTTCCAGATAATTTAGTTTACAATTCTGAATTAATTTTATAGGATCGGAATGCTCACTTCGTTTCTGAAGTCCTATCGTTGGAGTCTTTACATTAATCACGTCAATAAAACAACGGAAAATTTGGAGCGCTACCAAAATGTCAATGAAGTTGTATTGCTCCAGCGCTTGAATGGCTAATTCGTGTAAGAAAGAATGAGTTAAAAGAGCTGAACTTTTCTATGTTCCATTTGAAGTCAAAGTTTTGTTGTTCAACATAATTATGTGCCATTTTTAACTGTCTTGACTTTTCGATATAGTACAGTTCCTTGATATCAGACAACTTTTCTAGAATGGAGTTGTTATAATTGAATCAACTGGTAGCAAAAGGAATAACAAAAGTCACCGGATTTTAATGTTGTGCGAGTAGATGTTCTTGACATTATGTGACTCCAAATTCCCTCTTCAAATTCTCGAATATTTTGCAGCCAATATTTTCCTGAATCTTCCAGCGTCTTTTGGGAAACAATGAAATGAAATAGTATGATCTTGTTTTCTATTTGAGCTCTACAATTTGTGCTACAACCATCGACAGCACATTTGAAAGTCACTTTGAGAAAGTATAATCGTGATACTTAACAATCAACTGTCTTCAGAACAGGACTACTAATGTATGTAGATATCGGTAGTGTCTTATCCCGATATAGAATACTATATAGAAATCCATGACATAGCACATATCTAGATGTCCATGAACAGAAATGCGAGCTTCTCACATTGCTTCCCATGGGAAATCCCGCTGCCCTGGATGATATCAGGGACATCTATGATTAATATAAGATATCTAAGGGACGTTCAACTCCCAGAGCATGTACTGGACTTTAGGCCAGTGACAATGGCGATAGTGTGTATCTGGATAAAACCATGAAACAAGTGGTAAACAATTCACTTCATTATTGTAAAATAATCGCACATCAGAATACTGATTGCTGTACATACCAATTAGTACCCCCGGCCCAGTCTTGCAGAAAAATTGTCGGAAGAATCTGCGTAGTGCACATTGTACACATACAGGCATATTATCAATGGTCAATTTCAAATAAATTGTGACTTTCTATTTTCATTGATTTTCCCATTGTCTTATCTAAAACCCCCTCCTGTATACTTATTTGGACCACTCGTGGACTTTATTCGAGAATTCAAGAGCAATGAAGCGATATAACATGTTTATTTTATTTCCGGCCTTGAATTGCTCAACTTTCATTAAACGAAAATTGATGGCTATTTT
Source organism: Prostheceraeus crozeri (assembly GCA_907163375.1). Taxonomy (NCBI): domain Eukaryota; kingdom Metazoa; phylum Platyhelminthes; order Polycladida; family Euryleptidae; genus Prostheceraeus; species Prostheceraeus crozeri. Next base: position 6,114 of record CAJQUW010012586.1, on the reverse strand, counting down.
TATCACAGTGATGCGCGAATGTTTTCATATTCACTGACGAAATTTACACGGATTTCGCAATCAACTTAGATTCTTATCAATGCTCTTCCTGAATTACCCAATATGGGAGGACTTTAAAATCGTGGAAAGTCACTAATCACCATCGCTTGGTTTGCTTTCTATTCAATATGATCCTTGAATTTCATGAATCACTGACATCATAATCACATTTTATTTGTTCGTCGGAGTTTTGATTATATTTTGAATGCCTCCTCACAGAAGGCCTCTATAATCACGAGATGTCTAATAAGCGATAGAAATATATTGACATTGATTGCACTTATACACCAAAACGTTGATAAAGGATCTTCCGAAGGCATGGATATTCAGACGATTCTTGCTGAACTTCTAGCATTTTCATTTGTTATGCTAATCAAATTATTATTAATTTTGACGTTTCAATTTGCTCTTTGCTTGTTTCTTATTGCATCATCGGTAGATTTTCTTTAGATTTTGACCATGTCTTTTACTTGTATAACAATGAATAAGGCATGGACATATTCCTGCAATGACTGTAGTAGAAAAGTAAAATCATTACTGATCAGCTATCATTTAGTCCATGACTCCTTTGAGCAAAGGAAATACAGATTGTTTCATAAAAAATGGATCACCCTTAAACATCGCCTTAACTTCAACTTTGTCTTACTCCGCCAAACTTGAAAGAATTTCTCTGAAATTTGGAAGATATGTCAGTTGTGCTTACTAATATCATTGTTGGAAATTTCAAGCATGAATATTGAGTTGTTTTCCTGTTATAGATAAAAAAGTAGTAGATAATTTGATCTTCATTTAGCAATGTTACACAAAATCATACCTCACTCTTATAAAATTACATTTGTTTCCTTTGTTATGTAATATGTTGTTCTACAAGCCAAAAGCTATCAAGCAAAACAAAAATAAAGAAAATCGGTCAATCAGAGCCAGTATAGCACCATTATTCATCAACAATAATGTAACTGCTACATGTGATTAACTGGACTTCATGTTCCATAGCTTCCTGACTTCGTTGCGGTGGTGTTGGCAGCACTCCTGATTGCTTTCAGCTAGAAATCTATCTCTTACCGGTTGAAAACAATACAAAGCACAAATGAACAACAACGAGATCGCATTCACAAAAGGCAAAGTGTCAGCCCTGCTAGAACTAGGGTTTTCTTTGCGACCTACAAGCAAGCGACTAAATGCCCCTTACACAGATGTACATCGATGGCATAATGATGATTTTCGACTCTGTCGTAAAGAGGGCTCTGGCCGTCCACGCAAAACATCCAAACGTAGAGACCGCCTAATTTTGAGATTTGTTAAAGTTGATCAAAGTCTCTCATTAACTGAGATGGCTGCACTAGACTCGTGTATTTCTAAGTCCACTATTCGTAGAAGACTTATTGAGTCGAATTTCAAGAGCTGTAAGAGGCCCTCAGATCGAATTATCAGATCAGCATACAAAAAGACGTCTCAGATGGGCAATGAGTCATTGTCACTGGCGAAATCAATGGGATCGGGTTGTCTGGTCTGATGAGGCATCAGTCCGTCTGAAGGATAGTGATGGTCGATTGAGATTATGGATAAAATCTGATCAGGAAACTCCGAGACATTTACATCGTCCCCGGGTACAAGGTGGTGCGACTCTACTGATTTGGGCTGGCATTTGGACCAATGGCCGCTCTGAACTTCACATACAGCAAGGAACCATGAATTCTGAACGCTATGTGAATGTTTTACGAATGAACATTGGCCAAATGACAGATCAACTTGGTGATCCATCGACTTAATTATTTATGGATGATAATGATACGTGTCACATGAGTAGTAGAGTCAACTTATGCAAGTCTCAATTAGGGCTTAGGACATTATCTTGGCCAACTCGTTCTCCTGATCTGAATCCCATAGAAAATGTATGGAGTATTCTAAAACGTAACGTTCGTCGTTCACTGCTACCTACAGATGGCGTATCACAACTTACGTCACTGTTAAAAAGAGAGTGGAGAAAGTTAGATCAGTCAAAAATCAACGATATCATCCAATCAATGCCTAGACGAATTGGTAATGTCATTGACAATAAGGGTAGGGCCACAAAATATTAACTTCTTAAGAACCGTTACTGTATCATAGCTTATCAGATTATATAAGGACATTTAAATATAATAGGGACATGAAATAACATGAAAAATGCTTTCTGTATCATACTTATGTTATATTTAGTCAAATTTTAAGATGATCCACTTTTTATGAAACGGACTATAGATTATCAAAATTTTTCTATTAAAAGTCCATAATTCTCCAAAAAAACACTGCTGAATCGATTTTCGCAAGCAAATCTTTTTGCAATAAGCCCGCTAATCGCACAAAAAATAAACATGAATAAATAGTTCAGAAGCCACACCAATAGCCATTGATGCTACGTGTCGTAGGTGAACAATTTCAATTACTGGCAGTTGTCATTGTAGCTATTATTGACAGTTGCTTATTCTTGTGGGAGTTTTGTAATTCTTTAGTCTCTACTTGACTGGATCCAGAATCTTCTTTCAACAGATTCCCTGTATGAATGTGCGTATTAGAGTATTGGATAATTGTTTACAACTTGTTTCACGGTTTTATCCAGATTTGCACTAACAACTGTCATTATCAAGTCTACCAAAGTCACTGGCCTCCCTCCAGTACATGCTCTGTGTTGAACATCTCTTAGATATCTTATATTAATCATAGATGTCCCTGGATGATATACTGTAGCACTTGCCTTGTCACCAAATCTTATAATCAAAACTTTCATTTGCTTGCCGCCAAGCTATTACCACTCACACTGCAAAATGTCGAACCAATTACCAATTATCAAGGGAATTATCAGCGATAGAACGTGTGTAATTACAGATGTTCATCAATGTGTACTATTGTCTAGCTCCTCGTTTGGAGAGAGAAGTTGCAGCTGCAGAATCACCTGAGTCTGTCAACACCGGTCTTTGAATTCAAAGTTCAAAAAGGAGCGAGTATTATGCGATGCTGTGCAGCTGCAAGCACTTAATGACGATAGGTGCAATGAACCTTCTTCTCACAAAGGCCTATTCAGCTCTAGAGGACATGGCTGAGAATAGCAGTTCAGGATACACATGCAGATAGGACTGATGGAAGTTTCTTATGATCTCTTGAACATGAGAAGCACGAAGTGCCTAGTGTATTAGGTAATAGTATTTAACTGAAGTGAAATGTGCTGCATTTGAGGATGTTTGCGTGTAGACTACATACACAACTACCTTTATTTTCGAATTCATCCTTTATTGAAAGTTAAAATAAGAAAAATGAAAAAGTAAACACCCTAACGTTTTCTCCGGCTCTTCTCAAGGTTTGACACCAGTTAACTGACAATAATACAGTCACAGAATTAGATAGGTCGTTTCTTCTTCTGCTTGACTAGAAAGGACACATTGGAACATGTAACGTGCATGAAATGGCACAATCTGCTGACATAATACCATAGCAATCGAACAATGAGCAGCCAGTTCAACATTAAACACGCCAAATTGTGAGAAGTTTCAGTGACTGTCATCAACCGGATCACACAGTAAAGAGACACAGTTGATGTCAAGTTCTGCAAAGAAGTTTGTGAACGATTTTTCGTGCGGCTACTAACTTTTTTGATAATGATCGGAGGGCCCAACATCGAGAAAACTTTTGCGCAGTGATCTGAATTCTTCGAATCTGAAGGAATCGTGGCGATCGGAGCATTTTGAAGGAATTCACAGCAATCCGCAAGCGGCGCACGAATATTTTCCTATCTCTGCAAGGTATTAAAAGTTTCTTTTTACCCACTTAATAGGTTCCTGCATGTGCCATCATTTTGAATCAGTTTGTACTTCTAGAAAAGTGATGCTCTTAAACAATCTAATTCTGTGAATATGCAATCGACACTGACACATCGAAATGACAACAACTCAAAGGACGGAATGACGGACGAATCTAGCATAGATATCTACCGAGGTAACAATCTTTTCAAGGTAACAAAAAGCAATTCATTTTTCCTCTTGCTTCACCTTATCTGATATTTCCTCATTATTACAGTTATTTATATTTTCCGCAAATTTTATTTATTTCTGTTCTTTTTCATTTAGTCCTTACTATTCATGTTTTCAACTTCATTTCCATGACATCATTTTAGAATGACCTTTATCCATAAAGTAGGATTAAATTTATTTCCTTATCGTCCATATACGCTCATTGTTTTCATTTGTTTTGTTATCAATTTTCATAATGCTACTTATCATTCATTTGTCAGTGGCTCTTCGATAGGTCTGCCTTTGTCATGTTTCTTTGCATTGTGTTATTTATTTTCTGTTTACTTTTGTTTGTTCGGTGGTTCATTAATAACAATAGGATTGTGATGTGATACCAATTTCTTAAAGAGTAGATTTTGTACGATGTTCGTCAGTTCGGTGCTGCACCTGAAGGAGAACCATTATATTACAGAAACAATGTGTAAATCGAAGCATTATTTATTTAGTTGAATCGTCCGCTGAAAAATGGGAATAGAACTGAATAGCTCTCATTTCATCCAATATCAAGAATCATCAGCAGGCCTAGTTCACATCTCCAATCATGTTGTGCAATAGATGCCTAAAATCTGTGTCAGTGTTTTTCATTTATGCGCTCGTACAGGATGAGTTTTTAGTAACACTATGTTATACACGATCAGTAATTCGATCAATCACAACAATGCTGATGAAATTTGACGTCACATTGCTCTATATGCATTGGGATTTCTAATACTGCATTGATATTCTGTTAAATTGATGAAATGTCACGTTTCTCGATGGATTATCAGTTATATACGAAGATAACAAAAGTCCAAAAGTAAGTATACACAAAAATCCAAAAGTAGTACGCAAGTTCCAAACATTTAAAAAGTTGCACAATAAACCATTCAATGAGTCAACCGCAATACGAACTATTGATAGATTTGAGACATCTGGGTCAGTCTTCGACCTGCCAAAAACCGGTCGTCCTTCTTATGGAAGCGATATGGTGGAAGAAGTTAAAGATGTTCTTGACTCAACAAAAGATGCTTCGAAGCTGTAATTATCTTCTACACGTCAAATTGCTGAAACTGTGGGAATATCGCATACGTCAGTTCGCAAGATCTTACGACATCGTCTTCAACTGTTTCCATACAAATTGCGAACTTTACATCAATTTTAGGCACGTGAAAAGGTTGCTCGAAAGGAATCTAATGATTTGTTTCTTCTGAAAGTTGATAAGGATGAAGAATTTTCACGAAATGTTCTCTGGACCGATAAATGCGTATTTCATTTACATGGTCATGTAAATACACACAGCAGCATTGTTTGGGGATCGTCACCGCCCACCAATCAAATTCAGTTGCCGTTGAATTCACCAAAAGTAATAGGTTGGGCAGGTTTTACGGCTAAATTCCTTCTCCCAATCTTCTTCTTAGAAGAAAATGTGAACCAAACAAATTGCTGCAATATGATTTTGAATCATGTTGTTCCAAAACTGAAAAAAAGATGAAATAGCCACCACGTTCACCAGATATCAAACCATGTCATTCTTTTCTTGTGGGGTGCCATTAATTGTGTCTGTATATCAAGACACAATTACAGATATCAGTCATCTGAAAGAAACGATCAATTCTGCGGTTCATGACTCCCTCATTGATCGTTTTTCTTTGCTTGCAAAAGAATAATAGCGGTCATTTTGACATTTGTTGTAGGTATTTATTGAAAATTAACATGACAGTTATTCAATAATTACATGTGTTTTTCATTTAGATCGCCCCGTTATTTAACTTTATTGATTAGGATAATGAATGAAATGTTAAATGGTTGGAATATGGGAATCAATTTGAACTCTTTTGTTAACATGCGAAAACCACGAAAATATAAGCGTAAATTTTAGTGCTTGATGCAAAGGAAATATAAATAATTTATCGAAACATACGAACAATTTTAACCACTCACACATAAATCCCAACATACTGCATGCCGACTACAAATAGTTGCATGTATCTTGAATTATGTTGATTTTCTGATTGACTAAAACATTGCCTTACTAAAAACTCACCCTGCATAA
>CAJQUW010012585.1:0-305709 GCA_907163375.1 Prostheceraeus crozeri | reverse complement strand
TCCACCATTTCCCACAACGATCGCAATACTCCTTCCCTATCTCCTTGCGTCCATGACGGATGCATTGTGAAACAGTCGGAAGCGTTTATTGCAAAACTCGCACTCATAATAGGGTTGAGGGCGGGGGCGGACTGTGGTTCGCCTCTTCTTTGTTGGTGGCTCCATTATATCGTGGTTCAGATCATGTATCTTACGTAAACAATGAAACCAAACCCAATGTCAATCTGCATACACAAGATTCCTCCAAAATAATGACACTCCAGTTGAGAACGTAACTTCTTCTGCAACGAATCGATCAGTTCTTCCACGTCCCAATCGTCACCAATGTTCAAATAGCGATAGGACACGTCCAGTGCACCTTTGGGAAACTTTGCAGATGTTCGAATATCAAACAAGAAGCGTGGTCCATACAGTATTACATTCAGCAACTGAATACGAAGCTCTGCAATAATCTTCTCTAACGACACACTCTTCTCCTTTGTCGGAATAATATACAGTGTATTACAGTCTCGTTCCACAATAAAGTCTTTCGATGAATAAGGTGTATAGGATATCTCCTCTTTGGGATGACGTGTCGCAGCCAGAGAGCGTAACGTTGCTGTTGTCGGCATAGGATGAGAATGAATTTCTCTGACAGCGCCTTTCCTTATATACCGTGCGGTGACTCATCACACGTGCTCGGCGCCGCGTGCTCCGATTGGTGCTCAACCCCCAAGTGCGCCGATGCGTGCTCCGTGCTCTGATGCGTGGGCGTGTGCTCTGTTTCCTGTCTTCTTCGCTACTGATGCGTGGGCGTGTGCTCCGTGCTCTGATGCGTGGGCGTGTGCTCTGTTTCCTGTCTTCTTCGCTACTGATGCGTGGGCGTGTGCTCCGATGAAAGTGCACATGTACTTAAGTGCAACTGGTGTGGAAAGGGGCTAGAATTGGCTACTAACAGATCAATTCCGAACAACGAAAATCTAGTCAAAGCTGGTAAAATATTGCGCCGAACATTCTAGATTTGATTAGAAAATGGTTAATTTTATCTGTCAGTCACCTTTAATCCGCAAAAAGTCATAAAATTATATTCCGAATAAATTCGAAGAAGTCCGAACAACCAAAGGGTAAAAGGGAAATTTTTAGTTGTTCGGAGGGGAATCATAGCACGAAAGCAATGAAGGTCAATCATAATTGCGTAGAACAAAGAACGTCCTGTGCTTGAAACCGCATACTCATTGTTCCGCTTTTGTTCGGTGGTATTATAGATGTTCGGAGGTGTTCGGACTTGTTCGGGTTTGATCGGAATGTAATTTTATGACTTTCTTGCGGATTAAAGTTGACTGACAGATAGAATTAACCACTTTCTAATGAAATCTGGAATGTTCGGCGCAATATTATACCAGTTTCGAGTAGATTTTCGTTGTTCGGAATTCATTTGTTGTTCGGATTTTATCTACACCCGATGAAATTCGCAATCAGTCTAAAGTGAAAGTCATATTAGCAATTTATAAAACGTTCATGAAAGATAATGTACAATGGTGGCAAACTAAATGAAATTGGTCTTATAATGGAGCGAGGATTAAAAATGATTCTGTAATCTTAAGTTAAAAAAGAAACAGGCCTAATGTTGATGCAGAAGCTCGATGACCATCCTTTAACGCATGTGCGATTCAAAATTTTAGTGATAATTTGACTAAGTGCTTCTACATGGTGCAGGCACTTTTCTATCTCTTCCTTAAACGAGTTTCTTACTTCAGATATTGAGTGATATTTTATGAAGTAGTGTCATTGAAACAAATTCTACGATGCAAATCAATCGTTGGGGTTTGTAGGACACTACATGCGATGTCTGCAAACATAAAATAAATTGTAAAACATTTTGGAATTAACTCTGAAACTTCATCCTTTTGTGAAGTCTTGAGAGCACTAAAGAGGAAACGTCCTTCCGTCCATGAATGAGATGCATGTCATGCTCAAAACAAGGACATCCAGAGCCAATGGAAATTTCAATTTAGGTCTCAACCCGCAATCGCAGATGTTTATCAACCGTCACAACCATAGTTGAAAACTGATGCTGAAACAATGTATCAATGACGGATATTAATCAATGTATATAAAACCTATCTTTAAAGCAGCTTTAAAAATTATCATTTTATCCCCTCTGCTAAGTTCACTTGATTCAGGACTCGATATCATATTTAGAAAATACAATAATAGGAATAATTCCATTTATCGTACATTGATTAGATAATGAACATTTTATGCAAAATTATTAACTATCTAATTCATTCAAATATACCAACCAGCAAAGATGCTTGTGCGAGATGACATTCATTTTAAAACAGTGATTTTCAAATGTTTTAAAACAATCCTCGTTTTTTAACCCTGCACGCTGCATTGAATTGGATGAAATAAGGCCACTATTTCAAAAGAGTGCTCATAAAGTACTTTTATTCTTCGTCAATTACTTGCAAGCGTATTCACGTGTATCACATTCTTATTAAAAACGTGCAATTTCCAGATAGAGCGATTTTTATGCTTAACTTTGTTTAGCCATTTTCTAGAATGCAGTCACCGACATGAATAAAAATGTTTTTTTTTTGAAAGCTTTCGGATAATGCCTGTTGAAAGGTGATCAAATATCTGTGTTTTCTTGTATATTTCATAGAAAATCTCATTAAAATAGGATTGTAAGTAAATATTATAATTTTCTGTCACGAAGTAGTTGCATGAGCATATTGCACTGTAAATATTTATCTACGGCAAAAATTATAATATCGAAATTTCAGTCAATGGTACAACTAACTCATGCTCATTGCTCATTGATCCATATTTCTATAATTTGTAAAAGATCTTTGTTTAAATATCCTGTGTAACACTACAATTCCCACTTTAAGACTCAAATCAAGCCTGCGTGATGCTCAAATGACAGTGTGCATTCCACTAGTAAGTGTCATAGGTTTGTGCGCGAGGAGGGAAACATCCCGTGTGCTCGACATTTTTTAGCTCAAATTCAGTCATCTAACTGGAAACTGAATATTCAACTTTATAGTCTTCTCCAAACTCGTTCTTTCATAACTCCCTTTGCCACAAATGCGATTATCCAACAAGTTTGGCTGAAATGGGAAGATGGGTAAATTAAAACTTAGATGATCGAAAAAAGGCCCACGGGATGAAAATAAAGAAGGGAGTCGGCCTATATAGCAGCTAAGACTCAATAAGAGAGTAAGGCGAAGAAGAGTCCACCACTAACGAGTGAGGAAAATATTGAAGAAGAAAAACAAAGAAGCAGACAGACACAGAGGCAAAAAAAAGAATCAAACGGATCCACAAGTCCTCAGCTTACAGCTGTAGAATTACAACTTGTGTGCATGCTTCTGTACGTGCTAAGAGAAAGCGTTTATTTATACATTTTTTATGAGAGATAGATCATTTCATTACAACTATGGGTACAGTACTCGTATTTTCTAGAGATTTGATAAGTCCTTGGAATGAAGATATTCAATTCTACTTCACTTAGAAAATGCAAATTGGTTATTGAATCTTCCGAGTTAATCGACTCTTCAACATCAAGAGACATGCACTCCTTCAGCGACAAATGTATTAAGCCTCTGCCGCACTGCGAGCTTTTCCAAGCGTTTCCGAGCAAAGCGTTTTGCAGCAAATATAAAGTCATCATTGCGACAGTTCAGGACTGCCACACTGTTCACAGCTGTTCACGTCAGACATTCTCATTCTGGAGATTAGTCTGCAGGACTCACAAAATGTAGAGAAACGCTGCTTATATGATAATCAGTAGCTTCCCCAGAAATCAAACGAAGCCTGAATTTCATTCGCGTTTCATCAAGGCAAGAAGCCCATTGACAGTGACACTGAATGCTGAGCAATACGCCAGCCGTCCTTAGACCAGATCATATGACTCATGATTAGCTGACACACGCCATCTTTATCTTTGAGAGCTTCAGGTGCGGGAGTCTTCCCATACTGATGTGACAAGTGAATGATTGAATTATGCGTTGGGAGAGCAGAGATAGGGAAGAGAAGACCCATCTCACTTCGCGTCTGCACAGTCATTGTATTGCCGAATACTTCGATATCTATGCGCCAATCACGAGAGATTTACTCTACTCTCACTTTGTGTTGCAATATCAATCCAATCCTGTGCACGAGATCGAGAGGCCAACCGACTGCCGTCAGCGACTGTAGTTGCTGAAGTACGGAGTGTGCGGCAATTTACTCGTCGTTACACGCACCGACGCACATCCACTGCATAAGGACAGCAACAATGATAGAACTGAATCTTCAATTTATTAATTTTATAGGATAGTGATATCTCCGACTCATTATCATCTTAAAACCTGCCTCCAAATTGGAACTCAAGGACAAACCCATTGCAGCAGGTCGTGAACATGGACATGATGCGATGGAAAAATCGTGGTAGCACTTCTGTTAAGCAGATGAGATGCTATTTGTGCAGTATTTGTTTTATTGTCATGTGCATCGTATTCTCGTCGCTTTTTATCACATCATCCTTTCCCGTTCATCAAGGACAAAGAATGCCTTTCGTCGATACTGTGATGACCTACAAGAAAACAGTCGCGAAAAACGCACTTGACGTCTCTATCGAAATCGGTACTTCAGCATCAGCGGTTAGGTTGAATAACTTAAGTAATCCCGTAACGACTGATGCAGGTTCGTCCGGTTACCTTCGTCTAAATTCCAACACACAGCGCATTCCGACATTCCGAACCTCTGACGTTAATAAAGGATCTGCTGCCCAGTCCCGTGACGAAAAACCATTGGTTATCACTACCACTCCTAAATTGAGTCCTTCAGGAATCCCGGCACTTCCTACAACTCGTGTAACGTCGCCTGATTTTCGACGCATCAAAAAGCTATGTAGTTCCAAGAAATCTGCACGGACAATTCATGATGATTTCCCTTATCTCATTAATGAAGAAGCTTTATGCTCAGGACTGGTATACTTGATAATTGCAGTACATTCAAAGGCGTCCTATCGTATCAGGCGAGATTTGATCCGTCGGACTTGGGGATCTGTGCGTCAGTATGATGGGAAGCGTGTAAAAGTTGTATTCTTCATTGCGAAAAGTGATTCTCCTTCCTTGACAAAACAGATAACTGATGAAAGTCGAGCAAACCGAGATATTATTCAGCGAGATTTTATTGACCATTATCGAAATATCACTTACAAGCATTTGTCTGTTTTAAGGTGGATAGCAGACCACTGTCAGCAAGCATCGTACATGATGAAAGTTGATGACGACACATTCATTAATGTATTCCATGCAATTCATATGCTCAAAATGATCAATCCATCGAACTTTATGTGCAAAGTTGTGACTGGGGTCCCAATTCGCTCAACTCATTCCACGATGAGCAAGTGGCTTGTTACGAGGCAAGAGTACCCTGAGAAGAGGTATCCTATATATTGCGAGGGCTTCGCGTACGTCATCAGTGCGAATTATGCCCGAGACCTTTACTGGTGTTCACAATTTACGAAGTTCTTCTGGATCGATGATATATTTGTTTCTGGTATTTTAGCAATGAAACTGAAAGTAGGTCGTGAGCGTTTGTGGACCGGACATGCTTGGGCAGAATCCATTCCTAGTTTGGCATCTGAAAAAATAATGGACTATGTTTTTGTACGTGCTGGGCATAATGAAATAATGCCTAATTTGTGGATGCGTCTTTGGAGGGCAACTCTTAGGTTTTCTTACTGAATCTTCCAATCATAATGTGATAGTAAATTTTCTGTATAAGATTTTCACTTTTTAATATTATTCAATTTTGTAATTAAAGTTCATAACAATTGACTTATCAAGAATATTTTCAGTGAGTTTGCTTCAAAGCGGAAAATTATCTGATTTTGAGAAGCTAAATGTTGATCAGAATTGAAAAGGTAACTGATTTCAATAGCATTAATGTTCATGATCAATGTAGAGAATGGACTTAAGAAAATTGTCCAAGTGAAAGTCTCGCAATAAAATTTATATTGAAGAAGCTCTCTCAGTTGCATCCAAAATATGTTTCCTCTACCATTTTAGTCAGAAAATCTATAACCTCTGACAGTTTGAAAGTATAGGCCTGTGTCCGCGGTCTGTCAGAGGCTATTAGGGTTTAGATGTTGCCAAGCACGCTTCTGCTGTGCAGACTTTATTTTGAGGCTTTCCCCTTCATGAAACAAAGCTTCAAGGACCATTTTGACCAGCAATCATTTTTCACTAATATGATGCCTATGAATTATAGACATGGATATTTTCCTCGCTGCGAAAGTGTTTTCTGTCGCAGCAGACCGAAACCGATACGAAATTTTCCAGACCGACCCTGACCAAACACCAATGCCGGTATGTATAATCTGACATATGATATGCTTGGAGATTATAGATGTGATCGGTCCGGAATTTTCCAGAATGATAATCTTGATAGTAGAAAAAACCATCTAATAGTAATAACCACATTTTTCGCCCACGGACTTAGAGACACTTCAAAAATTCAAAAAATTCCATAGAAACCTGCTGGTGCAAATAAAACTTATTGAAATGAGCAATAAATTATATTCTGTAATTTGATTGCACTTATCGATTGTGTTAGAACTTGCGCTACTCTTCTAAATTATTGCTCAATGGACTTGCGATTTTCGCAAATCTCGAATTGTATCAATAATCGCAAGAAAATGCTATAATTGGATCATTGATATAAACTATCATATCGTGTAGGGCTATTCAAATTATTGCCTGCCTGTCATTCACAGTTCTCACAGATAAAAAAATTAACCGCGACATTGAAGCTTATTTTCGACTGAGGAATATGACATCGAAACCATTCCTTGAGCCAATTCAATAACTCACCAAGATTATCGTCAGTCATTCAGTGTTTGATACTATTAGGCCTTCTCATGTGACACAAGTATGCGACAGATAAATGCTGATCATTGATAGTTTTTCATTTCTATTGATGTAAAAACAACTTTTCTTTAAAAGGAACGAATGTGCAATCAAAGCTCACTCAATTCCCGCGGCAAAAAAGTCAAACCGTTGATTAGGAGGCCTAAAACTACAGCAGCCACATTACAAAATGTCTGGAAATGTTACCAGAATGCTATCATTTTAGTACATTATATCTTAATAGAAGTGGGGCCTATTTTTTTGGAACAACATTTAATAGGTACATGTATAGGGCTATATCAGAATCGGCATTAATGAGCGCAATACAGAAATAATAGATACCTACTCCTTCCTGATTCAATAAATACCTATTAATCCTCATAAAAGCTGAAACAACCACTAAGCTCGACACTCAAGATGATTAGTATTTTCAATTGCCGCAAATATGTGCTGCAGACTCATGAAATTTCTTCAAGTTAGCAACAAAGGAAATTCGGTTTCTAAGCAATGCATAGTACGATTTAAATTAAAATGCAATACCATAATTTTGATCATTTCACACTTTGAGTTCTATGAGTCAATGTGAAAGAAGAAGAAATGATAAATTTGAATAATTGATCAATTTTCGCAAAAATTTAGAAGAAACCAAACGCACTTTCGGCTTCAGCTATTGCGGCAACATACTGGCGTGGCATTGCTATATCTATTAAAGTGTTATCGCGATGAAATTGTGTTTCTATGATGACTTCATCATAGAACTGAAAACTCAAAAGCGCTTTCCGACTTTGAACGCAAATCAATTATCATCGCCCATCCAGGAAGCTGCGAAAGCTTTCCAAAATTGGTAGATGACCTGTGCGTCTTGCAGTTTTTCGTGTCATAAGTAGTTGTCATCGCTTTAATCCTTTTTCAAAAATAGGAAAGTTGAATTTGTGTGCTTCAAATTGAACTTCTCCTGTGAATTTCTAATTAGTGACATGAGCTAAATATAGTGATGAACTTTAAACACTTCCAAACAGCAAGCTGATTTTCAAAATTTTCATGTTGGTCAACCACTGACAGCCAATTCTGTATCAGAATATCACAGCTGAATGGATTGTTTAATTTATAATTATTTATTCTTGTTGTTGATTTAGATATTGCGTTTTATCAATGTCAATTCAATAGATAATCATCTTCTACTATCTCTATTTGCGCACATTTCCCACTTGCCAAACTGCTAGCGGACATCAAGTGATCTGATTGTTTTGTTTGCTCACTGGCTGATAATTATATCATGATTGTATGTTATGTATTTGATTTGCAGTCAAGTAAAAATGTTCCATCCGGCAGCACAAAGCTTCAGCCTAGTATGTCAACGACATTAATAGTTTGCAAAACAATCACTCCCGCAATAGCTTTTTCCAATCACAACAAAAACTTCTGTTCAATATGGCATTCAAATGAAGTGATTGCTGCAAGAATGATCACAGATCTAATTATAAGCAGACAGTTGACTTGAAAACTGTTAACATCTTCCTCTGTTCTAATATAGCAGATAATTGATAATTGCATCATGAGCCCTACATTTGGCCATGGAGCAATAATAAAATGATAAGGATATGTAAATAACCATGCCTTGATTTTGGCAAGATAAATCTTTTTAATTATTATTAATTAATTTAAGCATTTTATTATTATTATTATTTTAATAAGTAATGGAGACCAGTTGCTACAATTTTTGAAAATTTTGAGATTGTGACGAACGCATTGATATAATCTCTCTGAATTTTTTCTTTTGCTAAGTATGTTTGTCAGACAATTTGCGAAATAGTGACAAATGCAATCTTGAAATGATGGTGATACTCTCAAATCGAAAACTGTGAAACTGAGATTCTTAACCGTGAAATGATGAAATACATGATGGCCTAATGCGAAAAAACTAGAAAAAGCTCAGCGCACTAAAAAAGCGTGTTTTCAATCTGCAGTTCACAAATTGTATCGCATTGAACTAATTTCATGCGGAAAAATGCTTTCGTTAAAGTTCATCATTGGTTTGTTGGTTTCTTACGCGTGAGATTTCACCCTGTCGTTTTCTCTGCATAAGCCCACTGCTGTAACAACTTACCCCTTGTAGGCATATAAGGCAGACCATGTGCGCCCTATAAGCCTATAATAACGAAAAAAATATTTTAATCAATTACAAGACAAGGAAGAAACATTCTAAAAAACAAAATTCTGTAAAATGTCTGTAAATATTGAAAGGAGAAATTGTTGCTGCTTTGACTCTTGGATATGGTTATCTTTAACGCTTTCACTGCAGTCCACCCTGGGACCAGATATTTTGGGCTTATTATCCGAATGGACGTATAAAGCGAAAATGTGCAAGCTTAGATTACCCACTGACCTCCACTCAACTTCTAGATACTCCAGACTGTATGAACTGCTTGTCTACCTCAGAATGCTGTGATCTATTCCAAGCGGTCCAAGCACATTTGCATGTGCATTTTATCCAAAACAAAACCTACAACGTACATTACATGTACTACACTTTACTCTACAGAAACTCATGTCAGCTCAGTTACAGGATATTGCTACACATAAATGCAATCACAATTTCTGGAAGAATTCTCCAAGGTTGCTTGTGTCAGTGGCTTTCGACGTAGAGAATCTCAAATATCTCGATCAAGAGTCTGGAAAGCTTCCATCCGACCAGACCCTATCTTCTCGAATCCAACATCCAGTCGGTGAAAGAGATATCGCATTTCTTAATTGGATGGTATCGGCTGTACCTCCACAACGACGTCTTCATTTGTTTCATCATCTTCATTGTTCTCTTTGGGCTAATTATCCGTGGACTTAGTAAGCGGCTACCTCTGTATTTGGACTTGCTAATTACGAAATCAGGTGATTAAATAATTAATTTATTTGAATTTAAAAGGCGCGAGCTCATTCTTCATTGGGAATTGAAGCAAATCTCCTGCTCCATTGAAAAAAGGCAGCAACACATTCCTGAATTTCAAATGCCGGTAATCGGTTCCGGCACTGAATCTGGTTCCAATTTGCAAGAACCGGTTTCGGCACCGATATCTTGAGAGGGGGAATAATGTATCAGATTTCGTGGCAAACAGTTACTGTCTGCATCCTGACTGACATGTCCCAGTTATCAAGTGCGTAGGCATTGAGAGCGTATTTGTCATTGGAAAAAACAAGTACCGGCTAGCATAATTTTATAATATGAACAACAAGCAATAGACTAAAGTCAGTGATGAAAGTCAAAAAGTATGAGTACAAAATAGACAAAGGACAAGAAAAGGGACGAAGCAGCTCAAGAGATCTCAACCAAACGGACGCTAAGAGGATTGCCTCGTGCAGTTGCAACACCGATGCGTTCCTTCAGCCAGAACGCTTCTCAGGTATCTCCTGTGACCTCAGTTATGCGGCCACCAATGTATGTTAATGAAACCCTTTGTGGTATCGCCGTATACATCTCATGTATTAATATATGCATGTACATCCCTGTGGGAGCGCATCTTGATAATATCAACAGATTATCTGGCGAGGTAGCGATTTTGTGGATAATTGTTTTAAAGGTTCATTTTTGTGTAAAAACTATCTCCGCATGTGAAAATGGTCATCATTTATCCAAAAACATGTGTAAAATTTAAAAACGACAGGTGGCAAAAAAGTTGCTATAATTAGTTGGTAGATATTTGTTTCTTAATGCGAGCTGATTTTTCGCCTACCGGCGAAATCGTGGATATTGTAGCAACTAATTTGTGGTAAGTAGTAATGTTCGTATATTACCTTCACATGAAAATATATTGTATACTCAGTCTGATCTGATAAAAAGGGATCATTTTTTAATTCACGAAGGCTTAAACTAAAAAAAGTATTTATCTTCCATAAATGTCGCAGTAAATACTATGATATTATTCAAATATTTGTCATTGTTGTAAATTATTGAATGTCAAGAGATGTTATGAAAATTGATACATGCGGATTCTCCAGATACTTGTTATTATTAAAGAAAGACAGTCTGTACTTATTTCTTAGATGGATTAGGCATATGTGGGGGATAGTGAGAAGGTGAGCGAGAGAATAGAGCCTCGGCTGTAGAGGCGGATTACTAAAGAAAATAAGAGAGAAATTCAAATGTAAAAGGTGACACATAGAGCGCGAATTGTCGCCGGCGAACTTCGCCAGCGAATATCCCGCAAATATGACTGAACTATAGCATGATATTCTGCAGCTGACATTTGCCAGTTTTTCGCAAGATTCGTTCCCACAGGGATCATAAATCATGGAACTGCATTATTAATTGCAAATATTATACAGAGTGAAAATGATTTTTTTCTTCATATAAGTTATTTGATTAGTAAAGAACATGCTAGTGAAGCTGATCATGCTAAGACACCTCACAAATTATCAGAAGAAAACTAACAAAATCATTCTTTCAAAGGCCCAAGCAAAGATAATATATATTATCCATTGTCTTTGGGCCCAAGTATACACAGTCATCACTCAGATGAAGCTTTGCTTTGAGAACGGAAGCGCATTCAGCAATCGATGTTATCTTCGACAGAAATTATCAGCTGCTGAGAAGCGCCGTCCACATTCTACAGGGTTTGTTTTATAGTCAGCAATGATTTCAGAGGCACTTGATCATAGAAGACACAGCAGAAAGCGGAATGTGAGGCGGTATGTCTCTCATCACAACCGCCTCAGAAATGAATGACGGAATACGGAATTTTCACATGATTCTCGCAGTTAGTTAATGCTGTCATCAAAAGGCAGGAGTGACATCTTTGATGACTGAGTGACAGCTACTAAGTGCTCAGATAAGAAAACGTCGCTTCCATGTTGTGTCTTGAATTCTGTGCTGAAGCCCAATTCTGGTAAAAGACAATTCGGCGACGGCATCAGAATCGGTGCAAATTTCCGGAGAATCGGTGCCGGGATGGACCAAAACCCTAAATGCCAATCACGAGATAGCTCGAGCTTGTCTCATTATCAAATATTAGGAATCTCTAAGCGCTTTCTCAGGTAACTGTAGTCAGAATTAACCAAATGACTCGCATCGCTGCAAGAATATCATTATGTAAGACCTACCAATAGATGCCGTGTAGTATCAATAAAATATTTGATGTCTGGAGATGTCATCATTGCTATGTTCCAATATGCTGATATGTACGACAACGTGTAAGCCCATGTTCAGGCTATGTGGACACTGTCGAATCATAATCAAACTTATGAATTCCCAGTACATGTGCCTGTAGGTCTTGTATGGTATTCCACTTATGGTGCATGTGCTAGTAATGTCCATAGACACATTCACTGCCAATCGTACATCCATAAGCCAGCTACTGACATGACATTAGATAACAAAAACTTTTACAGATTAGCTTGGAGATGTAGATCTCAATCGATTGAGATTAAAGCATGTGCCTAGGCTTTTTTATGTTTATCTAGAATATGCAATTGAATTGATTTTTCGTCAAAAATGTAGGCTAGACTACGGTGCCTGTTTTCAGTACATGCACGACCATCATATCGACATTAATGCTCACCTGATAGTGTGGATTGATTATTCCTACTGGCATCAAGATCGTTTCACATACGCACTTTTATATTTTACGCAATTCTTACTAGATATTAATTCATTCATATTTGTGAGGCTTATCAGCTCGCATAAATCACTTCGCAAGCATCAATAAGCACAATTCGCTTTTCAACCATCATCTAAGAAATAAGGTCGTTATTCGTCATGAGCTGGATGAATATTCGTGTTTTACTAATCAGAAAATTATCATATCCAAGTATATATATAGGTACCTGACAAATCTAGATAGCAGCACATGCATTATTTTATCATCTTTCTTTCTCAATTACTTGTTCAAATGCCCCATATCATCTGCAAATAGCTTCGAATTTTTGCGAGTAACTGTAGGAATAACTAAACGATTACAAAAAATAATTCATCAAAAACACTCTTAAGTGATTAAAATGCTTTATATTAAAAATCTGACTTAGAATTTTGAAATCGTGCATTTCACAAAGATGTTTTAAATATCTAATCAACATTTAGCACCTAGGACAACAAGCCGCAAATAACTATCACTAGGTCACATATCACAGGTGAAGACAATTGAATATGTATCATCATCGGATCACTCGAATGTCCTCTCAGTCCCATTCGTATTCGACATGCTTCAGGAGAGGCACCAATCCATCGACAACTTCCTGGCTGTTTGCAACCAGGATATTTCTTTTCATGATATCCAAGGGAGAACCTGTAAAGAACAGAAAAAGGCGATAGAAAAAGGCCTACATCAACATGGACTGACTATTTTTAAGACTCCTCCTTCACTCTGGGGTTGCATGATTTCTATTTGAATAACAAGAAGGACGTGAATGCGACTGATAAACTTTCCTAAGAGCAATCAATAGCGATTTACGTTTGTACTCAAGCCCATAGATTAAGTATATTAGGTAGGGTGGTAACTCCGCATTTATTAAATCCCCAATGTGTATACACTTTCGAATTTATTAAATGAACAGTGATGCAGTTGGTAATTGTTGCCAAATGTGAGATATGCGAATTTTTGCAGTTTTAAAGAAATTGTCACGGAATTGAGTGATCATGATTGTAATGCAGAAGGAATGATGGTATTTCACAGATTCTCATGACAGCCTGGGAGATTTAATGTTTGTTAAATTAGCAATTCGATGGGTTCCTATTACTTTCATGCTGAACCTCAAGAGTATTTTCTTAAGCGTGATCATATCACAGGCAACCTGCCACTGGCACAGCAAAATCACATAATCAAAGACAATGATTTCAATTAACTTTGAAGGATGTAAATGGGTCCACATCACCATTCAGATTCAAGAAATGAAACATGAATTTAGTGAATCATAAAATCATGCTGGTGAAAATTGAATTAAAGACTTGAAATTTCAGCCAAGAAAACACGAATAAGATCGCGACTTTTTATGACTTCCATTATAATACGGATGATGAAATTCCCTGGATAATCAGTTTTATTTCCGCTTAGTTAGGATGCTTTTTAGCAAATATTCATTCCTTTTGATATAATGCATGAATGGCGTGAGAAGGCAGACGCATATCAAATAAATATAGAAAAATAGACCAATCTGCCAGAAGTAAGTATATTTTTGAATGCAGAATCATCCATAGCTACGTCTATTAAACGTAACACAGTGAGAGAAGAGGTTCGTAGGGTGAGTAGACTATGCTCTAATACCAATGACAGAGAAGCAGCAGTTTCGAATCTATGCCATAAGCTTTCTAAAAATGGTTATTCTAAAGAAAATATCAAACAGTTAGTGTCACGTCCTAAGAAATCTCAAATACGTCGGCGAACTGCGCCCTACATTCAGAAGAACTGTTCTTTGCTCAAAGTTCCTTTTGTTAGTGATAAATTCAACCAAAAACTATCGCGTATTATAAGAAGAACTGGTCTCAATGTCCGTGATATTTACAAACCATCTCCTAATTTAGCCAATAAATTGAATAAAATCAAGAGACACGTAGCTTGTTCGAAACATTCTTGTGTTATAAATGACCCTTACCTGTGCAATAGTAAAAATGTTGTGAACAAAGCTCAATGTAATTTGTGTCCTCAGTTTTATATCGGTAGCACAACTCGTCCTTTCCATGATCGCGTCGCTGAACACTTACAGCCTAACAGAAATACAGGTGTACACAAGCATAGTGTGTCGCATCATGCCTCAGCGAAAGACACCTTCTCTTTTGCTATTTTGAGCAGACATGTGAGCCAAATTCGTTGTCGAATTGCAGAAGCCATGACTATAAAACATATGTCTCCTACTTTAAATTCTCGCGATGAATATATTGACTACACCATGTTTCTGGTTTAAGACACTTTCATGTTTTGTATATATTTTTTCTTTTCCCTTGTCTTTTAATACTTATTCATGCCTACTGTTTTATGTGCTTTTGTGCAGTGGCCTTCTACTAGTCCTTTTAGAGGTCACTGGACGGCATTGATTTTCTTTCGCCAGTGTGTCCCCATGTCACTCTGACATAGACATCAATGCTAGAGTTGTCTTCATCATTTTCATTCTCATACATGCATGTATTTGTCGACATTTTATTATCGCCTGACGACGAAGTAGGGTGCTTCGACACGTTGCGGAAAATAAACTTACTTCTGGCAGATTGGTCTATTTTTCTATATTTATTCCTTTTGATATCCAACTTGTTTCATACTACTTATATAAGATAGACATCTCGGTAGTATATAAATTGGCGAAATTTTGACTTTTTTAAAACTGCTCAAATAATTTTTTGGACCACGGGAACGTAATCTCCGCTAAAAACTGAATCTTTTGATATAAAATTTTTCACTGTATAAAGATACTTTTTTGAGTCGACACTCTACCTATATATGCTCAAGCCGTTAACAGCACACAATACGTTCACAACCATCAAATTGCATGTAGTTCTATTATATACTATGTAACCTTTCTTCTTAAAAATAATTAAAATTAATTTCTTTCTTGAAGCATTTTAAAACAAAAAGCATCATGTTTTCTAGTTTTCATTGTTTTAGTTACTGCATCTTACATCCTTTACTTTCTATTGAACAGCATATTGAATTGCTTGGCAAATTCAAAATCTGTTTTGATGTGACAAAAATCACTTAGTCGACAACGTGTTGCACCTAAGCATACAAATTGCATTTTACTGGAACTTTCGCTTCTCCAGCAAGCCATACATAGACAGTAAGATTACTGGTTCATTTCTCTACAGTTGTTCTCGCTTTTAATACCGGTAAATTATCAAAGCTCCTATCAATAAGTCTATTGTATACTCATAAATTGCTGGGATCTCAATTACAGGAGCAAATGAAACGTATTTTACATTGTTAAAGCATTGCTTGTTCAAAAACACTGTTCAGAAAATGCTCAAAACCACGGCTACAAAAATCATATTTGAAAAGGTCTGAGAGCAAGGTTAAAAACATGTTCAAAAATGAGGTTTTGCAACCATGTCTGCAGTCGTGTAATGTACAGCATAGCATAAAGCTTATGTTCAAAACCGGGGTTATATAAAGTCATCTTTGAAAGCGATGCACAAATCACGCTGTTAAAACGTAGTTCAAAAACTATGTTTTATAAGCAGCTTCAAGCATGGTTTTAATACGACATTACGTTTAAACTGCTCGTGTTGTCACTCCGATAACACATTTATTCAATTGATATCACGAACCTCATACTATCTAACAAAGTGCAAAATTAGCAAATCTTGCATCGAATTTCATTATTTGGTAATTCATAAAATAAACATGTTTTAAAACAGTCTCTTAAAAATGATTTTGCAACACGCCAAAAGTAAACTCTTGCATAAGTCGTGGACAATCCTGTGATTGAAAAAGTTTCCAAAACATGCAAAACAGGCATCAGTGATATGAGATCGCATCTTCAAAATATGACAGTTCTCTTGTATAATAACAATCACACATGAAGATGCCTCGTGATCGAAATGTGGATGGAGAGAGGTGTACAGCGATCCTCACTTGATAATCACTTTGAATACTTATCTTTCCATGATACTTCTTATTTCATGTATGCATCACATTTCTCTGTCATAATACGAGCGTGCTTGCTCATTTACTTTTATCCGGAATATTGTGGCACACTTCATGCTGCAGTTTTATTTTAAGTAATACACCATCTTGTTTCTACTGAATTAATTTACCTTACTTCATCATCATTGCCCTATTATTGCAAAAAAGAGGTATGAAACAGAAAGTAACCGTAACAGAACTCGAGTTCAAGTTAGAAGGGAGGTGGTTCATGGTAGAAAGAAGATAATGTGACACTCTCCCCGCCATAAAACCGTATAGTTAAAAATATGTAAAAGTATGTAAAGAGGCACAGATGCTTCGCGATACAATTTGCTTGACAAGAGATACATACATACATACAAAAAGGCAAACGAATTCGGATTTTGAAAAAGTTGTGAGCCTCGATTTCACGTGATATAATATCAAGAAAGAACAGTTTTATTTCGCAAATCATTGGTATTCGACAACAATAACTGTCCTTATGCTTGTTCTACATGTATTTCAGCACTGTCACATGTTTTGCAAATGATGTGAAATTTAAAGTCTGATTCTGAATATTAACACTACAGCATGGAACCACATGTAAGTGGATTTGAATGTTTAGGTGGAGGGGAAGCAATTATACAGCTATTGATCGCTTCGATTCTATTCTCTATTCGCAGCATAGTCAGTAATTTGATAAAATTAAAGACTGATTCTTACGAATATTAATTTTTCAAACATCAGTTCGGAACTTTCAAATCTTTGAGCTAGGAGTCCACCTTCCCTCTGAAACAATGCTCCCGAGAATCCGTTACGTAGAACCGAGGTTCTAG
Organism: Prostheceraeus crozeri; assembly: GCA_907163375.1. Classification (NCBI taxonomy): domain Eukaryota; kingdom Metazoa; phylum Platyhelminthes; order Polycladida; family Euryleptidae; genus Prostheceraeus; species Prostheceraeus crozeri. The sequence goes on along the minus strand of CAJQUW010012585.1, from coordinate 288,414 downwards.
GGGGCATTTTATCTCATAACATTTCAAAAGATCCATTCTTACGATGTTTCCAGATTGATAAACCTGTGCACAATGCTCTAATGAGATTTGTCGCTGTCAGCAAAAAAAAAGAAATTCATAAAACATGAGTAGAGTTTAAAGTTTCGTAAAGAAAGGAAATTAGGATTAATCAAGTCAACAAGTCATATTGAACGTTTTTTTTCTATAATAATGATAATACCATCCTTATTTGACTCACATGAGAAATCGGTGAGTGCATCACAAGTAACACAGACATGAATGAACAGAGTTCGAATAAAAAATAGACAGATTCTGATAGAAAGGTCGCAATGATAAGTAAATCAGGTGCAAAACTGTACAGAGCAGTTCTTCAACCGCTCCGTCCTAGCAAGAGGAGGACGCAAGGGGCACTGGTTCCGTCTCGTTTGACTCACGAAATAGGAAGCAGCTACGCAAAGGATGGTCCGTATTTGCAGCTACTTGTGAGATACAGTAGGATCTTGCAGTGTCCGTGAAGGGGGTTGAGACACATCTCCGACGATACGAAGGGCCCCTCTTTCTAATCTGACGAGTTTTCCGCAAGATACGAGGGCATGTTACATATAGGAGGACAGCAGTATAACAGCAGAGGCCGGATAAATGCGTTATAGGCTTTCAATATAATGCCGGTTGAGGATGCAGATTTGCGCATGAAACCAAGGTTGGGTACCCCCAAGATTGGACCCAACAGTGGCTATTCCTCTAATGAAGTGGAACAACAATTTCCAGAACATGTTAAGAATTTTGATTGAGATCTAAAATTGCATGAAGATATTTTGAATCCTACCATATTGTACATATTGCTATCCAATTGATATGTATCTAATGTTCATATTGATTACTATTTATTACATGAATTTGTTATAGCGGAATTGAGGCCATAGTAATATTCAGCGAAAAGGTTTTATTATCGGCATATGTTATCTCTGGGATTCCATGGGGTTTATTTCACGCAAAATGATAAACACAAAATTCTGTCTAGCACAATATGCATTACATCTGGCTTAATGGATTAAATTCACAAGGAAGCCATAGGTAAGCAAAGCATAGTTTAAAAAGCTAATTAAACAAACTATCAGATAGACTTTTACGGTAGGTCTATATCAAAGTTGATGATAGCACAGTTTTATCATGGACGTGTGGTTGAAGTAGATTACATATTTACATCCATGTCAGCTTACATGTAGATGACTTGCTATGACATGATGTGGTCATATACTTAGGCAGAATTTTTCCAAGAAAACCGCAAATGATCATTCATGGTCAATTTCTTTACTCTTGGGTTCTCACTCTTGGGAGGGTACCAAAGCTCTTGGGTCAGCACCCCAAGATTACCCAAAAACCCAAGAGTGAACCCAAGACCCAACCTTGATGAAACGCAGAACGAAGAGTCGTTTAATCTTCTTGTTTAATTGTCTCTGAACACAGAACAATATCACATTTTTAAAATATTTAGATACGATGTGCTTGCTGTGAAATTAAAAGGCAGGAAAGGGCCATCAACTTCTACAAGCTTATATCAAATATTCAAGTACAGAATTAATTATTCACGATTCGAAAATTTATGACGGACGACCAGCAGCTGTGATTGAGTTAACATCACCCTTTCTTTCTGAGACAATGATCGGAGCGCGAAATAATTGCCATCAGAATTCAGCATGAACAATGCAGTAGGGTTACTCAATTCACTGTGTGATAAAACGCACATGATCATCCTCGCTCATACCTATGATGTCAGAATTATTTGCTGACTCATTCCTATTTTATTCTAAATTATCTTGCGTAACATTGCATAAGAAGGCATCCGATTCTTTTTGATTGTCTCTATGATGATTTTTGTCTTGTAAGTCTGGTCTCGTGTTCATCACAGCTGTCTCCCACTGATCATCGTTACTGCCAATGTCGATTCCTCGTCGGTAAGCAAATGTCTTTGAAATGTTCATTGTGCGCATTCTTTAAGGCGAGTTTATACTTCAATGTGCAGAGACTGTATCTGTAGAGTAACTCGGTCAACTCCTCAGACATCTACAAAGTTATCATACGCGATAGTTTGTACTTGCTTGCTTTACTCTATAAAGCAGGAAATGCTTACACGAGAAATTTCTTCGAAAAAAGATCATCGAATAAATCCCGGACTTCACAGAAGACAATGAACTGCCTTTTAATTGCTTCCAGATGACGAAAGAAAAGGTTTGAATACCTGCATCGCCTGTCCATTGGATCAAGATAGGAATTCTGCATTGTGTAGAGAATGCCGGCTAGTGGTGAATCTCAAGCCAGTGTCACTATCGCTTTTAGAATTAGCAAAGCAGTTTTGTTGTCAATCAGACCTGCAAAGCCATATATATAATGTGCAAGTTGCGCATGTATGCTGCTTTGCAGACCAAGTATATATCTATGGTGTATGTGCCAACGAAATCTCATTCTGGTGAGGTTCGCGAACACTTCTTGAAACTGGAATTTGCCAAATTCAAATTGTTTATGAGTTATCCTGCTAAGCACGCATTAAAGGGTCTGAAACCGACCGATTATTGACACGCTAGAACAATAATCGTTTATCGGCCGATCAGCAAAATCACTGATCGGTACACCCCTAATAAAAATAGCGATGTGACCAGCCGCATCTTATGTTGACCAAATAAGAACTGTATTTGTACCCCACTGATGATCCGGGGGTCATGATTAACCCCATCCATATGGGAGGGCACGCTGTGCCAGGGGAGGCGGTTTCATTTTAAAAATTTCCCACTATATTTCTCAACGGTTTCTGATGTATTTTTTGTATGAAAATTTCGAAAATCATGGTTTAAAAATCATACAACCAGTTTTCAAGAAAATGACGAAAATTCAAAATGACGGACACGAAACCGAAACCGCATTCTGGGACTAGATTCAAAAAAAGTCTTATTATTTCGTTTACGGTGTCATAAAAGATGTTCCAATCTGCGCTCTCTGGTGGGAGTGACACATTCCCAATGCCCTAAGTGTCGAAGCGCAAATACTACCAACATTCCGATAGACGACTCTGTAAGAATTGATGGTAGTCATAGCATACAAGAGGTTAGCCACTTTTGCTATCTCGGAGATATGCTGGACAGCCAAGGTGGAGTGGAAAGGGCAGTGAGAGCTGGGGTAGCTAATGCTTGGTCCAAATGGAGAGAGTTAGCCAGCCTTCTGAACAACAAGAGTGTTCCCCTAAGATCCAGAGCTCAGTTGTATGAGTCTTGCATATGATCTGTCCTTGTGTATGGCTCAGAAACATGGTCCTTGTCACAGAAGATGTTTGAAGAATTGCAAGCACGTGATCGGAGAATGCTGAGATACATGGCAGGAGTAAAATTGAGCGACGGAAGATCAAGTGCGGAAGTGGCAAGAATGTGTGGTCTGAAAGAGCTGGAAGATCGGGTTAGAAGAGGGCGTCTGAGATGGTTCGGTCATGTAAAGAGAGCTGAGGGAAACTGTTTGCACAGAGTGGAAAGCATGGAAGTCCCAGGGCGTCGAGCCGTCGGAAGACCAAGAAGAACATGGCGTCAATGTGTCTCAGAGGATCTGAAGAAAATAGGAATCCCCGAAGACCTCGCTGCCAACCGAGTCTCGGAGGTCTGATCGATCTGATGGAGACCACTGATTCACATATTTTGGGTTGCACACAAGCGAACATGACACTACTAAGAAATTTTGAGAACCTATTAGGAACTTCAAGACTTGTTGTTGATGCATAATACATATTAGCCGAGCACTAGACTGCTGTTTCGATTTGATGCCCGCCATTTTGAATTTTTCTTATTTCTCGAAAAGTGCTAGCTCCATGATATTGTAACAGTGATAACTGAAAAGATCGTGTCAAACTGCGTAGAAAGCTTTTGACGAAATAATTGAGACTATTTTTAATCTAGCCCCAGAATGCAGTTTCGGTTTCATGTCCGCCATTTTGAATTTTCGTCATTTTCTTGAAAAGGAAAAAACAATCAAAACACAAAAATACATCAGAAATCGTCGAGAAATATAATGGGAAATTTTCAAGATGAAACCGCCTCGCTTGGCACACTGAGGGTGGATGGGCAGTCGGTCCCTGTCGCATCTTTGCTGTAAACCTCGCAAACCTAGGCCACTCGACCTGCGGTTTTATAGTCCTAACTTTTAGTTTTACTGTATTTTCAAACTTTTCACAAAAGATCTTTGGCCTAAAGGAACGCCAAATTTATGACCTGATTCGAAAAGCACTTTTTGAAAGTCTAAATTTTACCCCTTTTCACGAACATTTTTTTGTGATAACTTTTATACTTTGTGATAACTACGATAACGCTTCAATATGAGTGCAGTATTAAGCAAAGATCATGACAATCTATTACACCACAGACATCGAACTGAGTATTTGAAATCCATAGATGAAAAATGCCACAAAGATGTTGGTTGATGACATGACATATATTCGTAAGGCCTTTCGCCCGGTTCTCGTCTGGCGAACACACCGGAATGACTTTGCATGCATTGATCAATCATATAAACTGAACATGAACATGATATTGCATTGATCAATCATTTCAACTGAAGATGAACATGATATTGCATTGATCAATCATTTTAACTGAAGATGAACATGATATTGCATTGATCAATCATTTTAACTGAAGATGAACATGATATTGCATTGATCAATCATTTTAACTGAAGATGAACATGATACTGCATTGATCAATCAATCTAACTGAACAGAGGTGTCACCTGATGCATAAATGTAGATGAACTTGACATAGACATCTCTGATGAAAGCGCACTACACCAAACAATAGAATTCGAGACAGAGAATTTTTTTGAAAATTCTCTAAAGAAAATATTTGAAATTCAAACATTATACAAGCATAAAGTAAAACACTGAGTAGTTATTAAAACTTTAGTAATAGCAAATATAAGCAGTCAATTTTGTGAATTTTATATCGGATATCGATGTTTCAGAACCCGGTCTGTCATGCATGCTCCATTCATTCACGTGTTGAAGTTCTTTGATTTACATTGTATATCAATATCACTTATTTACATCGAAATATGGCTTATACACACACAAGAGCAAATTGGTGAACACGATCTACATGCAATATTAACAATTTAACGGACGGAAAATAGCTGCGCGACTTGGTGGATTTGAACCACCGACCTCTGGCATTCTAGGCCAACGCTCTACCAACTGAGCTATCGACGAGCGACAGAACGACATAAGTCCTCAATTGAAGAACCCGCGTAAGAGAATCCGATGGCTTCATCCTCCAAGACAACATAGCATTAACAAATGCTATGTTAGACAATAACTTAGACAACAAATGGTAGTAACTGTAGACACAAGCATGACCACGAATATACATTTACACTGCACCTGATGGTGTGTGAATAGCTCATTTTCCTTCATGTTATATTCATTTATACGTGAGCAGGACAATTTAGTTGTTTAATGTTCACGCATCAGTGCAGAGGCGCAGAAGGTTCAAGGTTCGAGTCTGTTCGCCTGAGGAGGTATCGGGGTTCTTATCGCAGATTGCTGGTTGATGCGAAGTGTCAGTGCGCGAAGGCTGCCATATCCTGTCAATTGACGCAGTCGCATGTAAGCGGTTCCTATCTCAGTTGGTAGGGCGACAGGTGTAGATAACCTGGGGTTGTAGGTTCGAGTCCTGCCAGAGCACATCTTTTGCATAGCAATTTTATCTATCGTACATCTCATTTCATTGTTAGAAAGTTGCTTGTTAGCATTTTATGAATACTTATTTGTTGTTACTTGTTAGTATGGCCTCTTGCATTGGCTGTCGTTCAGATTAGAAAGAGATGCATTCTTCTAAACATTGCATGTATTTTCACTACTAGGAGAACATGGCAGACAAACTCTTAGATTGACAGAGAACTACTTTTTCCTCATTACATGCTTCAACTCCACACTTCTGCCATTCAACTGCCTTTTACACCGTTTAATTGGTGTTTGTCTTCAACTCATTATCTTCTATTTCTTCTAATCGTCTTCACTTTCTCCCCAGTCAATTCTTTTTCATGTCTACTTATTCTGTCTATCATGTCATTCAAATACATAGCTTCCCATGGTATTCCATTCCCCTCCCTCAAGTGATCAACTAACACTCGGAAATATTCGGGTTTTAAGGTGCATCTAGTTCATCTACAGCTTCATCTTCATAATAATTGTTATGAATATTTCCTAATATGTCATCAAAATCTAATTCGTCGTGTCTCGGCATGTGCAGAGACACATTTCAAAAAGAGATACAGCAGTCAGTAATTTCAAATGCATCAATGAAGGCTCATTTGTTTTTGGAAGTACTCCGAACTGATATGGTACATGATAATTGCGATGATTACTAGTTTAACAGCAATTCAAGCATTTGACCAAGCAAATTTGCATTACTTAAGCAGGTTTATGGATGGACTGAATTTTCACTCTGCTTTGATGGAATCTGTCAAATTGTGAGTTGTTTACTAACAAGCTTTCAAGCTTAATAAAATAGAAACATGTGACAAAGGGAAGCAGTTAATTTGGTAACGAGAATCTCGCAAGAGAAGAAATTCAGTAATTATATCAATTCAACAAATTACCCTTACGTTTTTGATAAAATAACATTCCAATCAGACATTATTGTGAACAAAACCAAACTTTCTCAAATTTTAGATAAGCCATCATGCACTTATCGCATTTTCTGAAAGGAATTCAAAAGTGATTCTGACATGACCAAACAATACCATCTTAAGGTAAAAAACAAAACGGCTGTGATGAGCAATACATACAAGAAAATGCTCTGAAGATACTCTAAGCCTTTGTGATTGTGCAGTGTGCACTAATCATTTTCGAAGTTACCTGTGTTCTTACTTATTGAAACAGTATAATGTCTAAAGTCGCCAAACATTTTTGACCTTTGTGCGGAATACCTGATGACTGATGCGAGCAGTCATCAAGAGTCATCATGAGTAATTCATTTGGAAACTGATAATCCAGCATTATAAACATTATATTTTTTCATCACTAAGTTATTGCTTTGAAGCTAAATTATTTGAGTTGAATTAATTATCAACCTTTCATAGTCCCATAGTCTGTGAGGACGAACGCACGACAAACTTCCTAAAATCAAGTCATATTAAGTAGCTACAGTTGTGATAAATAACACAGGGATTGGAAATTCTCATTGCGTGATAGACGATGTATATTCAGTAAGAAATCTTATTCAAATTGAACAGCAATCTGTCTGCTTTGTGACTTGCTGTATATATAGTACGTAAATGAGACAGTCTCAATAGATTTTCACTTTGCCTCTAAGACACTTGGGATCTTGCTTGCCAGGACATCTCTCGTGTTACTGTAATACAAAGTAATGGGCATCAACGAAATTTATGGAAATACAGGTGCATTATACACTGACTCCTGTGAAGAATAACAAACTACAGGGTGATTAAAAAAGTATTTTTCTAATTCTGCTCATACATTACATCAGTTTATCTTTGATTGTGCGACATCACACTTTTCCCTCACTGTTTCTGAATTGGCTGGACCAGCATTTTCCAATGAGATGGATTGTTCGTCATGGTGCAGTGGAGTGCCTCCCCCCCTCCCCCAATTCCATCGACTTCATCGCATGGGGTTATCTTTAACAGATAGTTTACACTGCTATGCCAAGAAATACCAATGATCCCAAGGAGAAAATTCGGCGGGCTGTTCAGATTATTAACAACATTGATGGTCTCCTCGTAAAAGTGATGCTAAGTCACGTCATCGTCTTTCTGTCCACCAGCAGAGCGATGGCTGAAAACAGCTGAAAAGTTGTTATTTAACTGACTCATGATGATGGTCATGCTCGCACAACCGCATCTCACCCAAAATGGAGAATAAAAGCGACTTTTGAATAATTTCAGTTTATTTTTCTTGATATTTTGAGAAAAAATACTTATTTGGTTGCTAATTATATACTACTTATAATATACTCATTTGAAAAATTGATTGTCATAGGCCTATAGTAGGCGCATACTCTGACAATTCTTGCGACATTCTTATGGCATGTGCTTCAAACCCCGTCAAACACCTGCCGTTCAGCAATCAATGAGTTCGTGTAAATTTCAACAGATTCCCTGTATTTTCCAGGTTTTGCTAGAGTTTTCCCTGTAACTGACAGACACGAAAAAATCCCTTACTGTTTTCCAGATTTCCTGTCGCGCGGGAACCCTGGAGTAGTACAACAAATGACCAAGAATATGCACGAACGGGCCTTTTTCGCTCAGTGCTTCAGCTTGCCCTACCATTCCTCATTTCATAAGCTAATTCAGGCCATTCCGAGCTGTACTCGAGTCCTTCCAGGCCGAAACCCCGAGTCTACGGCCTCTGAGGAATTCACTGAGACTCCAATTGCTCAAATCTGAGGACATTTTTCTATTCTTAGCTACATTTCGGATAGCGATGTTGATATTTGACATCAGATACTGTGGTATGAAAATTGCGAAGAACAGAGTTCACTTGTACAGTTGTCAAACGATCAATTATCATAGTATAAAATAACGTTGGTGAATGCTGTGCACTGGAGTGCAGTGGTACAGTGTCTCCTACAGGATGTCCAATATGCTGCTGATGATCTTCCTCCTGTCATCAACAAAATGTCACTCAGAGATAGGGGTTGAAATCACAAGGGAAACTATATAATACGAGTATATTGAAGTGTTATTGACGAGTTACGTGACCACATTTTTCTGATATTTTTAAAGTTCATACCGGTGTTGCATTTCATCTTTTCTCGGTGAATGATTTTCCGAGGGGTATTTATTTCTACACCTTAAGCTTTCGAATTTCCTAATTTAAAGTAAAATTCTAACAATTTTACCATAAATGCATCAAAGTGCAGCATTTATGCATGGCTATCAAATGAATTATCTTGCAAATTAAAATGCCGAAATCTGAAGTTGTGGTCAAAAATTGCGAATGTTGAGCAAATTTAAAAATCAAAGAAGTCGTTGACGTTAGCATCAACATTAGCATTAATGTTTTCAAAATAATTTGTCCACACCTAGAATTTCACCAGAAACCATTTATTAACACGAGGAATTTGCTCATTGCTATCTCAAAGCCAAAAAGATAATGGAAATAGGTCAAAAGGTCATTTGAAAGAAAAAACTTAATGCTAAAGTTAATGCTAACTTCACAGGGTAGGAAAACGAATCTGCCCGCACAAATAAACAACTCAGCATTTACAAATGAGCCACTCCCGAATAGCCTAAATACTCATCTATGTACCATTAACTTAATCTAACCATTAGCACTAACACAATCTTAATATTTTGGTGTGGAATTCTAGGTGTGTACAAATTATTTTGAAAAAAATAAAGCTTATGATGATGCTAACGTCAGTGACTTCGATTGAAGTGCAGAATTTGTTTGCGTGGGCGGGTAGTAAAAAGCATTATATTTTTTGGAAGTGAAGAATTTAATGACAGGATGATTTCACATATGGGAAATGCAAGATTTGCATTACGTCTGTAGCATGCTGTTGGCACATTTTTAGTGGGGCAATTGTGCGGCGCATCATTACATTTGCGCGTCATTGCGCGATGAAATTACCACCCGCAACTTATGGTGCGGGACTGCACCGCATTCGGCTCATCATTGAAAGTGCGCGATGAAATTACTGCATGCAACTTATGGTGCGGGACTGCGCGCATTCGGCTCATCATTGAAAGTGCGCGATGAAATTACTGCCTGCAACTTATGGTGCGGGACTGCGCCGCATTCGGCTCATCATTGAAAGTGCGCGATGAAATTACTGCCTGCAACTTATGGTGCGGAACTGCGCCGCATTCGGCTCATCATTGAAAGTGCGCGATGAAATTACTGCCTGCAACTTATGGTGCGGGACTGCGCCGCATTCGGCTCATCATTGAAAGTGCGCGATGAAATTACTGCCTGCAACTTATGGTGCGGAACTGCGCCGCATTCGGCTCATCATTGAAAGTGCGCGATGAAATTACTGCCTGCAACTTATGGTGCGGGACTGCGCCGCATTCGGCTCATCATTGAAAGTGCGCGATGAAATTGCTGCCTGCAACTTATGGTGCGGAACTGCGCCGCATTCGGCTCATCATTGAAAGTGCGCGATGAAATTACTGCCTGCAACTTATGGTGCGGGACTGCGCCGCATTCGGCTCATCATTGAAAGTGCGCGATGAAATTACTGCCTGCAACTTATGGTGCGGGACTGCGCCGCATTCGGCTCATCATTGAAAGTGCGCGATGAAATTACTGCCTGCAACTTATGGTGCGGCACTGCGCCGCATTCGGCTCATCATTGAAAGTGCGCGATGAAATTACTGCCTGCAACTTATGGTGCGGGACTGCGCCGCATTCGGCTCATCATTGAAAGTGCGCGATGAAATTACTGCCTGCAACTTATGGTGCGGGACTGCGCCGCATTCGGCTCATCATTGAAAGTGCGCGATGAAATTGCTGCCTGCAACTTATGGTGCGGGACTGCGCCGCATTCGGCTCATCATTGAAAGTGCGCGATGAAATTACTGCCTGCAACTTATGGTGCGGGACTGCGCCGCATTCGGCTCATCATTGAAAGTGCGCGATGAAATTACTGCCTGCAACTTATGGTGCGGGACTGCGCCGCATTCGGCTCATCATTGAAAGTCCGCGATGAAATTACTGCCTGCAACTTATGGTGCGCGACTGCGCCGCATTCGGCTCATCATTGAAAGTGCGCGATGAAATTACTGCCTGCAACTTATGGTGCGGGACTGCGCCGCATTCGGCTCATCATTGAAAGTGCGCGATGAAATTACTGACTGCAACTTATGGTGCGGAGCTGCGCCGCATTCGGCTCATCATTGAAAGTGCGCGATGAAATTACCACCCGCAACTTATGGTGCGGGACTGCGCCGCATTCGGCTCATCATTGAAAGTGCGCGATGAAATTACTGCCTGCAACTTATGGTGCGGGACTGCGCCGCATTCGGCTCATCATTGAAAGTGCGCGATGAAATTACTGCCTGCAGCTTATGGTGCGGGACTGCGCCGCATTCGGCTCATCATTGAAAGTGCGCGATGAAATTGCTGCCTGCAACTTATGGTGCGGAACTGCGCCGCATTCGGCTCATCATTGAAAGTGAGCGATGAAATTACTGCCTGCAACTTGTGGTGCGTGACTATGCCGCATTCGGCTCATCATTGAAAGTGCGCGATGAAATTACTGCCTGCAACTTATGGTGCGGGACTGCGCCGCATTCGGCTCATCATTGAAAGTGCGCGATGAAATTACTGCCTGCAACTTATGGTGCGGGACTGCGCCGCATTCGGCTCATCATTGAAAGTGCGCGATGAAATTACTGCCTGCAACTTATGGTGCGTGACTGCGCCGCATTCGGCTCATCATTGAAAGTGCGCGATGAAATTGCTGCCTGCAACTTATGGTGCGGGACTGCGCCGCATTCGGCTCATCATTGAAAGTGCGCGATGAAATTACTGCCTGCAACTTATGGTGCGGGACTGCGCCGCATTCGGCTCATCATTGAAAGTGCGCGATGAAATTACTGCCTGCAACTTATGGTGCGGGACTGCGCCGCATTCGGCTCATCATTGAAAGTGCGCGATGAAATTACTGCCTGCAACTTATGGTGCGGAACTGCGCCGCATTCGGCTCATCATTGGAAGTGCGCGATGAAATTATCACCTCTAAGGCTCGATGCGCGTATTGCGCCGAATTCGCTTAAATATTGACTCACAGGATTTTGAAATTTGTGCAATATGATCGACTAAATTTCGGCGTACTATCTGTTCTGCATAATATCTGCATTTGTGTTATAATATCAAAATCTCTATAACAACATATTTGATTCATTTAGTGTCTCTGTCAATACCTGAAACGCTAGCATCCCCAGAACAACTTTCAGGAGGAAATACAGTTTTATTACCAAAAAAATGTATTGTTGTTATACGAAAATCAACCATTTATAATTTTAAGTAGTAGAATATTATCAGAACTTCATAATATAGTTTTAATATTTTTCATAATTCGTTTAATCGCTTTACAATCGAAACAAAAAATGAATAATGTCAACGTTTTACACAAGTGAGAAATCTTAGCTCAAATAATGAGGCGCTATTCCGCATTGCATATTTATGTGAAGATATACAAGTAGTCGCGCAATCACGCACATTGGCGCGCATCGGCGTGCTATAACAGTAATGCGCCGAATGCGGTGCTATCCCGCATTGCATATCTATGTGAAGATATACAAGTAGTCGCGCAATCACGCGCATCGGCGCGCAAAGACACCAGTGCGCCGCAATTGTTATATGACATCATTTCCAACATGTCATCTATCAAGTATTTTGTCAGCCACAATGTGTGGGACCCTACTCGTCTGTGTTTGAGTTTTCTGGTTAGGGGTCGAAACACAACTGCTCATTAACAAGGACATCAGATATCTGAAAGTTGAAATTAACGAATGAAAATGTGCCATCGACTGAAATCCATATTTGTCGACAAACTGGATCAGGCAAGAGTGTACAACCGGCATGACACTGAATCGTTGGGTCATCTGATTTCGCAGGACTGAAATGAGGGACTGTGACTACCAAGAAAAACATGCTTTTTTACTTCAGTATTTCCCATCGTTTCTCTACAGATGAGCAACCTATTCAATGTGACCGCTACCTGAAAGGCTGTTTTGATGTGTGGAGTAAAGCGCCTGTCATGTTGATTATTTGTTGCTATTCGCTTCCGAAGTTGTATGTTTGCTGACTGCTACTCAATTTCCTGAAATAGACTCGGCGTGCTATAACAGTAGTGCACCGAATGCGGTGCTATCCCGCATTGCATATCTATGTGAAGATATACAAGTAGTCGCGCAATCACGCACATTGGCGCGCAAAGACACCAGTGCGCCGCACAATTGCTACAATCCGCTGCCCATTTCCAAACAGTCAATATTTATTATTTTGTGTAAGTAAATCGCACATCCAATGTCACTATTTGGAAATTTGTTGAAATAACAAGCATGTTTTCAAAGTGCTTTAAGCCACAAAATGCTTTTTTGAACTAGCCAAGTTTTCCATTGAGATAAGCTTGCCTTAAAGCCTGAGTCTAACTAAAGCCAGTTCTTATCTTCAATGCTAACTGATAGATGGACGGAAGAGGTCATACAACAGTCATCGGGGAATATGTTCGGAGAATGATGGGAGTATCGCTATCTGCAGAGAAAGATGAAGAAGCGAGGAATCTGGACAGATATACCAGACTACAGGTAGCAGTAAACTTTGAGAGGAAGAGGAGTGAAGGTCAGCAGGATCAAAGTGAAGCATCTGCATGAATTCTTAAGCCAGCGATGAAACATCAATGATGCAAGACAGGATACTTTCAGGAAAAAGAGGGCTTGAATAATTGATAATGCTCATCATGGGAAGCCACAAAGCGTCGATGTCTGCTTATCACTTTATTTCTGTTGGAAATCACAAGGTCTCTCGGGTGTCACAGACGGCCATCGTCAGGCGGATGATATACGCCCGAAAGGCCTTGTGATTTCCAACAATAAAGTAATACGCAAACATCGACGCTTTGTGGCTTCCCATGATGAGAGTTATCAAGACAGGAGACTTAAGATAATGCAGTGGAGGTCAGAAACTTTTGATCTACAATATAAAAGATAGCGCAAAATTTTGCTTCCATGTGTTACTCCTATTCAGCCATTTAAAATGCAGAATCTTCGATTGCCACAGATCAGATTTCAATAGTCCGATAGCCCCCCAACAAAAAAGACTTCAAAAATTGATTAAAAAATTGAGTAGTGTTGCACTGGGAAGTTCGTGTAACACTTCAACGAATTTTTTCACTATTTCAATAAAATTATTGAGAACAATGAAAATACTTTCAATTTTATCAACTTTCAAAGACAGTGCACCATCATAGAGAATTATACGAAGTTGAAAGCTCAAAACTTTGAGTGTGAAGCTGGCGTGACTCCAAACTTAATACTTCAAATTTCCTCTGTTTTCACAGGAATAAAACCGAGATTTGTGACTTGATATTTTGAGATTAAGAATGTCGACCACAATGAAGCAAAAATATCGTTTATATTCCTGAAAGAGAACCTTGTGTGATTTGAGCTATTAACATCTTCAGAATGGTAAAAAACCTGAGCAGAATATATCAAATTCATCATTGAATAACTGAATAATTGAGTAGCTGAACAGCAATCAAAAAATGACGCTCACAGGAGTGCGTGAAACAGCAATTTGAAAAATTGTACATTGTTAAGCATCTATTTCGATTCTTATTTAACGGTCATGTTTCAGCCACCGCGATAATTCTGTTCTGGAATGGCAAATCTTCATTTTTAAGTACCAATATTATTTTGGTGATAAACGCTGAAGCTGGAAAATATGCCAAGGCTGTTGAAACTGGTATTAATCAATTGTTCTAAATTCTCGACGATAAGACCGTTTGGTTAGGGTGATCTTGATAGTAATCTGTTATTCAACTGAGATGATAGCACAAATTCAAATACTAAAACTCAAAAGATCAATGTTAAAAGTTCCCGACTCTAAGTCCTGTTTACAACTTCTTTCACCAAGGTTTACATGCAGCTCCAGGGCTTCTATGAAGCGCAGATTATCTGAGTTCTATTCGGAGGCTAAACAGAAATATCAAACCTTGCGGGCATTGAGTTTATACGGTACTTACTGTTGAGTTCTAGCCTCTAATCTCTTTCATGCGAATGTGTGCAATGACCGAAGAATACTATCACGAGTCCACAATTGGCCATGTTACCAACTTGTGAAGGTGGCGATGTGGTTTTAATGAATGCTATCCTCAATGTGAGCGGCAGTCGAGTATCATGAAATATTCGTTTCCTGTTTGGGTCCACATATTCAGAGATGAAAAACATCGAAGAAAATGAGAGTCCTGTCGACGTCTCTTGCCCAGCTCTTACTCTTGGCTTTTTTAGTTCATGAAATTCGACGGTTGGTCATCAGTTATAAGGAGACTAATGAATTATTGCAGGCATTCGTGCTTATTGTCATTATCAGAACATCAATTAAATCTTCGCTGTTTCTCGCTCTTGATGGTATTGATCTTTCGCTTATAGGAAGTGCATAATTGCAATTGATAAACAGACGCCTCTTCGCTGATTTTGAAAATATTTTAATTTTTGAAGCGGACACATTGGTATGATCCATCAGATCCCGGAAACAATGCTTCAGTGAAAAATGAAGACGAGATGATAATGGACTGACTTCACTTTCCTCGGAATTTCATCGACAAAGCGATTTATGAGGAGATCCGATTGCTGCTTGCAAAGAAACAAAGTCAATCATGAAAAAATGTCATTCGAACCTCACCCGCGAAGAAAACATCCCTCAAAATACGAGGAAGAACTTTCGTCTGACAATGTCTAACGATCAATACCTGCCAATAGCAGAGCGGTCACAGGTCTGGACCAGCCGGAGGTAGAGCGGTCACAGGACTGGACCAGCCGGAGGTAGAGCGGTCACAGGACTTGACCGGCCGAGGGTAGAGCGGTCACAGGACTGGACCAGCCGGAGGTAGAGCGGTCACAGGACTGGACAAGACAGAGGTAGAGCGGTCACAGGACTGGACCAGCCGAGGGTAGAGCGGTCACAGGACTGGACAAGCCAGAGGTAGAGCGGTCACAGGACTGGACAAGCCAGAGGTAGAGCGGTCACAGGACTGGACAAGCCAGAGGTAGAGCGGTCACAGGACTGGACCGGTCGGAGGTAGAGCGGTCACAGGACTGAACCAGCCGGAGGTAGAGCGGTCACAGGACTGGACAAGCCAGAGGTAGAGCGGTCACATGTCTGGACCAGCCAGAGGTAGAGCGGTCACAGGACTGGACCAGCCGGAGGTAGAGCGGTCACAGGACTGGACAAGCGCCAGAGGTAGAGCGGTCACAGGACTGGACAAGCCAGAGGTAGAGCGGTCACAGGACTGGACAAGCCAGAGGTAGAGCGGTCACAGGACTGGACAAGCCAGAGGTAGAGCGGTCACAGGACTGGACAAGCCAGAGGTAGAGCGGTCACAGGACTGGACCAGCCGGAGGTAGAGCGGTCAGAGGACTGGACAAGCCATAGGTAGAGCGGTCACAGGACTGGAACGGTCATAGGTAGAGCGGTCACAGGTCTGGACAAGACAGAGGTAGAGCGGTCACAGGACTGGACCGGCCGAGGGTAGAGCGGTCACAGGACTGGACAAGCCAGAGGTAGAGCGGTCACATGTCTGGACCAGCCGGAGGTAGAGCGGTCACAGGACTGGACCAGCCGGAGGTAGAGCGGTCACAGGACTGGACAAGCCGGAGGTAGAGCGGTCACAGGACTGGACAAGCCAGAGGTAGAGCGGTCAGAGGAGTGGACAAGCCAGAGGTAGAGCGGTCAGAGGACTGGACAAGCCAGAGGTAGAGCGGTCACAGGTCTGGAACGGTCACAGGTCTGGACCAGCCGGAGGTAGAGCGGTCACAGGACTGGACAACCGCCAGCTGTAGAGCGGTCACAAACCCACTAGACTGGACAAGCCAGAGGTAGAGCGGTCACAGGACTGGACCAGCCGGAGGTAGATCGGACACAGGACTGGACAAGCCGGAGGTAGAGCGGTCACAGACAGACAAGCGCCAGAGGTAGACGGTCACAGACTGGACCGTTGAGAGGTAGAGCGGTACACAGGACTGGACAAGCGCCAGAGGTAGTGCGGTCACAGGACTGGACCGTGAGAGTAGAGCGGTCACAGGGACTGGACAAGCGACAGGGTAGAGCGGTACAATTGGTTTTTTTCGGACCTTAAGGCCGGAGGTAGAGCGGTCACAGGACTGGGACCAGACGGAGGTTAGAGCGGTCACTGGATTGGACAAGCGCCAGAGTAGAGCGGTCACATGTCTGGACCAGCCGGAGGTTAGAGAAGAGCGGTCACAGACTAGGTAGAAGCGGTCACAGGACTGGACAAGACAGAGGTTAGGAGCGGTCAACAGGATTGGACAAGACAGAGTGATAGAGCGGTGGGTCACAGGATGGAAAGCAGGAGGTTAGAGCGGTCACAGGACTGGACAAGAAGGGTTTAGAGCGGTCACAGGATTGGATGCCACTTTGAGGTAGAGCGGTCACAGGATTGGACCAGCCGGAGTAGAGCGGTTCACAGGATTGGCAAGCGCCAGAGGTAGAGGCGTCAACAGGATGGACACAAGGCAGGAGGGGGATTAGTGCGGTCACAGGACTGGAAACCAGAGGTAGAGCGTCTCAGGATTGGGACAGCCGGAGGTAGGCGTCACCAGTATTGGACAAGGCGGTCCACAGGATTGACAAGCGCCAGAGGTATAGCGTCACAGGGTCCTGGACCAGCCAGGTAGAGAGTCACAGGAACCCCCTGGAAAACCCCCCCCAACCCGCCAAGGTAGAGCGGTCACGGACTGACAAGACAATAGGTAAAGCGTCACAGACTGGACAAGACAGAGGTAGAGCGGTCACAGGACTGGAGCAGCCGGAGGTAGAGCGGTCACAGGACTGGACAAAGACAGAGGGAGAGCGCACACAGGATTGGACAATCCAAGGTAGAGCGTCACAGGATTGGACCAGCCGGAGGTAAGCGGTCACAGGATGGACCAGCGCCAGAGGTAGAGCGGATCACAGACTGAACATCCAGAGTAGAAGCGGTCACAGGACTGACAAGCCAGAGGTAGAGCGGTCACAGGATGGGACCACCGGAGGGTAGAGCGGTAACAGGAATGGACAAGCAGGAGGTAGATTAGAGCGGTCACAGGATTGGACAAGCGCCAGAGGTAGAAGCGTCACAGGACGAGCACCGGAGGTAGAAGCGGTCCACAGACTGGACAAGCCGAGGTGAAGCTGTCCACAGGAA
The DNA here is from genome assembly GCA_907163375.1 of Prostheceraeus crozeri. Taxonomy (NCBI): domain Eukaryota; kingdom Metazoa; phylum Platyhelminthes; order Polycladida; family Euryleptidae; genus Prostheceraeus; species Prostheceraeus crozeri. The sequence goes on along the minus strand of CAJQUW010012585.1, from coordinate 270,484 downwards.
ATGGATCAGCGGAGTAAGCGGTCACAGGATTGACAAGCGCCAGAGGTAAGAGCGGTCACAGGATTGAACCGGTCAGAGCAGAGCGGTCACAGGATTGGACAAGCCAGAGGTAGAGCGTCACAGGTCTGGACCACCGGAGGTAGAAGCGGTCCCAAGACTGACAAGCGCCAGAGGTAGAGCGGTCACAGGATTGACCCGGTCAGATGTAAGAGCGGTCACAGGACTGACCACGCAAAATACCGGAGGTATAGCCGTTCTCAGACTGGACAAGCGCCAGAGGTAGAGCGGTCACAGGACTGACAAGCCAAGGTAAGCGGTCACAGGACTGGCCAAGCCAGAGGTAAGATGCGGTCACAGGACTGGACAACCAGAGTAGAGCGTCACAGGACTGACAAGCAGAGGTAAGCGTCACAGGACTGGACCAGCCGGAGGTAGAGCTTCAGCGACTGGACAAAGCCATATGTAAGCGGTCACAGGACTGACAAGCCAGAGTAGAGCGGTCACAGGACTGGACCAGCCGGAGTGCCCCCAGAGCGGTCACCAGGACTGGACAAGCCCCAGCCTACAGATAGACCATCCCAGTGCGGTCACAGGACTGGACAAGCCAGAGGTAGAGCGGTCACAGGACTGGACCAGCCGGAGGTAGAGCGGTCACAGGACTGGACAAGCCGGAGGTAGAGCGGTCACAGGACTGGACAAGCGCCAGAGGTAGAGCGGTCACAGGACTGGACCGTTGAGAGGTAGAGCGGTCACAGGACTGGACAAGCGCCAGAGGTAGAGCGGTCACATGTCTGGACCAGCCGGAGGTAGAGCGGTCACAGGACTGGACCAGCCGGAGGTAGAGCGGTCACAGGATTGGACAAGCGCCAGAGGTAGAGCGGTCACAGGTCTGGACCAGCCGGAGGTAGAGCGGTCACAGGACTGGACAAGCGCCAGAGGTAGAGCGGTCACAGGACTGGACAAGACAGAGGTAGAGCGGTCACAGGACTGGACAAGACAGAGGTAGAGCGGTCACAGGACTGGACAGCAAGGTAGAGCGGTATCCACAGGACTGGAACAAGACGAGTATAGCGTCACAGGAATTACAAGCCAGAGGTAGAGCGGTCACAGGATTGGACCAGCCGGAGGTAGAGCGGTCACAGGATTGGACAAGCGCCAGAGGTAGAGCGGTCACAGGACTGGACAAGCCAGAGGTAGAGCGGTCACAGGACTGGACAAGCCAGAGGTAGAGCGGTCACAGGATTGGACCAGCCGGAGGTAGAGCGGTCACAGTATTGGACAAGCGCCAGAGGTAGAGCGGTCACAGGACTGGAGCAGCCGGAGGTAGAGCGGTCACAGGACTGGACAAGCCGAGGGTAGAGCGGTCACAGGACTGGACAAGCCGGAGGTAGAGCGGTCACAGGATTGGACAAGCGCCAGAGGTAGAGCGGTCACAGGTCTGGACAAGCCAGAGGTAGAGCGGTCACAGGATTGGACCGGTCAGAGGCAGAGCGGTCACAGGATTGGACAAGCCAGAGGTAGAGCGGTCACAGGTCTGGACCAGCCGGAGGTAGAGCGGTCACAGGACTGGACAAGCGCCAGAGGTAGAGCGGTCACAGGATTGGACCGGTCAGAGGTAGAGCGGTCACAGGACTGGACCAGCCGGAGGTAGAGCGGTCACAGGACTGGACAAGCGCCAGAGGTAGAGCGGTCACAGGACTGGACAAGACAGAGGTAGAGCGGTCACAGGACTGGACAAGCCAGAGGTAGAGCGGTCACAGGACTGGACAAGCCAGAGGTAGAGCGGTCACAGGACTGGACAAGCCAGAGGTAGAGCGGTCACAGGACTGGACCAGCCGGAGGTAGAGCGGTCAGAGGACTGGACAAGCCATAGGTAGAGCGGTCACAGGTCTGGACAAGCCAGAGGTAGAGCGGTCACAGGACTGGACCAGCCGGAGGTAGAGCGGTCACAGGACTGGACAAGCCAGAGAGTAGAGCGGTCACAGACTGGACAAGCCAGAAGGTAGAGCGGTCACAGGACTGGACCAGCCGGAGGTAGAGCGGTCACAGGACTGGACCAGCCGGAGGTAGAGCGGTCACAGGACTGGACCAGCCGGAGGTAGAGCGGTCACAGGACTGGACCAGCCGGAGGTAGAGCGGTCACAGGACTGGACCAGCCGGAGGTAGAGCGGTCACAGGATTGGACAAGCGCCGGAGGTAGAGGGGTCACAGGTCTGGACCAGCCATAGGTAGAGCGGTCACAGGACTGGAACGGTCATAGGTAGAGCGGTCACAGGTCTGGACAAGACAGAGGTAGAGCGGTCACAGGACTGGACCGGCCGAGGGTAGAGCGGTCACAGGACTGGACAAGACAGAGGTAGAGCGGTCACAGGACTGGACAAGCCAGAGGTAGAGCGGTCACAGGACTGGACCAGCCGGAGGTAGAGCGGTCACAGGATTGGACAAGCGCCGGAGGTAGAGGGGTCACAGGTCTGGACCAGCCGGAGGTAGAGCGGTCAGAGGACTGGACAAGCCATAGGTAGAGCGGTCACAGGACTGGAACGGTCATAGGTAGAGCGGTCACAGGTCTGGACAAGACAGAGGTAGAGCGGTCACAGGACTGGACCGGCCGAGGGTAGAGCGGTCACAGGACTGGACAAGACAGAGGTAGAGCGGTCACAGGACTGGACAAGCCAGAGGTAGAGCGGTCACAGGACTGGACAAGCCAGAGGTAGAGCGGTCACAGGACTGGACCAGCCGGAGGTAGAGCGGTCACAGGACTGGACAAGCCGGAGGTAGAGCGGTCACAGGACTGGACCAGCCGGAGGTAGAGCGGTCACAGGACTGGACAAGCCAGAGGTAGAGCGGTCACAGTACTGGACAAGACAGAGGTAGAGCGGTCATGGGGCTGCCGTGGCTATTAAAAATGCTTAATTGAATATGATGCTAGAGCTTCAGAAAATCCTTTTCAATAAAAGTTGAATTTTCGATATTTTCAAAAGCCAATTTTGATAATATTCTAATTTTTGATTCGAAATGCATAGAAACTAAATGGCTCAAAAAATTATAACCTTGCTGTTTTAGTTTTTCAGCACTATCAGTAATGGGCTCCAAGAGACTTTTCGGGTAATATACGGTTAGGAAGCTGATCAACACGAGCTTTGCATATGCCTTAAGTTACCTTCATAGATGCGCCTACCTAAATAGGATTACATTCACATCCAGCATCATGAGAATAATTACTAAACAACTTAAAGTCAAGGTCTTAAATTATTGATCGAGAATGACGTGACTGAGAACGAACACGGTGTTTCACTGCGCCGCTTTCTTGTTCAGTTTCAACCATTAGCATAACGTGAGTTGCAGATGTCTAGTGAGTGGCTGAATGATGTCGAAATTTCACAACATTTAGGTTGAGCCTGCTGAGCCCCGAGGACGTACAATGCACGTCTGTAACTGTATGCATTCAATTGCTCACCTACACCGTTGGTTGAACTCACCCAATTGCCCAGATGAATTTATAATATAAAAATATGACGTGAACTGTTTGTCTTTGTCGACTGCAGCTATAAACAAGTTCAATAACTGGGACTAAACAGGATAAGGTTATTAAGCGAACTTATCATCGGGAACATTAAGAATGAAAAACTTAAAATCGTCGCGATAAACTTTTCAAATAAGAAAATTCATAATATGTATTTGATATTGTGATAATTTTATTTATTCAGATACTTTTCAGAGGCCAAATATTTCATTTGATTGACCTTCGAGTCTGATACACATATGACCATTATTATTTTACAACTGATCGAGGAGCTATTCGCAACCGCGTTAAGATGATCTTTTAATTGGTTTTGTACCTCGTTTCTATAATTTCCAGGCAATTTTGCCAGGATCAAAGAAAAAATATTTGTCATTTGTTCCGCGCTTGAGATCAGAGATGACCTTTTCATTAATTATAATCAAATGAATCGTGAGAAAAAAGGAAAAATAAATCCACTCGCAGTCAGAAACGTTCGGCTGCAGAGTCTAGTGAGGATGAGAAAATCAATTCATAAAGCCTTAGTAAATACACCTGCAAGAGTTCTGCATGGTCGACTTTTGTAACTCGCTGAACATAAGCTATATCAAATACTGTTGTTACCAGACAATCTATTACCAGACAAATACCGGCAATCTATTATCAACATCAGCATCATTATTTACATAAAGAAGATAGACAGACGCAATGCAAGGCATGACCGATTAGGAGAAATACCATTTTGATGGAAATAAACAACACATGGATTAAGAAAATTCCTATCGTTTTAGAAACATCTTCCATGTGACCTCATGCGGTGTGTTTTTTCATCATTTGCAATTACATGTTTATATGTAACAGATTATGAAAAAAGACAGAAGAGTAGGAGAGAGATTTTATTTGCTCCACCTGTTAACATCTGTCGACTAATGCTCCATCAAGCTCAATTCCACTAAAAATCTTTCAATCTATTTTTCATGTAACAAAATGATTTTTGCTGGAGAAAGCAGTCATTCTCAAATTATGTAGATATCTCGAAAGTGAACAGTTTGCAAAACATTACAGGCTTTACCATACCGTTTCAGGTAAATTCATTTGAGTGTCCCAGAATTCAGGCAATTTCCCAGCCGACCTCATACAGTCCGTTTCATAAAAAGTGGATCATCCTAAAATTTGACTAAATAAAACATAAGTATGATACAGAAAGCATTTTTCATGTTATTTCATGTCCCTAATATATTTAAATGTCCTTATATAATCTGATAAGCTATGATACAGTAACAGTTCTTAAGAAGCTAATATTTTGTGGCCCTACCCTTATTGTCAATGACATTACCAATTCGTCTAGGCATTGATTCGATGATATCGATGATTTTTGACTGATCTAACTTTCTCCACTCTCTTTTTAACAGTGACGTAAGTTGTGATACGCCATCTGTAGGTAGCAGTGAACGACGAACGTTACGTTTTAGAATACTCCATACATTTTCTATGGGATTCAGATCAGGAGAACGAGCTGGTCAAGATAATGTCCTAAGCCCTAATTGAGACTTGCATAAGTTGACTCTACTACTCCTGTGACACGTAGCATTATCATCCATAAATAACCAAGTCGATGGATCACCAAGTTGATCTGTCACCCGGGGACGATGTAAATGTCTCGGAATTTCCTGATCAGATTTTATCCATAATCTCAATCGACCATCACTATCATTCAGACGGACTGATGCCTCATCAGACCAGACAACCCGATCCCATTGATTTCGCCAGTGACAATGACTCATTGCCCATCTGAGACGTCTTTTTGTATGCTGATCTGATAATTCGATCTGAGAGGGCCTCTTACAGCTCTTGAAATTCGACTCAATAAGTCTTCTACGAATAGTGGACTTAGAAATAGACGAGTCTAGTGCAAGCCATCTCAGTTAACGAGAGACTTGGATCAACTTTAACAAATCTCAAAATTAGGCGGTCTCTACGTTTGGATGTTTTGCGTGGACGGCCAGAGCCCTCTTTACGACAGAGTCGAAAATCATCATTATGCCATCGATGCACATTTGTGTAAGGGACATTTAGTCGCTTGCTTGTAGCTCGCAAAGAAAACAACCCTAGTTTTAGCAAGGCTGACACTTTGCTTTTGTGAATGCGATCTCGTTATTGTTCATTTGTGCTTTGTATTGTTTTCAACCGGTAAGAGATAGATTTCTAGCTGAAAGCAATCAGGAGTGCTGCCAACACCACCGCAACGAAGTCAGGAAGGTATGGAACATGAAGTCCAGTTAATCACATGTAGCAGTTACATTATTGTTGATGAATAATGGTGCTATACTGGCTCTGATTGACCGATTTTCTTTATTTTTGTTTTGCTTGATAGCTTTTGGCTTGTAGAACAACATATTACATAACAAAGGAAACAATTGTAATTTTATAAGAGTGAGGTATGATTTTGTGTAACATTGCTAAATGAAGATCAAATTATCTACTACTTTTTTATCTATAACAGGAAAACAACTCAATGTTCATGCTTGAAATTTCCAACAATGATATTAGTAAGCACAACTGACATATCTTCCAAATTTCAGAGAAATTCGTTTAAGCTTGGCGGAGTTAGACAAAGTTGAAGTTAAGGCGATGTTTAAGGGTGATCCATTTTTTGTGAAACAATCTGTAGTATACATGTACATCATGCAAACTCATCGCCAATTGCATATGAAGCAATATTTTTTCTATTACTTACTTATGCGTTTAACGTCCGTTTTCTCCGACTTCGTAGGGTTGGACGATTCTTCCCAATGCTGTGGATCGCAGAGCGCCAGCGTTGACGGTCGTTGGCGTCATCCGTTTTGAGACCATTCTGCTTGAGATCAGCGGCAACAGAGTCATTCCATGTCTTCCGAAGTCGACCTTTTCTTCTTCTTCCCTCTGCTTTCCATGTCAACACTTGGCGGACGCAGTCTTCGGGCTCTTATCGCATCACGTGGCCAAACCATCTGAGTCAGTTTCGTACGAGAACATCGGATATTGCTTCGGTGTCAAGCATGTGCCTCAAGTCGTCACTTCGCTTTCTGTCACTTAGCTTCGAGCCACACATCCACCTTACCATGCGCATTTTCACCCTCTCCAGACGTTGTTGACTGTCCACTTTCAGAGCCCATGTCTCGCTTCCATATATCATACCCTTCCGGACACAGGCATCATATACTCTTCCTTTCATGTGGAGAGAAGGGAGCACGTGAGGTGAGGAACGGCATCAACGCCTTGAAGATTGCCCAGCCACATCAAATTCTTCTACTGACAGCAGCATCTACTCCACCACCTGCCTCTAGTTCGTCGCCAAGATAGGAATAGCATGAAACTATCTCAAGCTCGTCACCGTCGACCAACAGGTGTGCAGGTTGAGGACGTTCCATCACTTGGCCTCTGCATCGCTTCCACTTGAACGTGGAACTCATATGCTGTAGTCGTAGACTGCCGCTGATGCCACTACATTTACGGTGGACCCAGAGAGCACATTGAATGCATCTTATTGAATTTTGGCCAATCCCTTGGTTACATATCGCACACGGAAACTTTCCTGATGGCTCTGCCTTTCTATTATTTGTGGTTAACATGTATGACAGGGTAATAATTGTCCTCGGGAATTGACCATTTGACAATCATCAAAAGTTTCTCTTTTAAATGTCTTTATAAAATAATCGAATCAAACCGTGAATTCTTTGGTGATAGGACTAAATAACAGAGATAACAGAGTAAGTATAATAAACGCGAGCATGATCAAAACGCAAAAAATGTCCACAAAATGTGCATTAAAAAGAAAGGCATTCCGTCCTGAGCATCAGAAACCACTGAGCAATTATTCGCTGTGAAGTTGAATCAATCAATGTAAACAGCCCTAATCTTCAATAGCATCTACTATAAATAACTTGGTGACGTCAAAAAAAGTTAAGTTACATAAGAAACATAGTTAAAAATACTCTTTGGCAAAGAAACATTACATAATCGTCCTCAAACGCGAAATGATGTTGGAAGGGTTCAATTAGATGCAATTTAGATATTCCTGACATTTTGATAGAAATCATCAACCGCACTATTTAACATTTTGCGACATCAACGCATTTTACTAATTACAGCGCAATATCCATGCCATGTTGCTAGATTCAGCTTCCCCAGGTCATATATTCTGTTAGGAAGCTTTCTACTGGATCTAAAATTCTTGCTGAAAAATGAAGGATGCTTTGCGCTTTCCAATTGGCAAACTGAATTTTGTAGTCTTGTACTAGGTGGATCTGAGTGTCTGTTTTACGAAAAAAAAGTGTTCTTGTTTTGTTCACCTTTACTTATATACTCTGTCAATGAATGAAACTCATTTGAATAAGATCATGATCCTTTAGATGTGATTTACTTTAATAACTGTTCACCGAAAAATACCAATTTGTGTTACTTTTATGAGCAAAAATTCGGATATAAAATGGTTGTAGGGCGAGTCAAACTCCTTAAAAGTCACATTTTTACCAATGGCAATACTAGGATTGTGTTTTCCTCTATTATATGCTGATAAAGCAAATGATCTGATCGCAGACGCGAAAGTTTTGCAGTAGGTTAGAGGTGATTACTATGCTATGGTGAAAGTTTTAGGTTCTACCTCGTTCCCAGCACAAACCTCATCGCTAGCTCCCGGACTATATACTGATACTGACTTTTGTAGCATCATGGACTCGTGCGTCTTTGGGACGATGACGTGTGTGGCTGCGTCCTGTCATACAATGATAGTAAGTATTTTATCACAGGTGAGGAAAGGAAAACTGCTTATAAGTTTCTTTAATCAGATGTTAGTTAATTCTAGTACTACATATATAGAATTTCTTCTTTTTCAGACTGCATGTGCATCACCTACCCAAACCGTCTTAGGGTATGAGTCAGTTCTGCCCTACGACTGAATCGATGCCATCAACGCCGAAGAAGAGTTTGAAGTTCCCACTGAGATGCTACAGGACAGTTTTTGGAACTTTAACGAGAGTCGGCATTGAGTCCGAGGTCTCTGTCAAGACGGTGATGTAAGAGTGGATTCAAGGGTCTTCTCAAGTGGGGAACAGAGAACATGAGCGGATATTCATCCGAACGGGACAGGAATTCAACATTGAATGATCGAATGCGTCTGTTTAGCAAACAAAAGTCGGGATGACCATAAAAGGTGTGTGGAAATGATTAGAGGACTACATGGTTCTATCTATGACGTTCTTTATGAAGTTTTCGGGTATTCGAGGAATGAAGTAGTACCCATATTTTTACAGATGAAGAATCATCACGCGCACCTCAATGCCATTCGCTTCAATGAATGTCTCAACGCGGTGTCCTTGTATAAGAAAAGTATTTTCAGTTATTGAGAAAACGCTTGATGCAAGTTGCAATCATGGAAAAATTATGGCGGATCTTCGAATTCGCGAAATGGAATAATATCTGCCATTGGTAGGAAAAATTGATAAGCTGTGGGGAATCTACGATGCACCTACGTAGTGTTACAGTTTAAGCCTGACGCGATCGGAAATTGTCATTATAGTTGTAGGTCTCCTGAGGATGGCAACTTGTTACCTATGGCTGAGAGCAAAGAACTTTACATCATTAGAACTAGTTTTCTAGTTGTTGTGGTTGTTGGTTGTTTGTGTTTTACCCGGGCTCCGTCTGCGGTAATAGGGAGGTGCTTTCCGTATCGGAGGACTATCGTGACAGTACGAGCTGACACAACTTTTGAGTAAGCAAATTAATTGTCTACTGCTGGCGATGTTGAGGATGTTTGCCCCGGGTGAGGAGATGGCCTTGTACGTTACGCACGGGGGTGCTAGCATACCCAAGCCAATGTATTACACAGCAGGTGTGAACAGCATTTGTCCGGTGGGAGGAGGAGAGCAACGCCCTGTTTGGTCCACCCCACACGTCTTATTCCTACGGTAAGAGGGGGGCTTGGCATGGCCTAATCGTTGAGGGGACTTTTGGAAAAGGCATAAGCTCATGCTACTGCCTACAGGGGAAGGTAAGCTAGAAGAGCTTTGGTTGCTATCCGTAAGACTCTATGATTCGGCTTTTTGTCAGGATGGTCCCCTGGCAAATCAACTTAGTATAAGCCAATGAGATATTATGGCAATGAAGAATAGAGACATCAACACACTGGCCTACACTGCGAGCTGCAGTGGCAAACGAGGCCCGCCCCCTTTTAGTCGCTCGCTCGATAACCGAAAAAAGCAGTTGGAAGCATTCGGCGGGTTCCTATTCTTATTTCAGTCCGGGGAACCGCTCGGTGGGATTTTTGGATAGAAACTAGGATTCTCTTTAATGCTTGTGAGCAATTTAGTAAAAGTGGATTACAGTTTCCATCTTTTAATGATTTCGTTATGCCCCGTGGTCTGTGGTTATGAGGAACTTTATTGTTCATTAGTTTAGTCATTCTTTTGTTCACGCTGGTTGAAGGACAGTTTGGATCCTTGATTTTATTTGTCCTAGAGATCTTTTCGAAAAAAAGTCTGTAATTGTTTCTCGAACGAGGGATACTATTTCAGAAGAGAAGCTGAGTTACATGCATCACTTGATGTAATTAAGTGAAGTTGTACAAACATCGTTGGGTTTTCAACTTATAACTTTGTCTCTCTTACATCGGTCGCATTGCAGTCAGAGTCTCTTTTGAGATGATGATCGGCTGTCATGTGAAATTGATTTACGAGATAGTTACATAACCGCTTTTGGAAGAGAGCGCAAAATTCGAAGATCAAAATTGAACATTTGTCAACCTAGTGGTGAACAATTTAACCTTTGTGAGACGTTTCCGACGACAATCTGTACAATTTCTTGAAAATTCTCTGATGTCTGATTCTATGGTCTTCACAACGGTTGGATTGTTTGTCTTACGATATTAGATAATGTCATTATGAGACTTATCATTGGGGAGTGCTCATGATTCCACTTAGCAACTACTTAATGTGTAAGCAATATTGAATGCAGACTGAGTAAAACAAATTTTTTCCAATTGTACATGTAATAGTGGAGCATAAGTTCTGAAGAACGTAGCCCGGGTTTTTCCAGCTGTTCTCTTGGTAGTGTGCCTAACTTAAAAGTGTAGATAGTTATTGGTTATTCGTTGGTGTTTTCATAAGAACACTGATTGACATGCTGTTTTCTTGCTGTTAGAAGACTATCTCATCATAATGAAGGATTTTACTTATTCAATCGTTTCAGTGTTTAGTGTTTTCGTCTAGGTATGCATGGGTTTCGCATTTAGCTTTTTATACTATTCATCGCAGTTTTTAATTTGTTCAAACAGGATGTTGACTTGAAATGGTTTTGCGATCGATGCGTATCCTTGTTTGAGTTTGTGTAATCATGATTCTTGTGAATAGTATTCCTTTATCAAGGCAATATATCTCAGTTTGTTATATAAAACGCATCGACATGTTGGCTGCAACGATGCAAAGATATCCTAGATGAAATCCAATCAGGCCGTTTAAGTCTGAAATATATCTGTGAGCTTTGACGACCATATTCATTATTCAATGATCTTGTAGATAGATCGAGTTATTTCACATATTTTGCAGTATCAATTTTATCATTGTATAAAAGCATGTTTGTGAAAGTTGACAGTGAAGTAACGAAATTGTGAGATGATAAAGCATCGCATGCGTTCACGACCACTGTAGTTAAAATAAGACCTAGAAAGCGGTGGAAAACGTATTCATTGTGGGCGAGAAATAAGGTTGTGGTTTTTGGTCGGTTGGGTTGTGTGTGTCCAAATAAAACCTGGTATATTAGAAAAGTGAAAAAAGGAAAATGGTATCAGATTATCAATTGATATTGAAGGATAAACTGTCGGCAAAAAAAATATAGGAATCCCTATAGTAGATTCCATCAATTGTTTATCTGTTACTAAGATAAAGTGAATCGGTCACATGGAAAACAACGACATATAGACAATCACAACAAGAGAACACTACATAGAAGCGAGTGATGCTAACGTGATTGTAAGAGATCACTGAAAGGGATGAAATTAATCCTTATGTTTGAATAATTTTCAACATGCGTATCTGTTGTTGTTTACTATTAGTGCTAATTGAAAATTTTAAATAGCGCATTGAGAAAAATGCATATTGAATATACTCGCAAATGAGTTTGTTCAGTAATTTAATACATACCTGCTGAGATCAATGTTTGGTTTTTGTTATTTTCTATTGGATTTTGGTGTAAAGAAAAAACTTTGATGATCCATTTTGTTGCTGTTCATACAGGGTTTTGGATCTTCATCAGATGACATTGGTTTTAAAACAAACTAACGTGAACTAGTGTATATTCAATCTAGTCGACAGCGGAAATTTCAAGTAGTTGACACTAGGGACATTCAAATGGAAAGACATCGAGAGAATTCAATTGATGACCATAGATATTTTCATTGAGAATAATGGTTCAACTATCGAAGAGTGACCATCTGGAAAAATTCATCAAAGAGATTCTTTGCGTTAAAACAGTAATGACAGCAACATTCTGAATTGAATTGGTTAATTGACATTCAAATGCAAATTTGTAGGCAAATGCCAAGTTAGGAATCCTACCACTCAATTCAGCCATTGTCAATACAGAATTAATCATACGATCTATTTTAAATGGAGGTCTATCTTTTTTGTTCTTGAAAGGTAGCCACAAGAAAGCGCCTTTGCAGTGCATACAGCATCCCCCGAGCTGAGTATATCCCAACAATTCATGTATTTCAGAATTGAGATGAAACCTGACTAATTAAAATGCAGCGCAATATTAGAAGAACACCTTGCTATCCACATGTCTATATATTATATTCTTATAGGCTTACATGCACTTTTACTGATGAGTTTTGTTACATCTGTTGCTATGATTCCCGCAGGCGTGTTGTTCTGGCATCCGCGAGTCTGTGTTGTGGAGGGAATGCCGATTTTTTTTTTATACCAAGAGCGGTGGCAGCTGTGTTGTTGAAACATAGTCATCACCATTTGTGAAGGCCTCAATTGTATCGCGGACGCTTTGTCTTGTTCTGCAATTCGACTTCTTGACATTGGTGGTAGCTCAAGCAGTTGTTCGATAACAAGGCATCCATCTGGCCCTTTTGTATATTTCTATTGAAATCCTAATGCCACTCATGAACATGCTTCATTTATACAAAACATCACAATGTCCGAGTTGAAAGCCTTTTGTCACTCATGAAATCAGATTGTCGATAACCAACGCATTATGTCTCTATCGAAATCAGATTGCCACTGATGATTTCTAGGCAGTCCTTCTTGAATTCCAAAACCTGTAAGTTGAAATTATTGAAATTATGTTATTTTTTCAGTTTTTCTACGCACAAAAATTAATGTAATTTGTCTATATATACTTCCCCCAAAGATATATTGACAAATTACATCATTTTTTGTGCGTAGAAAAACTGAAAAATAACATTATTTCAATGATTTCAACTTATAAAATAATACCGTTAATCGGGCAAGACAAAAGTTCAAATCGGGCCGCACTTCGTCCACCACTACTGTAGAGTTTTATGGCAAATCGTCTAAGCATAATAAACCATGTATAAATCGTCTGGAACTGAATATTGCCAATACGAACCATCAACGAAAAAACAGACAAATATTAAATCAGAATCAAAATCTATTTACAAATTCAAGTTGCTTCAACAAATTTTAATCGCTAAGGGCAATAGCCTGAAATCAATATTTTTAGATAGAATGCATCAAGCATTTAATTAAACTCAAAGGGTGTGGATGATCTCAACTTGAATAATATACATCACATGCAAATCCTTTAGATGTGATTTATTGTCCGCTAAATTGAAATGCAATTCTAAAATAATATTTTTCCACATCTAATAAACTGCAGAACATCGTATAATGATATAAATGCATTATACTATAGATTTGGACGCTTGGTGGTACGGTTCGGAGATCGCCGGTGATTTCATACTAAAAAATACAAAGTCACAACTTTCATCATTCCTGACCCTGAACACTGAATTGGAATTGAGATTTTTATTCGCATGATCATCTTTTCAAAGCATTTTTTTAATTTCGGTTAGGTCATGAACTTAGAATGCCTCAATGAAGATTATATTGCCCACATTAAAATCATTTCTGGATTATCTTGCAGTCATACTGTCTTGGAAAGGGAAGTTGAGATATGGGCCCACTATAGCTACATGTGCAATGACTGTCCAGTCAAAATGGTCTTCGTGCAAAATGGTTTTGCTAAAACTGTGCAAGGGAAAGTCACAAAACTAAACATTATAATAACAGAAACAATTTTAGCAGCATTTAATGTCTATGTGCCTGTTGAAGTTTTAGCCGAACATTCAGTGTTCTCTGACAGCTAGATGGCTTTTTGTAGCTGAAAATGTTTCCACTACTTAAATTGCAGCCTGTGGCTTTCCCTGTCTCAGTTTTATCAAAACTTGGTTTCAGGACCATCTGATAAAAGACACTTTGACCAGCTTTGAACCGGGACATAGAAGTCCGAAGCCTTACCTCAGCGTCGAAGCCGAACGCCAAGAACAACCTAACCAGAACTTCGAACCCCGATGAGTCCGAAGTCTTATAAAACACCTACACTGCATCCTCGAATAGAGCCCAAAATTCTCTAATTTTCCGCTTTCCATAGGAACACCAAAAACCCGACAAGTTCGTTGACAAGTCTGTACCAAACGTACTTCATCATGTAAATAGTGTTACGTAAGTCATCGTCTTCCCACCGATGCAATCAGCTATCTATAAACATTCTGCGATACCCAGTGGAGCAATCACAAAGTTGATTAAGTGCATTGAAAATGTAGAAAGCTACAGTAGTGACAACCAAAGCTGAGCGCGCTTCTGATCTTCAATAATCAATCAAACGTGCGAAAAACATTGAAATCGTTGAAAAAGCTATTTCATCATGCGTTTCTATGTTTTGTAATGTCAAGTTTCATCTGACAAAGCTATCTGCCTGGAGTCGATCTACCTGACGAGGCGGATTCAAACTGGACCTGCCTAAAAATCTGATCTGTCTTCCACTTCATTTCAACATCATTCGACTTGAATAGAGAATTTGGCAAAGTTTTCATTCCAATTTTGAGATAGTGACATTTCTGATTTATAAGTACTACATGTATAATTTGGAGGTTGAAGTATTTTTTTACAACGATACTCGGATTCTTCAAATTAAGTCCGCAGATCGCTCGCTTGTATGATAATTGAAAACATCTTTCAAAAATGTTCGGATAGCATTACTTGACTCAACCATTGGCATTTGCTGCAATCAGTTATCTCATCATGATCAAGGATAAAGTGAGCTTACTGTACTTAAAGGAAACCACATAGTGATTACTTATGCGATAGTAAAAAATGAACATAGACAGTCGACAGATCGACTTTATTGACTCACATGAAGCATGCATGAAGGTAAGCACACATTAACATAGTCAATAACGGACTCTATGTTGTAATATGGGCTATGGTTTTCTTAAAACAAGTTAATTCATGGATTGCGGTCATAAGCCATTATTTTGCTGTAGCTTCATATGAATATGATCGAGATATCACAACTTGCGTTTGCTAGATGTATTAATATTGACTCTTACAAAATGAAATTTTTGATACAAAAATCTGTCCCAATATGCTAGCAATGTAAACATGTTCGCATACACCTAAGCCGTTCAAATCGAAATGCATCGTATGCAATGCTAGATAGAGAAATATCATTCATCATAAATTGAATGTAATTCAAAATTGCAAATAACGGATAGATCTTCGTCATCATGCAGCCATTGGAAATTAATATTATTTTATAGAAAAGAAAGTCTAGTATAGGTCAACCTAGTTTAACACTTGCTTGTGGCACTCATTAGTTGCACGAAACTTTTAAGATTTCATGTACATATAAAGAAAGTGCAGGGTCATTCGTCATAGAAGATGAGTATAGAAATACAGCTCTTTGTCAAACTGCTCAGATTAAGTTTGAGTAGATCTTTTGCATCGCGTAGCATCGATTTATCAGTTTAAGATAAGGGTTTTTCCATGCAAAAGAAAGTTCAAGCAATATAATCCACTAAGACTTCGCATACAATGCGAGCGGTGACATTCATAAACTCACAATTAATGATAAAACATGAACGTATCTCTAGAGAATACGATCATTCGGCTCAAATGGCTGACATATGTCGTTGTTTATCACTCATTCGCTTCAAACAATGAATTCTCAAAGGAGAACGTACATCGCCATAATTGTCGAAATTTCTTCTGCTGATGATAGAGGCAAAAGAATTCGAAAGAGTAAGCGGTGCAAAATGAACACACTAATGTTTTTGCTGCTCATTTTATATTGAGAAATATTTTCCATATCCGTATTTTTGATTTTCTTGTTGAGTGAATGATACGACAAATATTCGTGTATTCATTCGAGCAGAAACTAATTTTGATGCAATTCTCAGCAAAACAGATTGTGCAAAGGACTAGTGAGGAACAGACCAGCAAGGAACAATGCCAAAAAGATTCACGAATTTGAATCATGTTTCCATATTATGCACCGCTTTGTACTTATCATTCAAGAATTCTTATTTAAATTAGGATGCCTGATACATTCAATAATCAGAGATAAGGGTACTTCGCATATCACAACAATATTCAGGGCGTTGATGCAAAAGGGCGCTCTCTACAGAATTCAAGGAAATAAGGAGCGTGATACAGTTTTTTTAGTTTTTATTGCCAATTCGTTTTTACAGCAGTAATTAGGCATGAAGCAGCACTATAACGCATGCAATAAAATTCGACTATTTTCAAATTACAAAATTTCAATTAGGGCGTCTAATACGGCAAGTGCACCCAGCGCACCTTCCTAATCAATATAATTAGACCAACTATTTATAAATACTTAGTTTATGGTCCTGTAGAATTAAACAGGGAGTTGTGTCGATGTTGAGAGATGTGAACTAGGCCTACTGATGATTCCTGATATTGCATGAAATGGCAGCTATTCAGGTCTGTTTCCATTTTTCAAATGAGAATGTAACTCAATAATTATTCTACAGGGTGGCGCACGTAAACCGCCGGATTTTAAACTTTTATTACTCCTCAAATATTCATCCGATCGTCATGAAATTTCGACTCATACTAGTTTGGAGTATAGGATTTGTGATGATTGTACCTGTTGTACTGAGAATTGTCAGAAAATTCTGATTTTATTGACCGAATGACATGTACTCATTTTGTTGACATCGAAAATCTAGATCAAGTTAATTAACTTAACATGAATCGTATTCTGCACAACGAATTGTGCGCAGTCTTGAAGTGAATATTGTTCAGTTACTTCCATGTCATATAAAATACCATTCGACGATTAAATCACTAGCTGAAAAGAATCGAACATAGAAGAATGGATGATTATTCGGTTGCAGAACGAGCAAAATGCGCGGCTTGGTACGAATGGCTCAACAGTCCAGTGGAGGTACAAAGGCTTTATCATTCAGAGTATGGCAAGAACGCGAGAGCACCGGATGCCCGTACCATAAAGCGGTGGCACACAAACCTGTTGACCAGTGGTAGTGTGGTGACTGTCAAGCGGGACCGGTCATCTTCTGAACGAACGGAGCAGAATAATCTGGACATGCCATTTTACTGATACATAACTTCACTCAATACACCCAAAACATCATCAACCAACAGTCGCTGCACATCAGCGTAAGGAGCAAAATACAGCACTAATGACATTGCTAATGTGGCATCTAAAAGTCTGAAATCCTATCTTTCGAGAAAGACCACATCTCTGGACGTGACACATTTGTCAACTAAATTATTTTCGACACATTTTGGCACAAATTAGTTTTGAAGAATTATTGTGTCTTTTCGTGTTTTATGGAAATAAACAACCAGGGATCAACAAAACAAATCGTTAGCTGATGTGCAGCAAGCTAGGTCAATGATCAAAACAGAATTGCTGAAATTAAAGTGACTCATGAGCGGATAGCTCGGTTGCAAACATGTAGACCTACATCAATCATTGCAATTCAAGATCAGATGTGATGTACACAACACATGATACTCATTAAATTAATAGCTTTTGATGGCCATATGCTGTTCATCAGAATCACACATTCAGAATCCTTATCTTATAATGAAAGAAAAATGCTCTATATGCCCTCGTCTAGGGCTGGGATCGGCTAACCGAATAACCGGTTAATCTTTCGGTAAACCGGTTGCACTTTCTCTAAACCGGTTAAGACGTCTGATTAGATGTATCTTGCATAATGAAATATCGTCGATTAACCTTGACAACTAAATGAATACCGGAAATCCTCACTTAACCGGTTAACCGGTTGCAAAAAATTGACCGGTACCAGCCCTGCCCTTGTCCTAGGATTCAGCTATTGCGGATATTTTATATCGTCGCACAATTGCACATTCAATTAGTACAAGATATTGACCTCTCTGAAGAATCGCAATAACTTTTTATTAAAACGTTTCATCATTGTTTGCGTACATCAGTCAATGAGAGACAATCATGAGGTTCCAGAGGTTGAACTGAATTCATAGATAATTCACAGCTGTAAATGTGCGCATTAAAGAGGAACAGACGGATTTAAAATTGCGTTTTTCTGACTGAGTTAGGGAGTCTGCAATACGTCTGAATATTCTGTTCAATCGAATCAGCAAGTAATTCATGATTTCCACATTCGTTGTTAGGTGCACTGTTTTCCACTATTTTTTCAAAACAATAACGTTGTGGAGTAGTTGACGATTCATTGACATTGTGATTTGGATCAAAGGTAATATGATATGACTGTTGAGGAGAGAAGAAGTAGTTTTCAGAGTGATATAGTTTGTGACAACGTCTACAATCGCTCAAATGTCTTCAAAGTATCGACAACGGGGAAAATCAAAAGGGAAGGAGAATTTGGAGTCCATGCACTTGTCTATCGGTCTCATCGGGGTCCTTTCAATTTTTCTATAGTTCCGTCAACAGTGAATAGATCATTGAATTAAAGGTAAAAATCATTCCAAGATTAAGAGAATCATTTCAACAGCAATATAGACTAATGTTTATTAAGGTATTTCAATCAATACCAACTCACTATACATTATAACTATGCACGGTGAACATGTGGCAGCATCATGCATGTGCGCACGATACACCGACTAAGCTTGCCTGACCAAGGCCGATCAACGTCTGTGTGCTCAACGTGACTGCATTCACTACTCAGTGGCTTAGATTTTAGATTTGGTCAAAAATAGTGAGCCGCTAATGCAAAAAATCGAAAACTCAGCGCATGGATAGATAAATACTGTACTCGGTGGATTAGCTTCGCGTCTGGGTTGGATACGCCGGTTTCTCTAAATCCGGACCCGATCGCATTCAGATTCCTGGACCAGGCGGTCGACCAATGAATTTTTGCATTATCATTATCTTAACGGTCGCCCGACTGATCAATTAATTTTTTTTGCTGACTATGCGCTGAGATTAAGTCTATTTTATAATCAAACATTTAATTATAATTGAAGTCAGTATCAAATTAAAGAACACATCATTGTAGACTGCACTACCTATTTTTATCTACATAATCATGATGACAATTTATGGCAAAATCTAAAACATTTTAATAGTTACCGAATTGCAATGAATTAAACTGTATGTGTCTCGTTAAAATGCAATGCAAAAATTGCTATTCATTTGAATCTAAAAATGCTACTTCTTTCAGAGATCCACAATTGCACGGTTTCAATAGGCTCATCACCGTAGACTATTTTTTGCTGGAATCATTGATGTTGAACGCACCATATTCAGTACATTTCGACCTGAAGTATTTTGGGTCAACGGTACTTCGCAGCAGTATAATATTGACAAAATAATTATTTTCGCGGAGATTAAAAAGTCAACTTTTCAGTACGAGGAGCGATATCGTTGTCGAGAGAGCGCAGAGATCGAGACAACGATACAGCTCAGAGTACTGAAAAGGACTTTTTCATCGAATGAAGGTAATTCATTTCTATGCATGCATGTCCATGTAATGGATAGAGGATGGCTATGCGATTCTCTGGGATATAGAGAGGGAAATTATCTGATGTATCCCGAGGGCTTAAGCCCGATGGATGTATCAAATAATTTCACGAGCTATGTCAGAGAATCGTATAGCTATCCTCTATCCGTTATAAAGTATGCCAGATTATTAGGACCATAGATATCCGCGATAAAATCCCTCTCTATATCTAGATTTTCCCTGGGAACAGATTTTATTAGGTATAGAAGGGATTCTGAAATACGATTCTACAACTATGCAATAATCTGGTATACTTTATCTGGAATATAAAGTATGCTTTATCCAAGAATTAGATATCTTAGCGTCCTATTTGTCGGCCATGCATTAAGAAGTTGGAAATGCAC
Source organism: Prostheceraeus crozeri (assembly GCA_907163375.1). Lineage (NCBI taxonomy): Eukaryota > Metazoa > Platyhelminthes > Polycladida > Euryleptidae > Prostheceraeus > Prostheceraeus crozeri. The sequence goes on along the minus strand of CAJQUW010012585.1, from coordinate 250,578 downwards.
AACAATCTATCCATGGACTAGGAATAGACATAGTCTACTAAACATTGCAATAGAAGACTTTTTGAATTTAAATCAGTGACCAGTAATTGTCACATTCTATTAATGAACCAAATAGCGACTTAAAAATGAAAAGAACCACAGAAATGATGAAGAAAATAACAGTTTGTAAAATATACGAAGATCCAGGAGTCAATTTTATTGAATATTGTCAGCTATCAGACAAAAAACCAAAATACCGTCATGTTGGTAATTGTGTTAATAGTAAATCGCTTACCAATTTCATACTTTGATTCTTCATTAGGTCGATATAATACAATTAAGCATATTGTAATGCTCCTATGTTTCAAATGCTAGATTTAGGCACTTGTCAAGGGCATTTAACGTAATTACAATCAAAACATTACATAGGAAAAATAAAATCATGACCCAATACTTTGCAGCATAAAAGTTCACGAACTACAGCGTTGACCGCAAAGACTGAAAACTTGACCAGGGACTGTAAAGTGCTGACCAGGGACTGAAAAGTAATGCTCATGAGCTCTGAGGACTATGGTAATCACCTTTTCAACACATGCATAGAAATAAAATAGTTTTAACATCAGTGCGATAACGATGAAAATTTGTAACAAAGGGAAAGAGCATTTCTAAGCGATTCTAGTGGCATCACTGCCGACCTCGTACAATGCTTTCAACACCAACAAATTGCATTTCAGAAAGTTTTTGAAACAACTTCTTCTAATGACTTTCTTCCCAGTTCAACTGGGCCATCCGGTGCAGATTTCCTTCCTCCACTGAACTCGGTCAAACGCATCTTCTACCTTCATTCCTTCTTCTGTTGTAGTCCTCCTCCCACTCTTTTGTTCCCAGCTTTCAGTTGTCTCATTTTTCTTCCGACATAATCTTCTCTCTCCTCGCCATCTCATGCGTGTCTCTCTCAACTCATCTTTCATTTTCCCACCTATATTCGACCTCTAACATCTTCTTTCCTCGTTCAGCCTACCCTTATCAGTCTCAACGACCATTTCAGCATATTCATCTCCGCCACCTGCACTTTTCCCTCAAACGTCCTTGTAGCGGCTACCGATATAGCATTGCTGGTCTCAGCATCGTTTTCTACAACTTCCTTTCGAATTTCGTTGCTACCTTCTTGTCCCACATAACACCTGTAATCTTCTTCCATGTTCTACAACCCGTCTCAATTCTCCTCATCATCTCTATGGCTGACCCACCGTCCGTCTGCACATCCAATGTACTTGAACACCTTCATTGCTTTTGAAATAACTTAAAATTTGAAAGAAACTTCGGCATGAAAGAATTAACAAAGTTCTGTTACAATTGTAAGCCTGGAACTCCGTTCACTAGGCCTTGCCTACTGATGCAATAGCAATTCACACTGTTTTATTTGATTAAAACTTAAGTGTACTATTCCAAATAAACAATGTGTTGAGTGAGTAATAGTACCTAAAGAAATAAATGGTTGTTCCTTGAAATTTCACATTGCAGCACATGGAAGAGTTTGATATTCAGTCTTAAATGTGAAAACTTCATAATAATTCTCAATCATTGCGCCACTGAAGTAGAGGAATCTCCATTCTCAAAATTTCAGTAGATTGGAAAGATATTTCAAATTAAAATGAAGAGATAGAAAAACTCCATTTTTTTACAAAGCTACCATTACTGTTTGTTAAGTTAAAAACGCAAGAATCAAAAATGTAGAAATCAAAATGCTCATTAGAAATCGCTAACATGATTTCATCCTTTCATGGACGAATAGGAATAACATCGTTCATGGCACATGTCTGTGGACATCTTCTAATTGGAAGACATTTTGATTTTGTCTTATTTTTCATTTTTGAGTTATGATTGGGAAAGTTCTAAATTGTGATTCATCAGGCAGAGGTGTACATCCACAAAATGAAGAAATCACAAGAAAGCAAATGGAAATGGTAACGCCCTGGGCACAATTGGATATTTGTTAGCTTCTGGTATTTTCATGCATTATTTTAGCACCAGCAAAATTCTGACTTCACATTTTGTTCTATATATGGTGTGCGCACTACATGTGGTATATTTGCAACTGTTTATTTGATTGTGGCTTAAAGCAACGAAGGGCATGAGAAACATTATTTCCTAAGTCTACTAATGTCGAGTCACAAAAGTTCCAGTCCCAAAGCATTAAAGGAAATCCTTCACAAAATATCCCACAAAATATTCACAAAATCCTGCACATATATCCACCAACAAACTAACGAAGAAAAAGGTGAAAATTCTAACGAGAACTAACCACACAAAAACAGTGGAAAAACTTGTCATATCGCTTTTCAACGCTTTATCAACGATATGCATAGTCATAGCTACACGTGTTGGAATATATTCTTTTCAATTGTGATTTCTGCAGCAGCCGTGTGTAAACAACAGTCCGTGGGCCAAATGGCATAGATATTGAGATAATGTAGATGTGTAATTCTAGATTGTAAGTCATTGAGGCTTTGATATGATTTACTTCGTTCATGATAGGAAAAAAACTGAATACATTACTGAATTTTCTATTTAAGGGTAGATGCCAGCCCGTACCTCTAGACACATCAATCGCCATTGCAGATGCATCATGATAAGCTTTGGTGCAACTAAAGGAATCACAAGGTTGAGGAAAAATTCATTAGAATTTGATTCAATCAATAAATTGATTTTTGAGGAATTGTACATAAAGGAAGTTCCAAATACACAGCCATGTGTTGCAACGATTTGTAAACAGCTTTTCTCATTTGTTAATGATTGACCGCACTTTAGTACTTGATACAACTATGATTCTAAATTTCTGATGATGTAATTAGTGTGTGTGGTAAAAGTCTCATTTGTCTCATAAAAGTCTCAACAAGTATGGTCATAATCCAGGAAAAAGTTAGGTTAGTGTACTTAAAAGATAATAATAGACATTATATATATATATATATATATATATATATATATACTCATTGACATAATTAATGAAACAAACTATCATTGGCTTGAATTGAAGTTTGTTTAATTTTTTTCTCAGGTATGATGCAATATCTCGCTTTCTATGTATTACCATTCAACACATTAGAGAATGAGAGAAAGATCTATGGTGGTCAAATTTCAAATTTTGATATCGATACAAATGTCACAATTGCTTTTACAAATTAAACATAAACGTGAACTGAAATCCAGCTTTTGTAAAATAAAATGGCACACGATCAGTTTAACAGAGGTATTGGAATGATTCGTTGTGGTAGAAGTTGTGTGAGTGTTGCCGAAGAGCTGCAACTATCGAGAGTCGTTGTTTGGAGGTGGTGGTGTCGATGGAAAGCAGAAGATGTTAAAAAGAAGAAGGGATCTGGTCGACCAAGAAAGTCTGCAGGAAGGACAGACGCACGTCTAGTTTTAGCTGCAAAGAGGAATAGATTTGTGTCAGTCCCAAAGCTAGTCGTAGACTGGAAGAGTGCCTCAAATGTAGACTGTAGACAGCAGTCATCATCAAAGGCACGTTGACTGGAGAGAGGTATCTCAATGAAATTGTGCTTCCTGTTGTTGCCCCAGTGGTCAGGGTGGAGGATCTCGTCTTCCAAGACGACAACGCAAGACCACATCGCTCCTCGGCTGTCATTGCCACTGTTAGGAGATTGAACATTCAAACCCTTGACTGGCCTGTACGCTCACCTGACTTGTCACCCATTGAGCAAGTGTGGGACGAGCTTGGGCGGCGAGTGAGAGACCGCTATTCACTTCCACCAGTGTCCCTGAAGATTCTCTCTGAAAGACTGACAGAGCAGTGGCTTCTCCTTGAAACATAATTCATTCAGAAACTTTGTGCAGGGGTCTCACTCCAAAATTTTGGATTTTTGCCACTTTTTTTTCTTCTACAATGGAGAAAACTAAATGATTTGAGTGAATAGTGCACCATGAAGTATTCACCACGATACAATCGACCTTTTTCTTTTCAGGATGCAGTCCTTATATGATACTTATACGATTTTTTCGAGTACCTATTGTCCACTGAAAACATTCGTCTCAGGTTAAGTAGTCCTTAATTGCAAGTTATTTTCCCAGTAACGTTTTAGCATTGACCTAGCTACGGAAGTCAAATGCAAGACGAGTTAAATTGTTCAACCTAAGTACAAATGCTATTTAAGTCATTCTACATCAAAATACTCTGATCACATGTAATATTAAAAATCTGTATTATTAGATGCAAAATCAACAAAATATCAACGAACAAATGTAGCAATTTAAATTTTGAAACAACAACATAAAATTTTAAACAACTTCATGTCCGAAAATATCGAAGTAATCAGTGACTGAAATGAAAGCATACAGCAAAATTACGAGCTGAATTTTGGATTGCTAGAAATTTCCACTACACCATTTAAGAATTAGAACACAGAGATATCAATAAGAAAATAATTACTGCTGAAACTAGTAAAAATCCCAGATTTTTTGCCTTTTTTACCATTCTCTACTTTCTTTTGGTATTTTTTGCCACATTCTTAAATTTTTTGCTATTTTTTGATTTTTTGCCGAGTGAGACCCCTGTTTGTGAATCCATGCCATCTCGGATTACTGAATGTGTTGGAGCTAGAGGGGGGCATACGCGCTATTAAAGTTGAATCTGCTACATGCGTTGTTTTTCTGTGCTAGCGACTTGGTGGAGATTGTGACTAAATTATCAAGGTATCATACGTACATGTATATATACCAGTCAAAAAGGAAAGAAGTTAAAGAAGTAAATGTTTCAAAAATGTTGTCAATGAGTATATATATATATATACAGTATATACACACAATAGTTAATGACGTTAAACCTTTAGGACTGATAGGCGTTCACGCCTGTCAACGGGTAAAATACTTGTACACTCCTACCAGTGGTCGGATTAAGAATTTTCAGGATTTTCGTACCCACGCAGTGCCACCAGCTCAAAGAGCTTGCTACTTCATATGCATGACTATAAATCGCATTGTAATTGAATTGCATAATCTTCATAATGTTTTTTGAGCCCGTAAATGCACATTTGTTGCACATACATGTACACACAATATAAACTAGTCAACTGAAAATATGCCGAAATGCATACAAATGCATTTTGTATTTAGCTAAAACTATTGGCAGTACATATATTACGTGGAAAAGTCCATAAAAATAATTTCTTATTAGGAACAGCATTATCATCGTTACTGTAAACGTAATGATTGATCCCTCTTTTCATAAAATTTTGAAATACAATTTCCGCTTTTGAATATATTGTATTATATTGAAATACGAATATAACTTTCATAACATCGCTTTTCTCGAATTACGTTTGAAAGAAATGCGGCGCAAAAAAGAAAAATCAGCATTCTGTTGATCGTTTCTATTGCCACGAGGTCTTTCGTCGACTCTCATCGGGTGGCTACAGTCGATAGGGAAACATACAAAAATGAAAGTTATACTAAATGTACATACAAAAGTGCACATTACGTCACTCAAGCCTGTATTGTGCGTCCAAAAAGAAATGACTATCACGCTTGCCCTTCCATGGCGTTAAGCAACTCACTCATCATCATTCATTCATTTGTGTATAAATACCATTTTCTCATTTTTGTATGTTTCTCTATCGACTGTAGCCACCCGATGAGAGTCGACGAAAGGCCTCGTGGCAATAGAAACGATCAACAGAATGCTAATTTTTCTTTTTTGCGCCGCAGTTTGTAGATTGTCTGATTCCAGATTTTTCTCATCCATTCGTTTCGACATTTCATTCAGAAGAACTATCAGATTTGCATCCGTATCCTTCAGACTTTTCAGAATCTCGTCATATCTTCCTGATATTAGTCTTTTTGTTTTATCATTTTTGATTTTCTATTCATTTTGTAATGTTGGTTTGTACTACTTCAAGCTTTTATAAGCTTTGTGGGGAATGCCTTTGGTCGTGGGTTCACCTGCTGCTGATCGCCCAAGATGTTTAAGGAACCGAAGCGAAATGCAGGCAATTGATCAGCTTGCTGATGAGACCTGTGCAGTGTGTATCTTTGTAGGGTAAACTCGGCTAATTCGGAGGCATCTCTATTTTGGACGTATTTCATTTGATCAAATGATTTTCATACTTAAAGAAATCTGATATTCTACACTTCACGCATGGATACCTAATATGTAGTGTGTTGGTAATATGTAGGCCTACGTCAATCATGTTAGAATGATCAAAAATTCTATAGCGGAAGTGATGTTACACGAGATAACCATATATATGTAACAAAAATTCGCTGTTCATGCATACACATCGTGGGAAAGTCAACATTTTCTCAACATTTTGTGATATAATGCCGACAGACAACTATGCATTGACTAAACATTTGTTGCAAATTAGAGACTCAATGCAAATACACCTGCCAGATACTTAGCTAATTCATTGAAAAGCAAGTATTTTTTCATTACTTCGCTGACGATGGATCGGTAAACACGCATTGCTGCTAGGGTTTACAATCCCGGGATCTCGGATCCCGGGATCCTGGGATCTCGACCCTATTTCCGAGATTAAAAATCCCGGGATTACGTCTTCGAGATCTCGAGGTATTTCGAGATATTTGAAAGATTGGCCCTGAGTTCCTTCTAAGTGACATAGTTAAGAGAGTCAATGGCTTTTTTGAAAATGCATCTAAATTTTTTATGTTCCAAGTTTGATAAATTGCCAATGTGCTGTATTTGCCGAACCAGCTGGTTAAGCCTCGTTCACACGATGACACTAGTGTCGTGACATTAGTGCCGAGGAGCAGCGCGAAATCTGGGCTAAATCAATGCCGTGACACAAACCGTTCAGACGCTTAATAAACAGTGTTGTGACACTGCTACTAGTATTGCTTCTGTAAACTGAAAATACTTCGTAAATTGATAGCTGAAAGACAAATCACAACGATTTAAAATAACGAGTAAAGGCTCGTTCAGACAGAGCTAGGTTTGCGGTTTGCGGTCTCGAGACACAGGAATGATCCTCAAGCGGGTGAAACAAGTCCTGGAATCGATACCTCCAACATCGGTAGAATCCGAAAGGTCATTCTCGGCGGCCGGTTTGTTCTTAACGAAATTACGGTCGAGAATGAGTGATAACACAATTCAGTGTCTTACCTTACTTCGCCAATATTTTTTCGAGTTGACTAGTTTTACCTACTGTAGATGTTTGTTTAGTTCATGTTGAAAGATATACATTTTACAAGCACGTATCGTCTTTTGAAATATTTCTTGAAACTTAATGATTGAAAACATCAGTATATATAAATCTAAGATTCTGATATTCGATATGAATCTAAGATTTATACAGTATATATAAATCTCGATCGAGATCCCGGGATCCCGGGATTGCGATTAGCCAGTCTCGAAAATCCCGGGATTGAGAAAACGCCTCGAGATTGTAAACCCTAATTGCTGCTGCTAGGAAGGCAGCAACAGTTTACAGAATATCAATCTATAAAGCCTCCACGCATTCTCGAGACTACATTGAGAAGACATGTCAAAACTTTTATCAATCCGAATCCTGGTAACCCACGATCCCTAATCGACAGCCAAGAGCGGGAGTTAATGAAATATTCGACGGATATAGTTCGCTTAGGGGTCCGATTGAAAACAATCGATATGATTCGTTTCGCGAATACTATGGCTGGAAATAACAGTTAAATTGGCTGGAACTGGCGGTTCTCTTTCAAAAGACGTGACAATATTTCAGTGAGAGCGCTCGAGCCAGTAGCCCACTGTCGAGAAACGATTGCGAAGCGCCTTATGATGGACGACTTCTTCGACAAGAACGGAGCTCAGGTAGCCGAACTGCATCTGAAAGATAAGTCTCATCTCATAGGCCTGTGCAATCTGGATGGAACTGGACTTCAAATAGCGGGAGGATCCAGGCGCCAGTAGGCAATCAAAAATAAGTTATATTCATGGATTGTGCTAACAATTTCTATTCTGAAGTTATGGGATATTCAGTTGAGCTTCAGATTATCGACACAGGCCTACTACTCATTGGAAGCATCAATTATCAAGAAAAATTAATGGTTAAACCCTAATTATATGTTGAATGAACAAAAAATAATTATAATACCAATCCCATGATAATTCCTTTCATGCATGCACTATATGTGCGCATAATGAAATACTACCAGCAAAATTGAATGAGTAGGTCTTACCATCGAATTAGCTTTAATTAGAGTTTACCGTCAAATTACCCGAGTCATCTATCATTTTTCTGATTGGTTTTCTTCTGTGCGTAAATGAAAATGGTGTGTTAGAGTCACCCTGTACTACGCTGAGGAACAAATATAACTCGATCGAATGACGCATACCGGTATTATTTCGTTGTATTTTTCTTGAAAAAAAATTAAAAAATATTTGATTTACAGAATCAGCAACGAATCAAGTTGTTTAATATATATACCGTGAATTAATACATGTAGCATACAGCTATTAATACCGATTGTGTTCCAAAGTTCAGGTGATTTTCAGAAAAAAGATGGGCACGAATTTCAGGAGGTCCAATTTCCGTGCCCACACTCATTTTTCGTGTATTCGTGCCCACTTTCGACAAATTCGTGCCCAAATTCGACCACTGACTCCTACATATAAAGAATAAAACATTAGGCGCACAGAACAATAAAACGAAATGTACAAGATGTGAACAGTCCAGAAAGGCAAACAAAAATCGAAAAGAAGTGGCTCATCAGCAAGATGACCAGCTAGGTCGCGTTTCGGGACCTTTAACATCTTGTACGCTCAAACCCTAGCTGGCGGACCCCCGCCGAAATGGCGGACCACATAAAGAGTAACACTATCGATAACAAATTTAACCAAAGCCACGCAGAATAGACGACTCTTTGGCAGAATGTAAACCAAACTTGAATAAAACAAAAATGTGCATAGTTAACAATCTCTCCATACACTTGATCAGTTTACAAGTTTTATAACCACGCTTCACGAAAATATCAAAAGTATACCTAACAATGGCATGCTGTAGATGCGAACAAATTCTTAGATATCTTAAAACTTGACTGGCAAATACGTTCGCACCGATATGAAGAGGAAGAAGACTTTCCGGAAAAGTAAATATGATAACAGTTTGCAGACAAAAGCCTCAAGGTTTTGGGTGATCGAATTCTATTCGCCATAGCGCTTTCAAGCGTTTACGCTCATCATCAGTGGCATACACAGTCTAAAAGATGTACAATATCGACACGTTTATATACAAGGTAAAATAGAGCGAAGTTTAAAACAAAAAGAGTTCTTCCGATCGCAAGTTACGAGGCCCTACAAGTATGGATTAGGCATGAGTTGGCTTAAACAACCAAGTGAAATGGCTTTGAAAGTGGACTCAGAGAACCTATATCGTCAACTCCGGAGGAGCGAAGACATGACCTTGACTCAAGAGGAGGATATCAAGACGAAGCTGAGATCGATCGTCAGAGCATATCTCAAGAGGAAAACGAAGATTCCAAGGAAGATCGAGGGACTCCTGAGGTCACTCAAGGGACTCTGTCGTGATCAATCTATCTACATCACAAGACTCGATAAGGGAAATGGCGTTATTATCCTCGACAGGGATGTGTACAATAAGAAGATCCTGGATCTACTGTCGGACAGTGGAAAGTTCAAGGAAGTTACGAACCAACGAAGAGACGTCTTCATCGCAAAAGAAGACCAGGTCAATCGCAAGTTGAAGAAAATGAAGGACAAGGGAGAAATCAGCGAAGACCTCTACCAAAGGTTACGAAGCATTGGTTGTCAACCCAGTCGATTATATGGGCTTCCGAAGCTGCATAAGAACAAGAGTGATCCACCAATTCGTCCTATCCTTTCGATGATGAACTCGTATTGTGATAACATCTCTGATTTTCTGCTTGAAATTTTGACCGAACATGTGCCTTCAATTTCCTCAGTCAAAGACAGTTTCAAAGCTAAGGAGATTGTTACTAATACTGAAATTACCAACCCTGACATTTATTTAGCAAGTTTCGACGTAGTTAGCTTATTTACGAGCATACCAGTAAAAGAAACTATCAGTTACATAACTGAGTATTTAGATAGTACCAATTTGCCAGTGAGCAAATCTACTTTAGCGAGTCTCTTGGAGATAGCCTGTACCAATGTCCCGTTTTTATTCAACGGCAAACATTACGTTCAGACCGATGGTTTAAGCATGGGCTCTAGCCTTGCTCCTCTTATGGCTGAATTTGCCATGCACAAAATTGAAAGAGATCTAAAAATACCTCTACTGTATATTTGATACGTAGACGACACTTTAGCGATTTTCAATTCCGAGACTGAAGCTGAAGAATTTCTTGCCGTCTTGAATTCTAAGCATAGCAGCATTAAGTTTACTATGGAGAGATCTCATAATAACAGCATTAATTTCCTAGACATGACGATTTATGTCTCGGAAAACGCTCTGTGTACTAAATGGTTTGTGAAACCGACGAACACTTATCTTTATACGCCTAGTATGTCATGTACTGCGAATAGTTATAAATTAAATGCCATCAAGGCTTTATATACCAGATCTCAGCGTCTCAGCTCTAGCGAGGAAGACAAGATTCGAGCTTCCACCACAGTAAAAGAAATTTTTACTCGTAACGGCTACAAAGCCAGTTTCATAGAAAAAGCTATTAAGGAATGTAACTGTCCTCGTGAAATACCCACCACCGATAAAAAAGAAATTTTTTGGAGAATTCCATTCGTGAAAGAAAGCGAAAAAGAAATTCGCAAAGGAATTTATCAGTTAAACAAAAGTCTAAGCAAAAGTAAAATACGTCTAGCCTTTTACAGCTATAAAACGCAAAACATGATAAAAAACAAAGACCCAGTCCCCTTTTCCGTGTCTTCATCCATCGTATATGAATACAAATGTGAATGCTGCGAACAGTATTACATCGGTGAAACGCGGAGACATGCACAAACTAGAATAACGGAACATATCAAAGGCAGACCATCATCAGAGATATCTATGCACGTTCATCCACCCTCACGTGATTCCTTCAAAATTCTCATGTGTACTTCCAACACACGTGTCGCTGAATCTCTATTCATAAAGCAGTACATCGACAAGAAGAAGATATTGATGAACAATAACTTGCGATCGGAAGAACTCTTTTTGTTTTAAACTTCGCTCTATTTTACCTTGTATATAAACGTGTCGATATTGTACATCTTTTACACTGTGTATGCCACTGATGATGAGCGTAAACGCTTGAAAGCGCTATGGCGAATAGAATTCGATCACCCTAAATATGATAACATTAAAAGAAAATTGTTCCTATTTATGAAAAAATAGCCACATAGATAGATACATAGCTACATGTATTGGAATATTTTTCCATTCAATTGTGATTGCCTTATTTCCTGTATGAAAAGGCTATTATATAATGCTACTAAGTATAGATCACACAACATTTAGAGATTAAGATAGAGTTTGAGGCTATCTTCATTTCATTGTTAATTCGCCACTCATGACATTCACATCGACAGGATTAATGGCAATTGGATAAATCATAATTAATTCCAATTCATCATCCATGAGTAGCACACTGATGATTAAATGAATGGAAATGCTTCTTGATACTAAATATAGAATATCAGTGGATTTTCAGCATTTCATTAATGCTGTCGTATGTTGGCCAAAAGTGCAATCATTACCTCAGAACGCTAAGTAATGACGCAATGCCACCTGCCTGATTTTCCTTATTCATGTAGATAACTTGCAGCCGAATATTCGATATTGATTATCGGCTCCGGGATTCTGCTATCAAAATTAAGAGCTGTCATCTTCTAAGAGGTGCCCTGAGAGGGTATCCGTAGGGAATCCCTTTCTTGCCACCCCTACAAGACTTATTTACAAGGCCATTCAATGCGGTCTACTTCCATCCAAATGAAATACCGGTATATAGGCTGTCGAGCGTTTTCATTTCTGTCAGTGGTGTGGTCTTAAATTCTTAGGAGGTATTTATAGGCCTATGTTGAATTTTAAGCTGTATGACACCAGTAAAATAGCCTACAGATAGGCAGGCATTTTCTACAATGGAATATGAAGGATTGATAACTCCATTTGTTAATTAGGTTACTTCTTAAATGGTCATGCATATGCGATGACATATGCGAATATGTCAAAATACTAATATGAAAACTCCTGTTCTACCGTTGGCCAAAACTTTATTTACACAACAAATCAAAAGTTGCGCATAAAAATCAGCTGACCAATCCCTTCGATATGAATCAATATTTAGCCCAGCGCGTTATTTTACCATTTTACTTGCACGTTTCCGCATCTCAAGCTTGGTCAGTGAATGGGGCCAGTGTCAGTTGTGAAAGATTGTGCTCGAGTCAAAATATGATACTATCACAGCATGAATACATTGTCATCAGCAATGAAGAAGGAAAGCGGACGATCGTTTGGACAACAGTTTTTCCAAAATAAAGAAATCAGGGTGAACAGTTGGATAGGAGAGAGAGAAGAAGGCCTAGATTTGAATGGATGTTTCATATGGACAATCCAAGAGGCTTGCTACATGGTTGTGCAGAAAATCATCTCTGAAATATAAATGGCGATTGCATGGGATTTTCATTTTGAATAAAAGAATCTACGTTAGATCGCTCTATTTTTAGGAACGTATGAACTATAGGACTGTTTAAGTCAAAATTGTAGGAGGCACAACGGTGTTATAAATGCTCCGTTCCCCTCCACTTCACCCAATCTTAAGACTAAAGTCTTAATCAGTTTCGAAAGAGTCTCATTCACCATAACTGTCTTTTGACGCAGATAACGAAATCATGAGAATGTGATATTCGCACTTCGTGTGATGGCAAAGAGTCTGTAGCTCGGATTTCTAAGACAGAATATTTTGATATTGCAATTTCATTTATTTACTCGTAACATTGTGCTACTAAGTTCATTCAAGCAAGTTTACAGAACAGAATCATTTCAAAATAAAAAATAATTGCACTTTTGTTTAAGATTTGAGCGAGTCTTGTCATTTCAGCACTGTTTGTCTACTGGCTGGACTCTGTACTTCTTTCAAATGCCTGAGGTACATTTCAGTCAATAGTGACTCTATTTTTTTTGATAGATGCTAATATTTCTCTATTATGAATGTAATTTTTGAGGCTGTGCATCAAACAGGACCGTGCTTGGTCGGGTTTGAGCGTCCAGGATTAAGCGGTCGAAACGCGATCGTCCTGACCAAGTTCCTGTTGATGACCTCTTTAATGATAGTCAAATAATTTCTATGCATATTTTGTAGAATTCTATTTCACGTTTTAGCTTAATTCTCTTGCACACCTGGTAGATTTTAGATAGCGCAATCCCGCTGTGTTAGCTAGATCGGGTATTTTGATTGGAAACAGACCTGTCCTCTTATCATCTGATGGGCAGACTGTTAAATAGGATCTTTTCAATATATAAGTGATAAACATAATTTTGAACAGAGCGACTTACTCGCCAATTCATTACACATGAGGAGAGGAGAAGCGTTGTTTGTCCTTCTAGTAAGTATTTTTAAAACTTTTAGACATTTTAGGTTATGAAAATTTTTTTTACATCATATTTTGTACCTATTGAAAATTAGCTAGTCATTAGCTTATTTTTTTTAACTTTGTTACCTTGACGCACTTTGCTACGTTGAATTCAATTCATGATGAGTTTTGTGCTGCAATTATGTTCGCTTTCCAAAGTCTTTTCAAACATTTTTATCGGGATGTAGGTTTCCGATCAAGTATGATCTGCACTGATTTCTTTGCTAGTATATAGAAAATGATAACTTATCATGCTTAACAAGTAAGCACTCTTAAGAGAATGATGCCTACTTGTGTTAGAATTGATAGACTAGCAAAATAGACATTTCAGAAGGATAAAAAAGCTCACAATGCCTTCTTCGATTATTTAACCTCAGTGCTCTCCTATTGATGGCATAGACGGTACTGACACGTTCAAATTTCGAAGGTTATAATACTTCTGCTCCAGATGCCCTTTTTGTTGTCTTCTAATCTCAATCGGGGCTCTGTAAGACGGCCAAAAGAATATAAAGCCAAGCACTTGCACACTGTGCCATGAAGATTTCAATGCAGAATGTGAATTCTGTTATGTATTATCCATTCTTCATCAAACAAATGGACTCTTACTCTATATTCGATTTCAAGATAACAAGATTTTATACATGCTCAAAAGCAGTTCATATTCAACAGGATAAGATGTCATGAGACTTCAGCGATCCAAGCACTAATTTCTTTCACAGTCGTAGACATTGCGTTGGAGTTCACCAAGCTGTGATGTTGTAAGCTATAGTTTGGGCCATTCCGATCCTTACTTTTGAGCCCTTGTAGAACTAGCGTCTGCAGCTGTTAAGGAAGACGGTGCTCAAATTACTAAATTTTGTACATTTTTGGTGACGTTTGGAAAATATGATGTTGACATGACAGCACTGCGTCATATCCTTAACATTATCAAACTCAGTAATCCTATAAGTTCGATGGACCCTACAGTTAAATATCCGCCTGTTTAAGTATAATACACTGTAAACTGTCACCTCCTAAAATCGAAGAGATCTGCATCCTAAAGCGCGACACTTTAGAATTTTAGGAGGTTGCGTGAAATAGAATGCTGACATACTAAAGAGAACAATAACACTAGTGCGCTAGTCTCCTAAAACGCTTTGCTTTAGGATTTTTTATTAGTTACGAATAGTGTCTCGCTTCAGTGTGTGATTTAGGAGGTGCTGTTTAGAGTGTAAGGTCATCCTGTAAGAGATATCTTTGAAAAGTTCGCGCATATCTATTCCCTTCGATGAGCTGGTATGTCTGATTCTTTCTTTTCATCCTTTAGGGAGGTGTATCTTCTGTATGCGTCCCATATTTGGACTAACGAATAAATTATCATTCATTTAATTTATTCATTCATCACGGTTATAAGACATTTCGTAACCGATACGCTTGCAAAGACTGCTTTGATATCTAAGATAGCAAATGAAGTGTTCATCATACTTGCATTCGTATCTTGCAGGAAATGACGAATATAGAAGAGTTCATCACACTTAAATATCACAGTTATTGTCGAATTCTCAACTGTCAGTGGCGCAGATAGGGGGGTTTCCAGGGTATCCGGAAGCCCAGCGCTATAGCGGCGCCTTTTTCAAGTATGCCTACTAATGCCTTTTCAGTAACTATTCGGGCATCTTCAATAGATAATTAATTTGAAAAAATTAATAGTTATAACGCAACTGGTGCATGATTGCTTCTTTATAGCATTCCACGAGTTAGATATCTTAAATGCCCGAGCTCGTAGGGTGAGTTCGAATGCTATGATGAAGCAATCTTATCTACGAGTTGCGTAGAGAATTTTATTTGGCGACGTGCTATGATGATCAAGGACGGATTGTGATTGATATGTCTATGATTATCAAGATTATGTGACTTGAAATTTATCCATATTTATCGTGAAAATATCTATTTACAGATCTAGTCTATACTAAAGCACAAGTATTGTGGTCAGTACGGTAAAGCATTAGCAGACAGCATTCTTCAGACAATTAAGCAATGCTCAGATATACAATTTCCACAAATAAAGAAAATCCTGCAACATTTGGTGATATTGCCGGTTACTTCTTGTTCTGCGGAACGATCCTTCAGCCTTTTGAAGCGATTGAAGACCATTCTTCGTGCGTCAGCAGGTCAATCCAGGCTGACGGGCCTTGCTCTCCTGAACACTTACCAAGATGTCCAAATCAACATTGACGAAATCATGAACAAATTTGCTCAGATAAATCGACGCCGTCTTGAAATAGAAGTGATTGACATTAATTAAATATGTAAAATTATTACATTTCGCTTGGTTAGTGGGACGGTGCATATAGAATATTATGTGATCTTCAAATTCCATTAGTGATCTATTACATCAAAAAATTAATTTACTTTTGGAATAAAATGTTGCTGTGTGACGAAATGTATTTTTAAATTTTACGCCTTTTTTATGAAATTGGAAACCTAGTTTATAAAATCCTATCTGCGCCGCTGACTGTATATTTCATGTAGATTTATCAATTGTCAGCTATAATCCATGATTTTCTAATAATCTGAAAGATTTCGATTTAAACCGCTAAAAATGTTCGTAAATGACGTCTAATTAATTCGCAGCTCATTTAAATGTGGTCATGTGGCTTCACGATTTTACTACTCAGAGTTGGAGCCGGGCCGGCCCGGGTCGGGCTTTGGCCTACAAATGGGAAGCTCACACGGGCCTGGCAGGTACGTGGGCCTGAGATTAGCAGGTCGGGTGGGGCTTTGGGTTTCAAAAGTAGGTCAGGTTATCATCTGAATGGGCACTCTGTTAAATAGGATCTTTTCAATATATAAGTGATAAACATAATTTTGAACAGAACGACTTACTCCCCAATTCATTACACATGAGGAGAGGAGAAGCGTTGTTTGTCCTTCTAGTAAATATTTTTAAAATTTTTAGACATTTTAGGTTATGAAAATTTTCTTTGATATCATATTTTGTACCTATTGAAAATTAACTAGTCATTAGGTTGTTTTTTTTTAACTTTGTTACCTTGACGCACTTTGCTATGTTGAACTGTAATTTAAATAGGTCGTCGTCCATAAAACATGGCATTTTAATTCATTTTTACCTTTTAATAGAGATAATTTTGTTAAAAATAGCTTTAAAACGATAAAGGTACAGCTGTGCAGATATTGAATAACAAATTGGTTAATAACGAATTCGAACCGAACACTTTCAAAGCCAGAGAGCCTAAAAAATAAAAGACAAAACAAGAAGCGTCAATTTAACACTTGATTTTATTAGCGACAGCTTCACTCGCAAAATAAATCAAATTAAAACTAAATATGTCATCTCCGCTAGAATTACCAGTCGACCAGGTAAAAAGATTACTACTGCAGCGAAAAATAAAACAGACCCTCTCGACCTCAGTCATATAAACGTATTGTCTGACCTATGCCATTTGCCCTTGAAACTCTCGTAAGAGACGAAACGCGTCGGGTAACGCTATTTCATCAACTAGTAAGAAGTCGTCATTATAAGGGAGTTATAGTTTTTTCTGTGATTCGAGTGAACTCGAATCATGTTGGTACAGTAGAATTCGCATATATCGGCTTCGGCTATATCGGCGGTTCGTCTATATCGGCGCATTTTCGCTGTCCCTGAAAGAAGAAAAATCGTTTATAACGGCGGATTTCCTGGAAATCCTCAAGCGATGTGTTTTGCCTAGAAGAGTCACTAGAATGACAGTATATGTGGACGCGGATGGCTGCAGATTCTGTTAGGACTATCCAATTCTAACTATTCTAGTGGCATGTGAAAATTTAGATCTTCTACAATTCATTCCGATCATGTTTGGGGGTTTGATCAAAATTGTAGAATCTAGCAGCCGAGGAAAGATAAGTAGGCTTGCCACTGTATCTCACTGATAATTCTCACATAATTAGTCTTTCATTCGACGTGATGATTGCATTGTTAACGCCTTCACCTACGATGCTATTGTCAGACCTGACTTAGTGACTGTTGCGTCATCAAAGGAGCACAAGCTACCGTCGAAAACATTGTTGAGTTTGATGCATGTCCTCTCTCTAGACAGAAAGCGGCTCGCTACGCCATCCATCTCTATGGTTTCGCCTGCACGTGACTCTTAGCAGCGTCTTGATTGACTTAGATTGGCTGGCTTCGCCTGCACGTGACTCTTAGCAGCGTCTTGATTTATGCATACTCTTCTTTGTTTTGTGCTTCATATAGCAGGTAAGCATGTAGGCACGAAGAAGCTTCAATCTTCTTTATTCGAAAAGTTTTTGACAAACATAGTGATATCCGGTTTGCGATACTTATGTTGCAAGCATCAGTTCAGAAGGCACAATTTTTAGATATCTATTGAATACATAGACACAATTACATGTACATGTACTGTATATGTTGGACAATAAGTCAATATGTACATGTATTTAAGTATAGCAACGCAATAATTCATGAGTCAATACACGTATATACATTGTATGATGCATGGCATGATCTCAGAGCTCGTGTAGATTTCACAAAACTTCAAAATTCAAGGAGTTCGCATATATCGGCGGTTTTCGTCTGTCCCTTGAGGCGCCGATACATGCGAATTCTACTGTAATTATCATAATTATCATCTGATGCGCAGTTCAGTGAATAAATATCCCTACAATCGTCTATTCAAAAGATGGAGGATTTTCATGCGATCACAGATATACATTTCTTTGCAAATGCTTTACTCCATGACCTCTCAAGTGCACACTCATCTATCACGTGATCGACCGATTCCATGATGTACAAAACGCAGAAGATATCTCATGTAGTCGTCCCCATGGACAGGCCATGAGATGGAAGGAGGATCAGATCAAAATAAACTTCAGAAACAGCGTAACATTATACATAATAAAACTAGCACTTCTGTCACGGATATGACGAAGAGATCCTGATGAACCTTGTCATAAGAGATTTGATTATCATTTAATGATTATTACAGGAGATAACATCATCTACGATTTCCTGCAATGACTTTAATTTAAAGTATCACGATTGACCGTCTTTCACAATCGTTCGGCAGATCACTTCACCGGAATGCACGCACTATCGAAACTGAAGTAGTGATGAAAATTTATTTTAATGTATCCGCAACCTTAAGTTTCATGGCTCATGAGGACATTAATTAAATGAATTTTAGTTCATAATTGAATCATTCAGTCTAAGTCATCGTCGTGCGACTGCTGAATCCATAGGGGGAGCAGTTGATAGAAAATTCGATGCTAAGTTTCTTTCAATTGATTGAATTATAACGCAATATGTTTCACTTGTTCTAAAGAAGACAGGATTTCTTGTCAACTAATCGGACAATAAGAGGCTCATCATAAACAGGGACTTTGGTAAGATTATCAGATTTCGCTCATTGACATGGAATGCCCACCTCCATCCGAGGCCAAGCGTTTCTGGAAGTTGAAAGGAGCGCTCAAGCGGATATCAAATTGCAACTACAAATCAACCTACTGTAGTCTCTGTGGCTCAGTGGTTCAGTGCTTGGTTTAGTGATCTCTTAATCTAGAGTTCGAGCCCCGATGGAGCTATTGGAAGTCGACAGGAAGGGCGGGAAAGAAAAATGTCAATGTAAAAGAAAAAAATGACAGCCATGTAGGTCGACAATTTCAGTGGCCACGATGATATTGGGTCGATCCCATGGCAATGATGATATGAATAAAATGGTCGATGAAATGGGCAAGTGCTTGGCCTAGCAATCTGTCGGTCCAGTGGTCGAACTCCGAAAGTGTAATTGAAAGTCGGCCAGAAAGGCATCTGGGATAAAGCATCACAACGCTCCAGATAAAAGTTTGACGATGTCAGCACCGCCCAAGCCCCCAGCATGGGCAATTAGTGACGCTAAGCGATTCATTTCATCATCATCATCATCAGCTTATTCCCACAGTTGTTACGGACTGATCCTGACGACTTTATTAACGATGAATATTGATGATCCCGGTACAAAAATTGGAAGGAAGTAGCTGTTGTTACAATTACTATAGACCTCGTTCTAAAACAAATTGTACGAATACACATAATCCTTATTTAAAAATCATTCCTCATTCACATCAAATAACAAAACAGTGATATATTTCACAGTATTGAATCAATATTGTAACAACTTTCAAAAACCGATACTTTGAAACACAAGAGGAATCGCATGGGAGATAGGGTGTGACAATCTCGGAACATCGTGTAACATAATGAGTTGCGAGCAAGACGATATTCTTACTTGCTCAGTACAAACTTCTCAATGATACTCTTTTTTCGATACAAAACGAATCAATTGGATTGCAGCACGTCTCAGTAAGAAACTAGCCAACTAATTTACTATGTCACTAACGGAAATGAGGAAGCTGCTAAGTTGATTAGCTGTCAGTAATAATGTCTGACATCCGTTTGAGAAATGAAGCTAAATGAAGTAAGTGGGCGCGACGAAAATGAATTATGGACACCTAAAAGCCTTTGAGATATATAAGAGGCTTCCTTCTACATCTTTTGAGAAGATAATTTGAAGATTATTCGCTCGCACGATTCGTGTTCTACATCAGGAGAAGAAAGAAACTGAGATGAAAGAAAATCAAACACTTTTATGACTTCAAGAGAATAAAGGCCAGCTGAATAGACTTCTTCTCATAATCTAAGTCTCACTCATGTGAAATACGAAGCTCGGCGAGAAAATGCGCCTTCATCTTACATACCGGTCCGCACAATCGAAAGGATTCGCTTTTGTTGAGGTATTAACTGCATTGACACAGGAGTTCATTTCCACTCATGTATTTTTACCTTCGAAGGAAATTATTCAAGCGATCAATGATGTCTCGAATATCACGAATAGATTGGAATGAAGTTACAAGGAAAAGCTTTTCGAAGCCTTCCACAGTGCACAACAGCCAGAAAGGAATGTGCATATTTATCATGAGTCCTACAGACGAACTTTAGAGACAGTTATCTTCTCTGGCGAGAAGCACAGGATGTGCAGACAAATTTGATAAGAGTTATTTGGATGTTCGCTACAATGAGGTGAAATATGCTGCTCGATTTAAGACATAGAAATTGTCAGCAATGAAATCTCTAGAATGGAAGTTAAGCTTCATGTAATGCACAATAGTGGGACAAAAAATCGCAGTATGGAATGTCCTCAAAATGTAGCTAGCGACTTTTGACGGGAGTATGTTCATCATAGGTTGAAGGAGAGAAAGAATAATGCACTCCTGTGATTGATCCGTAAAAGTTTTTATTGTTAAAATTACAATTTTTACAATTAAATTACAGTGAACATTACAACAGCAAAAAATACAAATTGTTTTAATGCTTTTTAATGCACTGTTCACTACAAAAACAGTTAAAATTACAAACTTTTAATGTCACTTTACACACTTGCTAACAATAAAAGCTTTATCGGATGAATCGCACGGAGTGCATTGCATTTTCTTTTCATCAACCTATGATCCTCAAAACGGTCGGCTAAATTCACTCGATATGAATGTGTGCATGAGTGAGGACAATGAACTGCAAACGCGCTGGAGAGCAAAATAAGCAAACAATTTCACATTCTTCAAATATTGCTTCCGGCCTTGAAAGCTACGAACGCGTTGTCATAGCTATTAAGGCCCTCTATGTCATCTCCCAAAAAACTTTCAACAACTGACCCCAAGAAGCGCAGTTAAGCGCAATTTTGCTGAGTGCATATTCGAAAAAAATGGAATACAAAACATACAAAAATAGTAGTGGGTCACATGCATCAAGCTGTGAGCAGATTTTGCTACATTGGTGACATGATGGAATCCAGTGGTGTTTCAGAGACTGCGTATACGGCGACAGTTTCTAGAGGTATCACCATATCTGACATCGAGGGCGACTCCTTCATGGATGAAAGGCCAGGTGCATGATATATGACAGTGAAACATGGCCCATGAAAGTTGAAGATCATCAAAGAATGGTGACAGCAGAACGCAGAATGATCCGTTGCATGATGAACGCATCTTTGAAGAACAGGTTCGCTTCTTCCATGCTTCTCCAGCTTCTTGGAATAGAAGACATCGAGACCGTCTTGAAAAGGAACCGTCTTAGATGCAAGGAAATCAAAGCGAAAATTCGGCGCATAAATAGAAAATTCAAAAAGCTCATAAATAAAAATTGCCTTTGTCAATACAACGATAAAATTCCTTTTAGCGAACGCTCTTCCCTTTTTTATCAATGCGATAGTGAACATTGCCAAGAATGCTACATCGTAGAGTAGAGACTCGCAGACATTTACGCATTAAAACTACATTTAAAAGACAGACCACCATCAGAAATGTCATGACACAGATACAAACCAACAGAACAAGACTTTAAAACATGACTACAAACACAACATACAAAAAGAATGCAGAAACGCTTCTCTTCAAATCACATCACATTCAGCTAATGAGCATCAACTTAAGGTCAGAAACGCTATTTCTATTCTAAATATTGTCACTTTGCTTGCTTGTCTAACGTTTAACAATAAGCATGCTTGTATGCTTCCGAATCTTTATTTTCGTGTGATGGTTGTACTTCACAAGAATTAGAATGAATTACCGGATAACATTCTTCAGCATCTCATTTTCATGCCAAGGACAACTGTTTATTCAGCTCCGTGTGGTTGCTTCGCGGAGCAGCATTGATTTCACTGCTCGCTCATAAGCCCTAACTCGAGAAAGTCATTCCCCACGAGCGAGTATCAAGTGGTAAAGAGGTGCGAGTTGACATTGCCGCGAATCAGCCAAATCCTCTGCCAGGCGAGAACAGCAGCGCGTGACGTCATCCCCCAGCGATAGGCGGAAACGGAGAGATGAGGAGAGAGAAGAAACCACATCAAAAGCGTGAATGAAACTGTGAATCAGTGACAGTCCTCCAGTCCCATTATCAATTACAATACACACTCATAACAGTATCATCATTTCTTTACTATCTATTCATGCAATTCATTCATGTCAAAGAATGCACATTTTTTTGTTCCTTGATGTTGTCAATGATGATGGTACGTGGATGACGCAATAATACCGACATGAAGATGGATGATGACATTGCGCCTATTCCTTAATGCAGGTATTCGCACTAATCGATGTTCTATTCTGCTTATGTTCATCAATCCTCTGATAAAATTAGCGTTTTATTTTACCAAAGCATCGTCCACCGCTGGAGAATTCTATTTCCCGGACGAACAGTTCATTGCAATCGCGAGAAATATTAGCTAGGATTTCATGCATCCTTTCATGCATAGGCTTCATTTTGGCTTGGTGATATTTCTCGGTTTATAAACAAACCTACAATGAGAGCAGTAAACTTGAAATCATCAATAATTAATTATCATCATTGCAACTCGCCTTGTTAGTCGCTTGTTATTATTCAAATTGTTGCAAGGAAACGGACTTCCGCTGGAATCGACGACAAACCTGCTTACATATTCCGTAGTTCCGAAATTGGCAAATTGAGTTTACACTGCATTTAAATAGTTAAAGTTTTCAAACGGTAACAATTCCGGTGTCACTGCTGCCACGATTGCTAGCATAGTGTTTTACTTCGGAACAGTTTCCAGTGGATGACACGGTTCCTTTGATGATATTGAATATAGGGTAAAGGAGAAGTCTAATTAGTACAAAATATTTTGATAATTTTACTCCTCGATGCAGTCACGCATCAGCTAGGGAATCGGAGGCGCGAATGACATAATTCGCAAGTCTATATCACGGTTCCCGCAGCTTTTCGAACAAAAAATTCAAGGGCTTTCAAGGACAAAATCAATGATTTTGAAGGGTAACGTAAATTTGAGATTTCTCATATATAAGTATTGAAATACATTTTCCATGATTCATTAGATCATTTTTACATATCAAAATGAGTAGAAAATCAATTGAAATATATTTTAAATACTTGAATATTCAGTTAAAGATCTATGAGGCGGCCAGAAGCCGCAGCGACAGATGTGTCATACTGGTTAGACGTCGTAGCCGACTTGACGGCAGCATTTAACTAACGGGACAATTATAGGCGAATAACGCAAAATGTGTTATCGCGTTGGTTGCCAACTTCGAACACAAATTACCTGCGGAATTGTATAACACATAGAGGCATTACATGTGCAATCCCTCCACGCAAATGAGAAAGCTATTTTGACTTAAGCAAGAGTTAGTACATGTGAATGATTGTGAAAAAAAATCTCAGTGGTTACAGCTTTTTAATAAACTCTAAAAAAATTTCAGATCATAACAATACAGTTCAGGATTAACAACTCTCATGAAAAAAATTGATAAAAAAGTTCTGATTAAATTCGTAACAACTTTGATGGATAACAAAATGCGTATGCGTAGATCAGATCAGATGAAAGCTTAGTAATCGTGAATGAATCAGACAAATTTAAGTTTATTGAGTTCGACGTTGATAGAAGTGAACTCTTCCTTTTCCCCCCTGGCCAAAATTAAGTGATTGTGTTACATGATATGTAGACCACATCAAAATTTTGACACGCAAAATATTGAAATTGATGACTTCATCAAAATTCAAGGGTATTCAAGGCCTTGAATTTGTCTTTTAAAAATTTAAGGGTTTTCAAGGGCCGTGGGAACCCTGTGTATTAGGCAGCAGGTCTATATGTTAAACATTCATGATCAAAGAACTGTCTTTAAAATTACAAACCTTTATTTGTAACGTTAAATTCATTGAAAGTTGGCCAAAAAACTTAACGGATGGTGATATCTTTCCTAATTTTCATGCTAAGAAGCTTTTATGCAATCATATAGGATATGATGTCAAAATTTTGTACAAGAAATTGCTAGAGGACATCTTATTTTGAGTAGAAAAATTGCGAGCAATATCAAAACTGAAAACGAAATTTTCCATTTCAATCTTGAGATTTTCAATCTCACCTGTTATGTAAGCGAACATCAAAAAGTGGAGAATAGTCCTCAAATGACACCTTTTAAAATCTCACCCAATAACGAGCAACGCTCCGGACATTAAAAAAGAGGCTAATAAGATATCAATTTCCTGTGAAAGTTCACACCTATTGAGGAACGTCACCGTGAGCAGTGTATCATCAGGTATCAATTATCAGTGTAGTTTCCTGTCATTAACATTCACCTATTTTCGGTTTATACGTCGGACTCGAAGAATTTTGATCTTTTTCGACTCAAACATCAGGAAATGACAGTTATCGTCGTCAAAGCAACTGCAGCAATGTCATTCTCAATTTTGCGTCAGGTTTTAGCTCACTCGTCTAAAAAAAGTGCTTTAGAATGGCAATGAGACAATAAGGAATCCGGAAACTGGCGATTGTTTCTTTTCATTTTGTCAATGAATTGATATTGTTCTACTGGAAAAATCGCATCCAAGAACAGAAAAGTTAAACTTCGAGTTTTGAATTCTTCCTTTGACTTCAAGTCAAGCCTGTGATAAGCTATCAGAAAAATGAATGATCATTGTCTCCGTATGAAAAGCCGCAAATGCTTTAATTCATCCGCTTTTGTAAATCTCAAGTTCACTAGAAGAGTCTGATAAAAGGCTTCACGAAGATATTGATCGATTAATTGGAAACAGAAGATATCAACTTTTGCTTAAGCGCCTGTAGTAATTACGAACTGGTGTGTGAGTGTGACTCTTACCATTCAGGATCAGGTGTTGAATTAGTTATATATTTCACGCCTTGCGTTCTGGTTTCTGCCGTCTAGTAGGTAGAAATATGGAGTCAATCAGTGAACCAGAAAATCGATTCACGGAAACATGTATCACTGAGGGACCGGCTGAGACGAATAATTTTCATGCTTGACGTAGGAGTCCATTTATAATTCTTCAATAGATCCATGACTAACTCAATAGATCTATACCATTATTATTACTCTTCCAGAGATAATTAACACTCTTACTTGTAATGACTATCGTTCGATCACTAATTAAACCGCGCCATTGAAGCATCACTACACACATCCACATTACCTGTAAGCGCATAAGCGAGATAGCTCAGAAATAATGCCAAGTTAACTTCAAAAGGGACGAAAGTACCACAGAATGAATGCGTGATGCAAGAATTATTTGAGAAAAATATATCGATCATTAAAAGCAAGTCTTTCATAATTACTTCGATCATGCACGACGAGGCAACGAGTTAACATCGAATAAAGCGAGAACTGAATACACACACACACTATGAATACACCAACAAGATGAACGATGAATAGGAAGCAGACCGGAGGTTGGAATTACAGAAGAACATACTCTTACCAGCCTTCTTTACCCTACTTATCAAGACTGGGCTCCGAGGCATATCGACGTTCAGCTCGCCCCTGGTGGTGGTGTCAACCCACCCCTTCTGCGCTATTGGGAGGGGTCCAGGGGGCCGTCAGGTGTTGGGCAGATCAACCGCCTGCTAACAGCGGCGGGAGAGCTCCGCAAACATGATGGGAGACACCCACAGGTCCCATGGTGTGTGTGTGCGCAAGAGAAGAGGTGTTTTGCATCGTGCGGTAGTGGTTTACAGAGGGGACAAGAGGTGAATAGTAGACCGGGGGCTTATGATAAGTAGGTATTCTTTCAAGAAGGGTACGTCTGTTGAGTGTTTGTTCCGATTTGTGAACTGTGGGGGATATGTAATCATTGCTGCTTTGTCTGTGCATTAGGTATGTACCGACGAGGTGAGTGGGTTCATTTGAGCGGCTGCCTTGTTGTCGTGTTGGATGGCCGTATGAGTAGGGGTGAGGTGTACTTCCCTGTGATAAAATAGTGTGTTTTTGTTGTCTGAGAGGTTGTGGTTGTTGCACCCCTCCCCCTCCTCCTTAACTTCCGAATCACACGAGATCCACAGTACAACATTTTTAAGGTGCTAACTTTCTAGTGGGCATTCATAATGGGTCTCACTCATCGTTGCACTATAACTTGCAATTCAAAATCACCAATTTTTATATATTTTAGAAAATGAGTTGAAAACAGATAGACAAAATTGATTTATGAATGGAATATAGCTCAAACAAACGAATGTTGACTCTAATGTATCTATGAAATAGTCGTAGTAATCTAAGTAACTTCGAAGATGTGCAGAGACATCAAATCATTAGGAAAGTTCACAAATTCAACGGTTTAATTGGGATTTTACAAAAAATTTGATAAGTAGTATTTACATAACATTTGCATTTCCAATACTTTATTCGATATTTACAGTACAACAGATGATCATGACATGATTCATAGACTCGCATTTATAAATATTGTACTCAAATCGAAGCGTTTCGCTGTAATTTATCATACAAAATGTCTGCAACAAGTAGCAAAATTCAAACCTTCAAAAATAATACTTTTCAAAACCGGTCATAAATTTGATCTTCAAGAGACCAAAACCAACGATTTTTTAAGAAAAGTTAAAAAATACGCCAAAACTAAAAGTCGCATTGGCGTAGGTCGGATGGCTTTGGTTTATGAGGTCCACATCAAAGATGAAGGAGGTGAATCGCCACCCACATGAATAGGAGGAAAGACTGCTTGCTTATTTCATCAAAAACCTTTTTAGAGGAATGAGCATCAATCTTCAACGTCATTACTCCTCCACTGGGGAATTGATCGGTGCCAGCTAGGCAAGACTGTTGCTGGAGAATGTAATACTTTTAGCTCCGACTTCCGATGACACCTTCGGGGATCAACCACTGAACCAAAAGATCGCTAGGCACATAACCAGTGCCACGGAGACTACATCTATAACATTATGACATTAAATGTGTTCACCAGTAAATTCAGTTCATCGGATGAACATTGTGTAGGTAGAATGATATATACACTAATAGAATGAGAACTAACGCGATTTCTACCTCACGACAAAAATGTTCTTACGAAGCATTTCGTTCAGAACTTGAGGTCATGTCTTCAACATTTGTGCACGTAGCGTGTTGGTTTATGCCAGTGAGAAGTGGCCAAACACAGTGGAAGATCTTAATCGTTTGAGCTGCAGCGGCAGCGACAACGCTATGACCAGGTGGATTTGCTCTAAACGACTAGCTAATCGGTACCTACAGAAGACTTTATGAGCCGACTTCACATTCATCAATTGGAAGCTGCCATTCGATGGGGGTAGACTCCGTTGGTATGGTCATGTGCAAAAAATGAAAGAGAACTTCTGCCCAAAGTAATGACTCTGGATACAGAAGTACGCAAACGAAGGGGACGACCGAAGAAGAGGTAGTGTGACAGCGGGCGACCCGACTTCCGGACGCTGAACCTTAGCCGTATCGAAGTGAGTGGAGAACCGCCATCAGACCGGATCGACGTTCACCGACGTCAAAAACTCGTAACACGGAGAGAATGGACGAAAAATCATGGAGTGAGTGAGTGACTCTCATGAGATGTTCCTTGAGGTAATCCGCTTGCATCAAGTTCGCAGATCCTGAAGAAGCCGTTCGACCGCACACCAATGAGATCTACTATGGTCACTACGCAAGAATGGCAAGCTGTTCAGGCAAAGGACAGAAACTCGACATCCAGCATTCGCGTCAATGTCTGCCAAAGCAGCAGTTTTGATGTCACCGTGATAGTAAAACAGGGATGATGTAATAACCATGGAGGCACTTTCCTGTGACTTTTATGATACAGCTAACCAATGGAATTGCTATATCATGCTGATGACTTGGCTAACGTGACGACCAAATACCAAAAACAGTTGGTAAACTTTCACGTGGTGTCTGTACTCTGTAGATTATATGTAAGACGAAGATCCAACTTGGTTCATGTTGGAAGCATCGGATTCATCACAATTACTCACCCTCTGAGATCCCAAGACAACTTAATGATAATTTCGAGTGAAAAGCGAATTCTAGCGATGCTATAAATATCAAAATTACACCTAAACTCCGACGGCTTTTCAAGTTCACCAGCGGGTGGGTAAAATTGCTCCTGCTCTTTGCCTTTATGTGAAACGACGCGTTTGTCACGTGGTTGAAGGTGTGAAGTTGCAACAAGAATGTTTTTTCTAGGACAAATTTCCTAAAGCTTCAGAAGTCGTGGACATGTTTACAATACCGTTCAGAACCACTTTTCTCTACACCAGCGAAACGTGGTCGCTCAACACCGAGGCTACAGATCGCTTCATCCGCAGCAGCACCGCTCTGGTGAAGTACATTCCTTTAAGCCTACTTGCCGACAGCTTCCCCATGGACAATGTCCACAACAGGCTTGGCATTCGCAGGATTGGAGACGAAATATGCTCGACAAGACTTTGCTTGCACTGAAATGGTCACGTGCAGCGAATAGCTGAAGACAAGCAGCCAAAAAAGTCTTGTAAAAATCGAAATAAAAAAATCCTTTGAGTTTGCTGGACAGAATTCACGTGGTCGTCCCACCAAGGGATGGCATGAGGACATCAAGGAGGACAAGCGCAAGCTTAATTTTCGTAACATCAAGCCTCAAGACTGAATTACATGTATTTCAAGCATTAGAGAAATACCATTATAGTCGACGATGTCTAACAAACGCATGACAGAGAAATGGAATGCTAAGATTTCAGTATGTGAATGAGTGGGTGGAATGAACAAGAATAAAAGAATGTAAACGAATTCTACTGTGAAATGTAACATGGACGTACGTTTGTCTACAATATAAAAAATTAAATTAATTATTTTCAAATAACGCAAATTTTGAAATTTTGAGGAAAAGTCCATGTTCACCCTTCCTTCATCTTGCATGCACTGTACAGTGTAAGTTTATACATCTCACACTTAAAACCAATTCAGCTGCTTCCTCTATGCACATCACCTTAATTGCTTAAGGCAAAGTCATAAATTAAATATCTAATTTCACAGCAACTACTAACGTGTTTCTTTGAATATGAGATGCCCTTGAATAAGAGACGCCCTTGAATAAGAGACGCATGCACAAAAATAGACTGCTATAGACATATTACATGCAGGCTATTGTAATGTGGTAGCTACATCCGCCTGAGCGATTATTAGGCCTTATACTTATCTTAGTAAAATAAGTCTGTCTACTAGTAAATACCGGGTATCATGACCAACATTGTATAATATATAATGCTTCTTGTTGTTGTACATGCAGTACATGCATGTTTTACATACGTACATGCAGGCCTACTTAAGGTTACTTCATCAACCATTTAAGGAGGCATTATACGGTAGCTTCCTTTGCATTTGGAGTCATGTACTGGTCGATAACTTTTGCTGTAAATACTACTTGATTATGTTTCGTTTCGGTAAATTCAGATCTAGTCTACATGTATAGTGGCCAACATGTACTGGTATATGAATGTGTTAGATTAGAGTCTGCAAGATATGCTACTACAAACCATAAACCTCCTTTCATTTCCAAAATATCTGAATTATGATAAAGCGTATATATGTAAGAAAAATTACTGGCGAAATTTGCCCATGACATAGGCCTAAGTGAGGAATGCAAAGGTTACCTAAGAGAATAGTAGCAAAAAACTAAGACATCTTTTTCTAATGAAAACTTGAACATTTGATAAATAAGAGACGCCCTTGAATAAGAGACGCATCAATCAGGGATCTGAAAAAATAAGAGACGCGTCTCTTATTCAAAGAAATACGGTAACTACTACTGAGTTGGGCCGACACTGTGCTAACTCGGATGTCGCCATAGCCTATCATAATTTCGGATTACATGGTTCGTTCTTTGACAGCCATTTTAATTTTGTATTTGATTGTCGATTATTTGCGTGTTTTATACGATTTTGTAATCTAATGTTTTAATTACTTCTTATATACGCAATATGTGCTGCAAAGCAGTTGCCATACAATGTCAGTACTATTTAATATCTCAGTCATGATTCGACATGAGTAAGCTGCAACCCTACAAATATCCAATTACATATTCGTAATTAGCAATCCCCAGATGCACGCATGTTTATCTAGGGAAGTTTATCCTAGTGGATATGATGATATTAGCTAAGTAAGAGTTATGCATTTCAAGTGTTTATTCTCTGAGGAAAGTAAATATGCAAGGATATTATAAGTGTACACAGAAGATAGTTGAACATGTAATGAGAGAAGCATCTGCGTGACTTCTCCTAGATTTGCAAGACGCTGGACATCTTGTGGTTGTTTGCACTTTGCAGTAACCTGATTAAGACTCCAACTCTCAGCTTACAAAAACATGGACAACATCTTTCGTTTGATGTAGACCGAACGCTGATTATGAAATTCTATATGTCTTTCAAGTTTCAAGATTATTTGCAGAATGCAATGCCAATACTTAGAAAACAGAACCTGCACGTCCTCTAGCTCCAACGTCTCTGGTTCAAACTTACCAAAGAGAGTGATGTCATGGTGGTTTCATCCATTGAGATTTGATAAATTTATCGATTACCAGGTTACTTGCTTTGACATGAAATGAGTAGCGCCTGCGTGAAGCGC
This sequence comes from Prostheceraeus crozeri, assembly GCA_907163375.1. NCBI lineage: Eukaryota > Metazoa > Platyhelminthes > Polycladida > Euryleptidae > Prostheceraeus > Prostheceraeus crozeri. The sequence continues at coordinate 219,626 of CAJQUW010012585.1, read as the reverse complement.
CTCAATCTCCGATGCGGCATTATGTGATTGCAGAATGCAATCCGCCCTCCACGTGCCTGCATTAAAGAAGTGTCTTCCTGGCTAATTCACGCTCTCAACAGATGGTCTGATGGTCTTGTGGTTAGAGGGCATGCTTGAACGTCCTGTGGCTCCAACGTCGCTGGTTCAAGTCTACCCGCGACTGATGTCGTGGTGGTTACATCTGTTGAGATTTGATAAGTTGATGTGATTTGATAGAGGCAAGGTGGGGTTTGGTACGTGCTGGTATAATGCCAGTATACTGAAACGTAATGCCTGGTGAGTGCCAAGTGATGTGGCATGGCTTAGGCAAGGTTTAGTGCATTGGGGAATGATGACATATGATTGAGAATCCCTGATGAGTGTGGATGTCATATATGAGAAAAGTTGAAGTGAACCTCTTTGCAGCCGGATACTCTAATGAGTGCACATTAGATGTTTACTTTTTTACATGATATGTGATAAGGGTTCGATTAATATAAACTGCAATTCTTTACGCGACTTAATTTCATCTTTAAGGACATAAATCGTTGAGTATAAAAGGACATTTTGCAGTGAAAATCGAGGCATTACATGGCTTAGGTAAGTTTGCATGAATTTTTTGAAACAAATATATGCAGCGAAAAGAAATAGGTCACCGTGGCACAATGGTTGAGTGCTCTGCCTATAGATATTTTGGCCATGAGCCGGTCGAGCTCCGTTGAGGGAGATCGATAGGGTTGAAACGCCGTCAAAGAAGCCTGAATACAGTTATCATTGTCCAGGCCCCCATCAATAGGAGAATAGTGACGCCAAAGGTTCATTTCATCAGCGTCTCTTCCAAAAAGTACCAGTACATCTAAATAAATACTTCATCATTTTCGTGACATTCTGTAAGTCTGCAATGCGTCTGTTGACAATTCTGAAACTGACCAAGTTCGCCGTATCACGCACTCCCTGGATGGAACTCTCACGTAACACTTGCATGAAATATTAGACAAACTGATGTGGGAGGTCGTGATTACACTTGGATTACAGGCAATCTCGCTCATCGGCGTGAGAATTATTAGAACATCAGGTGAGTTCGTAAATCCATGCTTGTCAACATTCTCATTCTCGTGAGGCAGTACTCGCTCGAAATTCAGGCGTTTGCTTTCTGTTGGCTTCCACCGAGAAAGTCGATTAGATGTAAATGTTTCCTCAGTCTTTATGACGCTATTAAAGTTATTTGATGACTGTAGATATCGTGTATCCTGTTAATGCATCATGAAAGTGTTGTATTAACTCTCTACAAAATCTGCCGCTATCAGACGAGAAAGCTTTATAAAGGATCATAACAGATATCAATATTTTATGTGGAGTTAGTGCGTAGTTCAATGGCTAAAACTGTAAAAGAAATTGAGCAGTTATAGAGATAATGTGGGTTTTATCTTTGCCGCACACTAAGATATCTTTTATCGTTATGGTTGGGAAAGATCTTTGATGTCCGCTGATCAACCGCATCAAATAATGATTGAAAGTTAGAAATGAATAATTCCCATTATTTTTTTATGTTAGCAGAAATTGAATAATGGCAACAATAAGATTGTAAAAGATACTCTTTATTCATCTTCAATAATCAAACGACATTCGAAGCGCTAGCAATTAGATTTTAGAAATGAAATGCAACTAACGAATACAAATAACAAGATACAAGGAAGGAAAGAGAAAGACGGAAACCAAGAAACGTTGTCTACAAGACAAATTATGATGTTTCGTTTCCTCTGTGTTCATGGCAGAACATTTAAGATAATTTTATGGAGGTGTTAATAACGGATAGATAATGACAACAATAAGAATGCTTGTATTGTCCACTTTGACGCTTCATTTGCAGACCTGGTCAATTAAGTGTTTATTCAGGCTGTTGAGAGCTATTATGTTTTAATGAGATATTTTTTAACTATGGGTGATTTGTCCGATTCTGAAAATCAATCATGCAAAAATGGGACCAAGAATCATGAATCGCTATTGTAGCAAGAGACATCCATCGTTCAAGAAAATTTTAACCTAAAATTTAATATTCTAAGGCACTGATGTCAGAGGCAACTGTCTAAAATTAAACTAAGAACTAGAAAAAATTTCCAGACCAGAACAAATTGAATAGTAGGCTAACTAGAACAAGCCAAATAATTTTGAAAGGAGCAACAAAAGCAGTTTTCTGCGACCGTGTAGTAATTTTATTCCCAATATTTCGGCTCAGCCTTTATCAAGGGATGCAGAAAAGGAAATTATACTGAATGTCATTCAGGAAATTTAAACTAACCTATCTATGAAATACAACCTAGAACCTTAGTAGAGCATGGACATTGGGACATGCTAACACAGAGTTTTAGCGAAAATATCATGGATTACAAAAAGATTAAAAAATCTATAAAGATAAAGAAAGGAAAGCTAAAAGTTACACAATTAATAAGATTGAGTATCATTTCGGTAAGCATTGCTTTGATCTCCTTCTTTTCGACCTTCTTCTCTGAGCCATGCACTATAAGTTTCGATGTAATATTGACCATGTGATGGACTTGTGTGTGATTGGGGAGTTGTGTGTGATGAGATGTTTATAAACTTCAGATTCAGGGCCTTTTGGATGTTCATTAATTCTTGTTCTCATTGTTCTCGAGGTTTCCCCAACATATAGTTTGTCGCATTCGTTGTTGTTACATTGTATTAGGTATACACAGCAAATTCAAACACAAGATTAACGAACTGGTCAGAAGAACATATCTCTCTGATCATATGCGGCCAGTATTCACCAACCCTCCATTGAAACATCTGCTTAAGAAGAACCAAAACAAGTGTTATTATGAGCAATGTAATGTATGCGAGAATGGAATAACTAAAGGAGAATGCAACACCAAAGACTGTGTATACCTAATACAATGTAACAACAACGAATGCGACAAACTATATGTTGGGGAAACCATGGTCAATATTACATCGAAACTTATAGTGCATGGGCTCAGAGAAGGGTGTCAAGTCACTTCGACCCCCTGACATTTCGACCCCATAAATTAAGTCTTCTTAATTGACCCCATATAATGGGGTTATCAAATCCACGTTTCTGCATAGTGCGTAATTGGCTACAGATATACATGTAGATAAATTGATGTGCTCTGTTCAATTTCCTGCCTATTAGCTGGCTGTTGCAACCTCCATCTGTCTGTTTCATCGATTTTGACATCTATCAAAGATTTTAAATTCTGCGTGTTGGTGGGTTATTTTTCCTAATGGATATTTCGACTGTAATTTGCATTCATTAGTTAAAGCATGGCTCGTAGGGGTCTATTCTGCCTATCTGAAGTGGATTCACTCAGTGATAATCAATTTATGGGTAATAATTGATTTATGGGGTCGAAATGTCAGGGGGTCGAAGTGACTAGTAACCCAGAGAAGAAGGGTCGAAAAGAAGGAGATCAAAGCAAAGCCTACTGAAATGCTACTCAATCTCATTAATTCTGTGTAACTTTTAGCTTTCCTTTCTTTATCTTTATAGATTTTTTTATCTTTTTGTAATCCATGATATTTTCGCTAAAACTTTGTGTTAGCATGTCCCAATATCCATACTCTACTAAGGTTCTAGGTTGTATTTCATAGATAGGTTAGTTTAAATTTTCTGAATGACATTCAGTGTAATTTCCTTTTCTGCATCCTTTGATAAAGGCTAAGCCGAAATATTGGGAATAAAATTACTACACGGTCGCAGAAAATTGCTTTTGTTGCTCCTTTCAAAATGAATGAATCCCGACCGATGGCAACTAAAAATCAAATTCAAGCCAAATAATGACCAATAGAAACAAAACCTTGGGCAAAGCAAAAGTCAAATTAGTTTAGAACACAAATTGATCGATATTTCATTTGCTCCGTAAAAGCTGCAGATCAGCTGTCTGAGAACAGACAAACGACAGCATAGCTATCTTATGCACTCTATAGACCTCGACAGCATTGCTTTAAGACCTCTTAGTAGGAAAACGAAGAGGAAAAGGGAAACGTAAGGAGCTGTCATCTGAAGTATATTACAGAGAAAAGCTAAGAATGCAGCGGCTACAAACATGCAGTCATATTAACTTAATCTGGGCATCAAGTAAGGCTGTCTTTGAAGCGAAATCCTGCTAGGTTCACTTTCTTTGGAATTTGTTGGTACCATGTTGACAGCTGGTTCTTTGATGCATTTCTAGTATTTAATTAAACCCTGCCCAACATAGAGTACGAATTCATGATAGCAAGATGAGGGTGCGGCAGCCTTCCTACATTCACAACTCTCACTTGGTTGGTGCTAGCGAGATAATAGTAAGTAGTATTATAAAGTACTTTGGTTGCAAGGTAATTAGTGAGAAAATGATCCATCAATTTCTAGATGCTAAATTCTATATCTCTACCTGTAGATGTAAACTTCTAGCTAATTCTTGACAGCCTACTAATATAATGCGTTATTTATTCCAACATTGTGGGAATAGTCGGGCACAGGTCCATTACGAGTGAAATATGTCGATTCTTGCATTGTGAACTTGCAATAATGACTAATACTTAACATTCGCTTCTTTTCTATTTATTTTTTACAGAATTCACCCATAGCACAGCAAAGAGTCATAAATTAAGCTAGGGATTGCTGAATGAAACAATCAGAAAAATCAGCTTGATCTTCTGTGATCATCAAATTGTCTCCAAAATTGCAAACAAAAGCAGCTTTCCGAGCGACTTAGCACATGCGTGTTATACGATCACATGATGGCGCGTGAGTCCGCTTATAACTACCAGTGAAGAATTTAGTTTAGGGTACTACTGCAGAGCTACTTCTATCGAAATAGTAGCTGTAGAATCGACTACGTCAAGCTACGAGGGTAGTTAGAAAAGTATCCGTATTTTGAATTTTTAACATTGAGAAATGACGCTGCGACGAAGCTAGCACTTATTATATCTATGGTAGTCCTCTGTCAATTGGGTATTCAAATTTCAAATCTCTAGCGCAAGTGAATTTTTTATAGATGTCTATTGTCTGTCAGATAGCTTTGCTCGGGGAGATCCTTCACCTTTGAAGGCAAAGACTGTTCCATCCTGTCAAAAGGTGATGATTTCAGTGTTCTGGGACGAAGATGGATTGATCTTGGTGGACTACCTACCGAAGGGCGCGACCATCAACTCTGAATACTTCTGCAAGCTGGTGAACGAAGATCTGCGGCACCAACTCAAGAATCGAAGACGTGGGAAGCTTTCCATGAAGCCAATCTTCCAAATGGACAACGCCACGCCGCATACCGCTGCGCGAACTAAGGATTTGCTGGAGAAGTTAGGCTGGGATGTGTTGCCACATCCCCCTATTCGCCCGACTTGGCCCCTTCAGACTTCCATCTCTTTCCTCGCTTGAAGGAACCCCTGAGAGGAAGAAGATTCTCCTCTTTGGATGAGATGAAGGAAGCGGTGGAGTCCTGGAGACAAAGTACTCCCAAGGAATTCTACCAAGGTGGATTCCGTTCCCTGGTAAGTCGGTGGAGGAAGTGTGTATCGAGTGGCGGAGACTATATTGAGAAATTGCGTGATGACAGTGAGTAATGTTATATGTTAGTTTGCATGAAATTACACTGTTACTGGAATTGGGAGTTTTCATTTTACTCTGTCCGGGAACTTTTCTAACGACCCTCGTATATCTCATCTGATGGAGAGTGACTCCATGCGAATCGATAGTAAGTTTTTCATCCACTAGATGCGAAACATATTTCTCAACCTGTTCAAGAATATTATAAAGCGTTTGCGTAGTGCCGGCCCACAGATAGAAACAATACTCCATCAATAGACAAAAAGTGGACTTGTAAAGATAGCAGACAGTTGGTCTGTGGTGGAAGATTGCTGCCGGCACGGTAGAGGCTGCCAACGCGCTGAACCGCCAGTTTGCCAATGGAATCTCTTCCTTTAATTCTATTTCTTGACATCTTTATGGAATGTAGGTCATCATCTCCTTCAAGTCGTGAGTGCAGAATATTCTTGAGCTTTTGAAGGATTAAAAGAAACAAACCATTTGGCGCCCCATTAGGACACCTTGCTTAAGTCATCACATAGAGCGTCGCCTAAACGTTGGGTGTCCTTTTTTTATCGTTCGTTGGAATTTGTGATTTTGATGTGTTTAATGATATGCTGATTCTCGACTTCGTGGATATCCAAGAAGAATGATGCTTCTATATTTTTCGGCTTCTCACTTTAACTAAAATATTTCGCGATCAAATAATTTTTTCACAATTCACACTTTTACCAATGGCCAAAATTACAAAATTGTTGAATTGCAATCTTGGTAGGCAGAAGCTTTCGGTAACTTTGTTCCATACAAAGCCTGAAACCCATCAATCACTAGGATGACAAGAGAACTTTAAGTACTGATTTGCAAAGTGATCAACTCCATGTTCTTCATTCATTATTCATATGCCCATTAGGCTATAACGAACATTTCAAAAACCAATTCTTCCATACAAGTTAGTTGAATAAACAATCCAAAGATATTTGATTTCTCACTTCCTAGTAGTCAGAATTGCCATGAAAAATCGAACTATGTCCCTACCGAAATAATTTTCTGTCTATGGCCTTCCAATGGACATTTTTCCACTGTGGTCTCCGTGGCGCAGTGGTTAAGTGCTTGGCCTAGCGATCTTTCAGTCCAGAGGTCGAGCCCTGAAAGTGTCATTGGAAGTCGTCAGGAAGGGCATCCGGGCTAAAAAGATCACAACGGAGCAGTGACGTTAAACCATCGTTTCATTCACATTTCAATCCCGACTCGACTTTCACCAATTTGTTGGAACAATTTCTCAGAGTTTGGTTGTCCTAATTGATCCATGTTGAAATTAATTTGATTGTCCTAATTGATCCATGTTGAAATTAATTTGATTGTCCTAATTGATCCATGTTGAAATTAATTTGATAAGTGTACGGTGAATTATTCCCACGAGAAACTTACCATCGCAGTTAACGACCACGCCACCTGCCTCCTTCACTATCACCGCTCCCGCCGCCATATCCCAGCAGTGGATACCGAACTCGTAGTACGCATCTGCACTCCCAGCACCGACCATTGCGATAGAGATAGCAGCGGATCCCAGGCTTCTAACGCTGCAAAGATAAAGGAAGATTCGAAATTTGACCTGATCCAATGTCAATGAAGTACATAACTTATCACTTCCCGACTGAGATCACGTAATTCATGATTCAAACTCTGTAGAACCAACCATGCGTGAAATATATAAATTGTGGACATAAGAATTCTTATCAGTGATGTCCGCTAGCCGAATTGCTCTTAACCTATATCAGCGGAAAATACTTATCGACACAGAGGCCTTTACGATTCCCACGAAATTTCATTTCATCATTGAATTATAAAATAATACCACGAAGAAGAGGAGTTCGTATGCGGATGCATAATAAAGTAAATACTTAAATGATAATGAGGCTAAGGAATTGTGAAAATGCATGTCACACCTAACCATTATTATTTTTCGTGGCACATTTTATGTCATTAACCGTGCACCATCAATAACGCTGTGAATTCTTAAGTATCAATTTTCTCATGGTATTTGTGTAGTCGGAGGCCTACAACTTTTCTTCGTTGATTGAAAATTAGAATTACAGAACACCGTAGCAATATCAATGTATTGCAATATAATGCAGCCGAAAGTTAACGAAGTAGCTTAAAAACAGCAGCGGCTCGAGGTTAGATGTTTTCTTTATGTAGAGATTTCAAGTAAAAATACACATACATGCTATCGCATTTAGATATTTCTACAAATGCCATAATAAGAGTGGAACAAAGCATTTCGACAGACTTAAGCAATTTAAGCCAACGACGCTACTTTTCCTCATACTGCGGCTCGTCAGTTCGACTAGCAAACGCAGAGTCTGCTACTCGAATTGTTCGAGTATGCCATATATTTTCCAGTATATGCAAATGGACATTTCTGCCCTGAAAATCCATGATACAATGCTACATTTTGTCCTCTTTTACGTGAACAGGCCGCTTCATCTGCGGAAATTTGTAATACATTTTAATACAGCAGCTTGGCCGGTACTTATCATCTTTTATGAAAGTCTTAACCCCATCAGGAACGGCGATTTTTAGGGTTGTAGGACCGGGGCTCAAATTTTCCATGTTCTGATGGATAAAACTTTTTAAAACAGGGCTACTATACTCGTATATTTCGAGTCTCCTTTTTCGAATGGTAGTGCCTCTAGTATCTGACTTATTTTAGGAGATATAAAAAGAAGTTGATAGGGTGGCACAAATAGGGAGGCACTTGGTGCCCCCCCCCCCCGGTCCTGATAGGATTAAGTCTTAAGACTTATATCTGCTCGAGAGAAGTGCTCACAGTGCTAAACTATCAACAATTTCATCCATGTTTCACTGTAACTGATAGGCATCAGCGAACATGTTTAGACATCAACAAATGACCTCTAAAGGATATTTTGTCCGACGCCGTTATAACGTCAAAGTTTGAATATGTTTACACTTCTGCCGGCGTCTGTAATTGGTGAAGGTCAAGGATATCGAGTTCATAGACGTTGAACTTTCTTGTTGATGCTTCATGCACAGTTATTAAACAGTCTGAGTTTCCACTGAAAAGTGGCATGTTGTAGATCATTTGAGATATTTGTAGTAGTGCTTACCAGTGGAAAGATCGCTGAAATTGATTCGTTTTTGTTTATTTATTTATTTATTGAACGAGACAGATTTAAGTGACATTTTTGTCCGATCGGACTTCAAGGGCACTTTACAACAAAGACATTAATATGTATGAAACTATCTAAAGTGCAACTGTCGGCTTCAGCTTCAACTTTAGGCCTCTCTTGAAGGTGACCACTGACGGAGCAGCTTTCAAGCTTGTTGGCAGGTCATTCCAGGCTATAGGGAAAGCTCTAGGGCCAACTGTCTTTAATCGGGAAGTCGGAATGAGAAGTTGGTTGTTGTAGGCCATAGAAATTAACAATACCATAGAAAGTCCTAGAATGGAAATTGCATGAAAATTATGGCACACGCCGGGGGAACTAAGTTGGGGCAAAATGCAAATTTTACGAACTGGTTTTCTGATTGGCATTTATATTTATCAAGCAAATTTGTGGTCTGGATTTTTGCCCCTTGTCCAAAGATCATGTACAGAAAAGCAATAATGAATTTACAAAATACTGCAGCGACAGGATGATAAAGAAGGAAATCCTTTAAAACGTTATGTACGTTCATCATTTTGAAATATCGGTCCCATAATCTATCAAGAGTATAATCAGACACATATGCAACTTGTAATGTCGATTTACAGAGCATGCATTGCTCCAGCTTGAAATCAAAGGCCAAGAAATCTTACAGTATTCATTTTAATTTAAGGTGCTTCCCTGCTCATTATGTTCGAACAATTTTCAAAATCTTTGCATGCTTTCAAATATCAGCTTCCAAATATATGATCACACCACATCACATGTGTCATTCAGTGATTCATTGAAAAGTTCCAGCGAAATTTCATTTATCTGAGTGATGATTGTAGGTGAAGAAGCTTTCAGTGTGTTTATTCCAGAAAAGCGCTAGGTTTCTTTACCGCTTCAAGGAGAAATTATCCAATAATTAAGAATTTTTATATTCGAATTCGTGAGTTGTTCTCACAATCAGTCCACTGACCACTTACAATCATGACTCTGAGCCAATTTTTAAATCGTAATCCAATATTGAAAAAATGGATAGCGGTTGTCAATGATTGCTGCATATAGAAGCAGTATATTAACCAATAGAATAGTGGGTTATTTCATATGAAACAATACTACCATCTCACTTAAATTCTCTTCTTGAAGATCCTGCAATTTGCTGTCAACCACTTCCACAACTAACTTGACAAATAGTTTGACTGTGATACAATGTGTTAGATCAAAGCTGATCTACAAACCATAGATTTTTCCATGTGCCATCATTGTCCATAAGCAAGATATCAAACTTCCATTCTAGTGTACTATTTTCTACTTCTATGTTGTAGGCAGATCGGAGATGGTTGCGGGAAGGGTTGGAAAACACAGGCTGGAGACAGGAAGACAGATAACATGGGGCACCACCTCTAAGACATTTGTAAGCAAAGACTGCTAGACGAAATGTTATGCGGTATCGTATGGGTAGCCACTGTAGGGACTGGAGTAGGGAGGTTACGTGGTCACGAGGTTGGGCGTCGAATAAGAGTCGGGCACTGGCGTTGAGAACTGATTGAAGTTTTGATAAGGTACTGTCGGGAAGACCATAAAGGAGAATGGAGCAATAATCAAGGCGTGAATGGATGAGAGAAATTATAGGAGTTTTCAACACTGAGTAAGGGATGAATCGTCGAATGGAAAGGAGTTGTCGCAGGGCACTAAAACACGCAGCAGTAGTCTTAGAAACGTGTGGATGTAATGAGAGGAATGGATCGAGCAGCACTCCTAGATTGCGAATCCTGTGTCGTTTGATGGAGCAAGGTGACGACGTCGTTTGGACGTAAACCACATCATGTCCGTCTTGGCGGCGTTAAGCAGCAGACGGTTCCTCTTATTGAGGAGCAATCTGTATCAAAAGTAGCGTGATGCCTGACGACGTAGGGCCAGCATGCTTACATCAAAGCTCTGAATTACCACCATTGAGCTCAAACAAAACATGGTTTATTTTAGAAATCGTTCTTGGCTTTTAAACATTATTTTGTGTTGCATGGTTTTTTGAATTTTCTCAACATTATGACATGTGATACAGGGTTTACCTACATAATAAATAGTAGCTTTGATAGCATGCTACCAGGCCCCAAGAGGTGTCTTTCAGAGTTGTTTATTTTTACTTACAACTAAGAAATCATTTGAGGTCAACAAATACAAAGTAGTGCAATATAAACATGCGGCATAACAACCTGCAAATGTATTATCAGCTTAACATGTGGGTGATCTGTACTGCCGATAGAGATGACATATATATTTTGAGGTGTCCGAGAAAGAAAATTTAGGTGTTTTGAGCTTTGAGAGCGGACTTTTCTAAATGTAATGATATATTCATGATCTAAGTGAAGTTTCCAATAAAATTCTCATTCATAACATAACGAGCCGCAGGGATATCAAACATTACGGCATTGAAACAACACAGTGATCATACCAGCAAGCGTATGTAGAATAATGAAACAATGTACGCAATTCTCAAAATACCGTTAGTCTATGAAACAAACAGAGACAAAATGAACTACAGAAATAGAATTTAAGAACATGAACGCTTCAGTTGTGGCTGAAGTTGTATCATTCGTTCGTCAAAAGAGGTATTGAGATTCACGATTCCTTTGATATATCCGTCATTTGAAAAATCTGATGCTAAATATTGGAATTTAAAAGTAATCAACATTAATAACAAAATATGAAATAATATAGGCTTAGAAAATCCTAGGCCTTACTCAAAGACATGGGCGGCAACATGACCTTATGGATAGGAGGCAGAGATGAATCATTCAATTATGTCATTAGTGGACACATCCAGACACTGGTTGAATTAACCAAAACCCCCACCCACAAACTGAGATTAAAGATTGGTGCAGATTTTACGGATTGGCGCGTTATTGTATATGTGCATTATCTATTTACCGCAAAATGTTATATATATGAGAGTTTGCTGCTAATTTCACATTTAACTTATAAGTTAAATAAAATTGTATTAAGCTAACAAAAATCTGTGTATGAATAATTCTTATTGCTGAATAATCTACATATACAGGATCCTGAGCAGAAAATCTACATCTTTATGCCTCTTCTAGTGGGGACATTATCGCTTGGCTTAAAAGAATAAATGAACGACGCAATGGGGCTCGAAATGTGCATTTTTGCATGAAGCCATTCAATCGATATTGGGCTAAAGAATTACAACTTTCTTGAGGCTGACAATGATAATTCAATGTAGAATAGAGTCTGTACAGAGAGAAACTGAGGCTGACAATGATCCTTCAATGTAGAATAGAGTCTGTACAGAGAGAAACTGAGGCTGATAAGTTCTCCAAGTCGCGATACGCACATCTAGACGAGGCGATTTATTGATCGAAGAGAATTATCTCTCACAATGTCATTTCGTTGACCAAAAATACGCCGTTGCAAGTAAAATAATAGGGCTATATTCATGTAAGGAGCATGGCCTTCTAAAATTGGCATCACTTGGTGTTAAAATTTGGTTGTTTCATGTGGCCATGCTATGTCATATTTTCATGAAGAATTTCTAACTGAATGAAAATGCTTAGTTTCATCATATGTCAAATATGCTAAAGTAGAGTGTGTCAAAAAAGAGAACCTTACTTGCTGTGTTAGAGCTGGAAGGCAGTGGAATGCTTGTAAAGGTACTGACTAACATCTTTATTTCCTAATACAGAGCGGTATTAGTTGCAATAGAAATTTTCAAACCACACAGAGAGAATACAATAATTAGAGCAGCGAGGAGAAGCGAACAATGGTATTGTTGTAATAAGATTGGCGAATTTGACGAGGTGGTAAGAGTCGACGGGTATGTCTTAGAGAAGCAAAGGATTTACGGAACATGAGAAAGGGTACGAGAGGATGGGAGACAGGATTATGAGCGACTTTCTTTAAGAATTTCACACAAATGTTATCAAGACGTTGATGCACTGATGCCGGGGAGAAATGTTGGCCTAAGCTCTCTTCTCTATGCTCAGTATCTTGGCCATGACGGAATTATACAGGTACTGACTCAACAAGATAGATCATGGAAATGAGTGACGAAAAATAACAATGAAAGTTTGTTAATGCAAAGAAACACAATGGCCTAAACAGTGATAAATGCATGCTATTATGCCTATCAATTGCCATTACTTATTATGGAAGAAGAATCATTTAACTTTTCACATTTCTACTCTTATAAATCATGATTGATGTTGGACATGAACATATGAGCAATGAACGCCTACATCCCCCGCCCATCCCTACAATTTTTTATGTTTTTGGACGAATTTCGAGATCAAGCAAAATCCACCCAAAATACCGGAATTCCTCATGTGTGCTTTAACACCAACTTTATGCTTCCAATCATGTTCGAGAAAATAGAGCCTTCTCGCTTTCTATAAAACGTAGATTTTTGAGAAATTGTTCCATTTAGATGAATTTAGCCACGACTTGGAAACATCGGCCGTGTGTTGTAAAGATGCTGATCACTAGCACAAAATCCGGCCAGTTCGGCCCTCGACGCACGATCCTTAGAGACAAGAAAACCAGCTGCCAGTTCTGTCAATTCAAACTCTTAACATCGTTCCTGTGCCATTGAATTGCTTTTAAAATGTCCTCCGTGAGGCAAATTGGAAGATCGCTTCACCCAACAGACGTGAGCTATAATATCTGACATTTTTTCATTAACTCTGTCTGAGACAGCAAATCTGATAAAAATATAGCAGATTAATGACAGTGTGACATTTCAAACATATTCAATCAATGGCATGCTATGCACTCATATCAGTGATTATAGATTAACATCTATCATCAAATGAAACATTTCCTTATAAAATAAAATACCAGCCAGAAAATAGCTGTCGTTGATGCATCATCATCAGCGAAAATATGCAGATAATCAAACTCTTCGAAATCCCCAGATGACAAGCTGAGCGATAGATTCGTCATTCAAAAAACTGAAAACAACTCTTCGCTATCAGAAAAAATTAAATGATGAAAAAGAGAAATAATGAGTTTGCTAAAGCAACTCAGCAAAAAATGTTTCTTAATTCAATTATTGATATGCCAATTGATTTATCACCTACGAAGCATGTCTGGCAGGACAAAACTGACTAATTTTATATTTTATTTCATTTTAACAGCCCCATTTCCCCGAAAAAGGGGTAGGGGGAATGCCATACACATAAAAAATAACAAATCATAATCAGAAGCACAGTCAGTAGTCAGTGTAGTCACTTCATGTATTCTCCAGCAAACCTTTTGACGCGTCATTGACGATTTGCCGTCATTTCAATATGTCCTTCGCCTTCTCCTTCCAAGTCCTCCAGTCTTCTTCTGTGCGTTCCAGATCCATCTCTTCCACTTGTTTCACAACCCTTTCGTCTCCCATCCTTAACACATGCCCTGCCCACCTCAGTCTCTTTTCCGCCACTTTCTGTGTCACCGTTTTCTTCAATACCACTTCCTCCTCAGCTCCGTCATTCTCCGTTTCTCCACCAACCTTACACCACCGATATGCCTTATCCACTTATTTTAGCAACATATTTTGCTGCTGTTGGTTAGTGCCATCGTTTCTACTCCTTATGTCAATGCTGGCAAGACACATGTTTCCAAAACCTTACCTCACATCCTCTGACCAATTTTTCTGTCCACCAGCACTCCTGCCACTTTCCTGCATGCGGCCTGCATTCTTCTTCTTACTTCTGCATCGCCCCGATCATCTTGAGAGACCATTTTTTCATATTTCATAATTTCATCTAATTTTTCAATTAATTCTTTCCATTAGTAGACTTTTACTGAGCAGCGATAGTGAAACAGAGTCCCTACGCCCAGATATTATAACAAATTCTAGATTTTTCAATGATGAATCACAGTGTAGAATACAAATAACTGAAAACAACTGCTTTGGAATTTCTCAACAAAAGAACGAGAAGCTGGTCAAAATTTTCATCATTAGAAATGTGTTGTTTTTCACAAGCATCAAAATAGTTTCTTGATAAAATACTGATAAAGGCAAAAATGACATACCTACTTGTGACATGCATTTTTAAGGAGAACGATTATCACCTGTGGTTAGGGCATCTTTTAAGGCATTTCGACTAGGTAACCATTCACTCGAGGGGACATTTTTGGACTATACGCTAAAGACTGCATTTCTCTTTGAGTGCTGTAGCTCACATTGATGCTAACTTTGATGACATTTGTCCCACGCATCTCTAGGTAGGCCTACGACTCAAAGGCACTTAATGGTTTTAGTTTTTAAAAGTCTAGACAGCCAAAGGCTATTGCTACCACTTAAAAAGTTTCCGAATACATGCTGTCACGATGATTCAGATTCTTGAGCTGTTGATTCTCAATGCATCATTCGTACTTTACATATCCAAATAACTAACTACACGAAATTCACTTTTACAGCGGAAGTTCTTCTCAGAAGTAAGCAAGTTAATCAAATTTATGGAAAATCACATCCGAACAAAATGCGTTCGTTGATCTGTTAATTAACGTACACTTTCGATCAAAAGAAATTCACTTCTGATAAACCTGCATTTTACTGTTATTAAATTGCTTGATTATAGTCCTTGAGATCATTGAAATATCATCATCATCAGTGCTTGTGAGATCGTCCAAAAATCTGATTATTTCTGAGAAGAAATTCATCCAAAATGTGTCTCAATAGCCTCCCAGTTTAGTTTCATAAACTCTGATACTACTTCTATTCCATGCTGCATTGGGATGGTAGTGTATAGGTTCGTAACGTCGAGTGATGCGAAAACGCTGTTTGTAAAGCAATAGTCATTGAAATTTATAGATTTTAGTTCTTTTAATAGTGTCATGGAATTTCTATGGAATTGTTATGAACTAACTGAATCAGTTGACTAAGGATTTTAGCGAATAGCCAATCAACTTTGGTAGTGGGATTATTAAATCCAGAGGCAATAGGCCTCGCGGGATAGAATTCATCTCTTTCTTTGTGGTCCTTGATCTTAATATAGAAAGTGGCTGGTTTTGACTTCTTTCTATTTTATGCCCAGGCGAATTCGCACTGCAATTTATGCGATTATCAACCACACGGCCTAGCAAGGAGAAACAAACAAACGCAGAGCAGCCTGTTGTACAATCCTCCAGCTAGTTCAGCCATTCTAGATATTTTTGACCCATTCCGAACAGTACTAACGAGCTGTTGTAGGACGAAGCGCAGCGTCTACGGCTGCAGAGGATGCCCATCTAAGCCCTTCAGAAGTGTCTGCGACACGATTCATGATTTTTGACATGTAATGTCTTCAGGTCATTTCCTATGATATGCATGTGCTTTTATCATGCATCTAATCGGCAATATATGTGAGAATGTGGTTAAATGTGGATAAAGTTGCTCAAAATGTTTGTGTTTCCCGACATTAAAAGGCTCGCCAAATCTAAATGTGTTTAGCTTTATAGACAGGGTGCATGAACATGATAGGAAATGACCTGAAGACATTCCATGTCAAAAATTATGGCTCTAGGCTTAATACTTTTCGTTTAATCAGAGAAAACATGGAAAATTTCATTTTAGCCAAAAACTGCGATCGGCGTCCCATTGGATTTACATGTGTTTTTCTTTGATTCTGTCTGACAAGAAGAGGAACTCACTAGAACTCGGCAGACGTGCCGATTCGTAGTAGGAATGGGGTGTACCTCATTCTGTGAAAGTCTCACTTTCGGCCTCGTTCCCTGCAGAAACTCGTTCTGGCTGCCGGACTATTAGGTCTGGGATCAAAAACTGTCGTGCCAAAATTATGTTATCGCACTCCTACAATGTTGCAATTACATTTCAACTGACGGCATACATTATTTTTATCACGACAAAGAACGAAGACGTGGGGTTGGATTGGATATATGCACTGGATCAGAGAATTGGCGATTATCCGATGCGACAAAAAACAATCTGAATCCGAATCCGATTCGAAATGTCATAAAGAAAACCTGATCCGAATACTTCAAAGTTAGCAATCACATCGAAATAATCTCCGGAAAAATATATCAGGAAACATCCGCCTTAAAACTGCGGTGGTGCGTGCACAGAGTGTTGAGAATGCAATATTTACAGCCTACCTACACTTTGAATAAGCAGTAGTATTAGGACCTTATTAGCACTTGGCTCATTGTCATTCGTTCATCAATGGGTTGACTATGTGCAGACTGCTCTACAATGTCCGAGTAATGATATCTGAAGTCAGACTGGCATCATGTCTCAGACGAAATGTTGTCATCAATAATATTTATTCAAAATCATTGGAAAATATAGTATACCTCATATTCTATTTGTATAAACACAAACGAGACAAATATTCCTGCTGAAGACTGGATGGGCTGCCTATAACAATGAACGAATGAGAATCGAGTAAAGTTGATTACATTGAGTTACGTTGAGTTAAAGTAAACGAAAATGACCAATTACACACAATTTCCCTCGATTCATACATGTGATGAACGCAAACATTTGATTGATGGAATTTGTAAACTAAAATGGAAAAATTGTTTATCAATGTCTTAAATACTTGTCGCTAATGATGATACACTCCAAGATTCCATTTGTGTTGATGTCTATGAACTTTTGCCCTCAGTCTGGAGATGTACCACACGAAAAGTGCAACAGATTACGAATATTTCGTGTTAAGTGCATCTGAAAATGAATTTGATATGTTATGCCTGGCATGACATTATACAAAAATTGCACATTTATCGTTACCACAGTTCATTTGTCAATCATCAATCAACATTCTGAGAATTAAATTCGAGAGAATTGAGTACCGTATATACTCGCCTACAGGTCGAGTTTTTTAACCCAAAATTCACTCCAAAAGTAGGGATCTCGACTTATAGGCGGGTCCCATTGAATTTATGACATTTTTGTTCTGTTACCGCAGTTACCGGTGCGCGCGCGGTACTCCTCATACCAGTACTTTGCTCAGACACAATCATGCCGAAACGACAACGAACATCCTACGATGATCTGCTCCCAGACGAAGTTGATTGGCATGACTGAATTGTGCTTTCGCTATTATGGACTGTGCTAACAATGTGATCGTTCTTTTTGTTTCAATATTTTGCCATACCGGTAGGTAGGTATACCGGGGTAACTAAAATTGTTTTTAAATTGTAATTAAAATTATTACTGACTAACTTCTGACGAATCTGACTCTACAAATATTTCCCCTTTTCATCTCGTCTTTAGGCGGGCCTATAGAAATATACCAGTATTTGGGCGGCAAAGTCGGAGGGGGGGTCGACTTATAGGCGAGTATATATGGTACTACCAGAGTTGTAACCGGACCTACTTTTGAAACCCAAAGCCCCACCCGACCTGCTAATCTCAGGCCCACGTACCTGCCAGGCCCGTGTGAGCTTCCCATTTGCAGGCCAAAGTCCGACCCGGGCCGGCTCCAACTCTGAGTAGTACCTACGTGACATTTATCTAGAAAATCGTGAAGCCACATGACTACATTTAAATGAGCTGCGAATTAATTAGACGTCATTTACGAACATTTTTAGTGGTTTAAATCGAAATCTTTCAGATTATTAGAAAATCATGGATTATAGCTGACAATTGATAAATGTACATGAAATATTCAGTTGAGAATTCGACAATAACTGTGATATTTAAGAGTGATGAACTCTTCTATATTCGTCATTTCCTGCAAGATACGAATGCAAGTATAGTGAACACTTCATTCGCTATCTTAGATATGAAAGCATTCCTTGCAAGCGTATCGGTTACGAAATGTCTTATAACCGTGATGAATGAATAAATTAAATGAATGATAATTTATTCGTTAGTCCAAATATGGGACGCATACAGAAGATACACCTCCCTAAAGGATGAAAAGAAAGAATCAGACATACGAGCTCATCGAAGGGAATAGATATGCGCGAACTTTTCAAAGATATCTCTTACAGGATGACCTTACACTCTAAACAGCACCTCCTAAATCACACACTGAAGCGAGACACTATTCGTAACTAATAAAAAATCCTAAAGCAAAGCGTTTTAGGAGACTAGCGCACTAGTGTTATTGTTCTCTTTAGTATGTCAGCATTCTATTTCACGCAACCTCCTAAAATTCTAAAGTGTCGCGCTTTAGGATGCAGATTTCTTCGATTTTAGGAGGTGACAGTTTACAGTGTATTATACTTAAACAGGCGGATATTTAACTGAAGGGTCCATCGAACTTACAGGATTACTGAGTTTGATAATGTTAAGGATATGACGCAGTGCTGTCATGTCAACATCATATTTTCCGAGCGTCAGCAAAAATGTACAAAATTTAGTAATTTGAGCACCGTCTTCCTTAGCAGCTGCAGACGCTAGTTCTACAAGGGCTCAAAAGTAAGGATCGGAATGGCCCAAACTATAGCTTACAACATCACAGCTTGGTGAACTCCAACGCAATGTCTACAACTGTTAAAGAAATTAGTGCTTGGATCGCTGAAGTCCCATGACATCTTATCCTGTTGAATGTGAACTGCTTTTCAGCACGTATAAAATCTTGTTATCTTGCAATCGAATATAGAGTAAGAGTCCAGTTGTTTGATGAAGAATGGATAATACATAACAGAATTCACATTCTGCATTGAAATCTTCATGGCACAGTGTGCAAGTGCTTGGCTTTATATTCTTTTGGCCGTCTTACAGAAGCCCCGATTGAGATTAGAAGACAACAAAAAGGGAATCTGGAGCAGAAGTATTGTAACCTTCGGAATTTGAACGTGTCAGTACCGTCTATGCCATCAATAGGAGAGCACTGAGGTTAAATAATCGAAGAAGGCATTGTGAGCTTTTTTATCCTTCTGAAATGTCTATTTGACTAGTTTATCCATTCTAATACAAGTAGGCATCATTCTCTTAAGAGTGCTTACTTGTTAAGCATGATAAGTTATCATTTTCTATATACTAACAAAGAAATCAGTGCAGATCATCTGTAATCGAAACGTAGAGCCCGTTAAAATGTTTGAAAAGACTTTGGAAAGCGAAAATAATTGCAGCACAAAACTCATCATGAATTGAAGTTATTCAAGTGATTCAGGGATCCACTTTGGGACCCTATCGATTTTGTGTATACAAATGATGTCTTACCTGCTTCTGAGAGTACGCATGTCGTGAAATACGCTGACGACATCTTTCTTGCTGTCATTTTACCTGGCGATAACAATTTATCTTATCCGGTTCCGGTAGAGATAGAAAATGCCACAAAATGGTGTAATTCAAAAGGTTTGCACTTGAAAAAGAATAAAACAAAAGTTATGTTCTGCGGGCGAAGTCAATCGCTTCCTGTCTCAACTGGTGCATCAATTGTTGATAAATTCGAGATTCTTGGCGCAACAATTGACCGTACCTTCAGTTTCTCCCCACATATTGAAAACATAAAGTCCAAATCGTCTTCGCGCTTTCATGCATTAAGACAATTACGCCCTGTTGTCTCACAGTACGAATTACACATTATATACATTTCTTGTATTCCTTCCATACTGGAGTATGCCTGCTCTTGCTTCTGCGACATAAATGTGACACTTCCAAAACAGTTTGAACGAATTGACAAAAGAGCTCATGATATCATATTCTTTGAAGAAAGCTACAATGCGTGCAATTATTCTCGGAATTGCATCCAAGCCAGACGTCTCGCCATCTCTAAGAAGTTATTCATACAGATGTGCAGCAGCCCTGACCACATTTTGCATGGTCAAGTGCCTTCAAGTTTACTGTGCCCTCAAAAATTTCGATCATTTTACTGTCGCACCTACTCACGATCCTGTTCATTCTTTCCGTTTATGACTCGCTATGTAAATGAAACCGACCGCAGTAACTTAAAGTTTCTTCACTTAATTATGTATTTGATGATTTCTTTTGTGCTTACTTTCATATTAAGAAATAATTCTGGTTTCATTTCATAGTAATGCCTTAATTTTACTTTCGAATTTTCAGTCCTGCTTTATGCTGCTGTCACGTCAAAATTTGACAAATAACTTGTGATTACATTCCTTATATCTTCTCACACAATTCACTGCATCCGCTTCATTTTACCCTCAGGATTTGGTATTTCAATGAGTTCTGCGCGTGTTGGAGAGTTCGTTCTCACGAAACTTCTCTCCACCTGGTTGAAGGGATTTAACGCAGATTTTTAAAACGAAGCTGTAGCGAAGAGAGATCGATTGTGACAAATTCCAACGATGTATTCTGTGCTGTGAAGATAATGACTTCTGATACCTATTCGATTTGCAAGATAATACGGGTTAAACCTACAAGGAATATTGCAGGAAATGCCACATAAAGTGATTATTCCATTAAACAAAATACAAAAGTCGATCAAAATTTTAAAAAGGTTGGCAGTCGCTTCGATGCTATCAATTACACATGTGATTTCTGAAAGAGTACCTCAAACTGGGGAATTTTAGTTGTTATAATGAATTTCTCGTCTGCATTTTGTTACGACATTCAAAAAAAAGGCAAGAAGAGAACATTATTATTACCAGAGATGTAACCCGTCCGGAATATTCCATCCCGGACCGGACCGGCGACCGGCACCGGTATACCGGCGTCCGGCAGTGGACCGACGACCGGCATTGGACCGGCGACCGGATCTTTCGATGAATATATAGAGTTAAACATTGTTGCCTATAACTTGATAACGCGTAAGATTACAAGCGAATAGGCCTATCGTGAGGTCAGTTATGGAGGCTGTAGGCTGAAACCTGATGTGCGAGCCTACTAGGCTATCAGCTCATAGAGTAGACTAAGCATAAGATTGATGTATAGCTGTAGGTAGGCATTAATGTAATGTACAGGCCTACGATGCACTATATTTAGGCCTTTATATATAGGCCCATCTTGTACCAGATAGGTCCTTTATGGTAGGCTAGACCTGCCTGTTATATGCTTAGCATGCCCTAGCTACATGTTAGAATGTTACAATTCCTAGTCTAGGCTAGGAACACTTAATTTGATTTTGTCTAGAGCTAGGTTTATGCAGCAGTTTCGACAAATGCGAAGGTAACACACTTGGCGGGCACAGCATGGCAGCATAAGTGACTAAATGAAAATCAGTTCATAAGGAGTAGGACAAAAATGTCAAGATCGCCAATCACAGGCTGTCTATTGTTTTAGCGTTTGTCGTTGACCTTGCCGGTAGCCTTCCTAGCACCGAGAAACAGCCACTGTTACCTGAGAAGATCGCGCGCCTTGCTGGTGAAAGCACGTGAACAAGTCATCAAGCATCGAACGGGAAAGTGCGTACCGGATAGATATCAGAATTGCCTTCACAGAAGTTTTCACGCCTAGAGGAGAGCGCATACCGTATGTAAATGTGCCTTGAAAACGGCTGCTAAAATTAACAATTTACTGATTGACATGATGGATTCAACATGAAGGGCACTTCCTCACATCATACCGGATGAAATTATGCCGATGTGACCGTCTCTGCCGGTATTGATTTTTCAGACCGGACCGGACCGGCTACATCTCTGATTATTACACCATACAATAATGAGAATCTCCATTAATCTAGTATAAAAAACACAAAGCAATTGAATTGACATAAATGCCGCTTTAGGTAAGCGAATTTGATGCTGATCCGGAGAAGTTTTCTGCGCTGTGCGCCGACTGGTAAATGCTCGTTTGAATATGAATTCTATTCACTTTTATCTGGTGTCAACTAATGTCTTTCGCCGTTGGAATCATTTCCATGTGCTGCTCTTTCTGGAGATGCATATTGTATTTGTGGAGCCTCACTTTCATAAGGCCAAGTCCGCTCCAGGAGTTCTGTCTGGCTAACAGATTGCCTACGATTGTCATTGAAGCCTAATTGGTTTTCTGCCATTTTACACTTAATTCAGAGGAATTTCGTGAAGTCATGGAAACAGATCCCTGAATCCATCCTTGAAACAGTGTTTTGCAATTAGCAAGTTAGTGATATTTCGACGGGCATTCATTAGATATCACTTTAAACACACTACTGGCAAAACGTAATTTTCCTTAAGTAGCATGCTGATGGAATTTTAAGTTGATTATGATTATGTTGTAAGCCTTGCTGCTGATTGTTGAATAGTATATTTGATTGAATTACTTTACTTTATTAGTGTTTAAACAATATTTCGGAGTTATGACTCCTTTCTCAAGTTATACAAAGATAGAAAAAAGACTAAGCTAGCTAAATACAAAAAGGATACCAAATATGAAATGCTATGTATTTAAATATGTATTGAATACATAGCATTTCAAATTTTGCATCCTTTTTTGTATTTAGCTAGCCTAGTCTCTTTTATCTTTGTATATCTTGAGAAAGGAGTCATAATTCCGAAATACTGTTTAAACACTAATAAAATAAAGTAATTCAATCAAATATTCTATTCAACAATCAGCAGCAAGGCTTACAACATAATCATAATCAACACTACTGGCAAATCGCCTAAGTTAGTGCGCCTGAAAAAATTAATGTCGATTTTGAGAGAAGTAAACTAGGCCTGCTGATGACTGCTGCTGATAATGGATGAAATAGCAGCTATTCAGGTCTGCTTCCATTTTTCAACTGAGGATGCAACTCAATATTTAATCATTCCATTTACATTGAAACAGTGTGCATAATGTTTCGGACTTTCAGTGCTTTTATATCCCACTACTTTCTTTTCCGGCTACGGTCAAAGGAGAGAACTAAGCTAACATGCTTCGCAATTGCAGCGCATGAAGCAGAAGTCGTATGCTATGGTCGCATGGATGCCATGCTGCACCACAAGGCGCCTCAACACTTCTACCGTTACAAGAGGTGCGTGTATTTATTATTTGATCGCCAGCGAACTTGGAGCCGCCTCACTCATCAGATCTAAAACAGCCGGTTTCGACTTTTGATGTGTTGTTGTGATGGCCGTGTGCTCCACTGTATTTATCTTAACGAGCGCCGCGTTGCCGCGGATTTCACGATTGGATGAAAACATTAATTCTCTGAATTGAAACATCCGATTTTTACTTTGAGGTTGGAATCGCTGAGGAAAGGGAACTGAGCAATCTCTTTAATTGAATTTTTTTCTCCGTAATTTGTAATGAATTCCTTTTTTTGATGAGTGCGTTTGTTTGTTCATTGATCATGTACCGTTCCATTGACTCAAACAGGATGTTATTTTGAACTCACGTACCTTTTACTAATAAAATCTCGAGGTTAACACAGGAAATTACATTCCGCATGTCATAAAATCAAATATGCATTATAAAATTCCCTATAGAAATATTCCAATGCAATGGGGCACATGTACCGTAGAGGAATGTTGCATGCGTTGCATGCATCAAATGCATCAATGCTGATTATGATTATTTTCAATCTCTTTCTCTTTTCCATTGTAATACCGAGATTGCCCTGATAATGCCGATCATTGACTGCCCGTATCTCGGTTGCGGATATGCTATGTACTAGTGATGTGGACACAGCTGTTGAGGCCACATCAGTGTGGATACTTTCACAATGTGCACAATGTGTTGTACTTTCTTCTTTTAACGTCTTCTTTTCCTCTTCTGTTGAGGGTTGGACGATGTAAGACTTCTCCATCGAGAACGGTCCTGAGCGTCACTCGCAGATATTCCCAGCTCCACCCGGTCCTCATTGACGGGAACCTTCGACCATCAGGATTCCGCACCGTAAAGAAGCACAGGCCTGATGCAGAAGTTGTACACGTCACCTCGGCACCTGAGTGGAATGTGGCGGCTTCTGAGCAGACTGGCGATGTCCTTCCATTCTCGCCAGGCTGACGCGATTCTAGCACGAACGGCGCCACCCTCGCAGCGAAGTACATCACCAAGATAGTGAAATTCTTTCACGATTTCAATTTCCTCATCGTCTACCCAACATGTCTCAACATCTACTGCACTTCTGCTGCCATGGACACAAGTAGGACATTGAAAATTCACTGTGCCGCTGAGACACGAGTCTACTGCAACGCTTGTGGCACCACTTCTCACGTTGCTGACAAATAATGGACTTGACCCCAACACCTTTGCCGCACACACCACATGGGAATCTTCTCGCTTGAACGGGGGAATTCTCTTTGCTGCCACTGATCATCTTGGTCTTCTGGGTGTTC
This sequence comes from Prostheceraeus crozeri, assembly GCA_907163375.1. Classification (NCBI taxonomy): domain Eukaryota; kingdom Metazoa; phylum Platyhelminthes; order Polycladida; family Euryleptidae; genus Prostheceraeus; species Prostheceraeus crozeri. The sequence continues at coordinate 194,828 of CAJQUW010012585.1, read as the reverse complement.
ACTGTCAGGCCTTTGTTTTCTATATCCTCCTTCCATTCTTTTAACATCATAGTGAGTACAACGTGCTTGAAGAGACTTGCTGTGATGCCGGTTGCTATCAATGTTCGTCGATCTGATTTGCTATTCATTCGACAGTGTGACGGTGAAAATTTCCGTTTATTTTTCGCCCGCATTAAAGGAAGAACTGTTAACCGTACTTACACTATCAACTGTCCACAACTCAGGTGTGGACTTTACCAGCGGACTTTATTTATTCACGCTGTTGATTTTACTAGCATTATTGCTAAAGATGTCCTTGAAGAAGAGAGAAGTTGAGTTGAAGAGAAAAGTTGCTCGGTTGGCGAAGCCTTGACCAAGCGGTTTCATTCATATGGCAAGAATGGCAAGAAATTCTCTCAATCAACACTCAACCAGTGCCTTATTTTCTTGTCGCCAAACGAAAGAGAAAGACTTGACTGCACATCTTGTAACATTCCAACATTGCGGTACGGAGATGGACACATTCTCGTGCAGCAAAGGACACAAACACGACAGAAATTTGTCTCATCTGAAAGGAAATCCGAGCCAAGTCACCTCCCCATCCTGAGAAGCTTCCCTTTCTATGCCCAGAAGAGAACATTCCTTTAATGAGAGAATGGTTGACAGAAAGAGTCACTCATCAGTCTTAAACCAGTGTGCACGACAACCGCTCCCTGGTATGACGGGTCCAACTATCTCCCTACATGTCCAGGAAAACGCACAACCAGGCGATGCTCATACGCCGGCATCGATTCCCCTTCATCGGCAGGAAGTTGTAGAGAAGTAACTTGATGATGACGTTTTCCTGGGTGTTTTAGAAAGAGTTCCAATTGGTCAGCCATCCTCATGGGGCCATAGAATGGTGTTAGCGCGTACAACTGACCGACGGTTGGTGGTGCTTAAGGTGACACTCCGAGACATTCCGTCAATTATCATCTTTGAATGCCAACTGCCTCCGGGAAACGCACCATATCAAACCGTCATTCCAACAAGCGAAAGCTTCCCTCCCATATGAAAGTCGATCATAGATGTCTGGAATGGCTACCACTCGGTACCTATCCGCCCTGAAGATCGACATTATGCTGCTCTCATCACTCCATGGGGCCGTTAACGGTACAAGGTAGCTACGCAGGGTTTTGTTGCAAGTGATGATGGATATACTAGGAGATTCGACGAAATTATCACGGATGTGGAAAAGAAATCCAAATGCGTTCACGACACATTCATGTAGGACAACGACTTGACTGCTCAGTGGTGGCGAATGATTGATTTCCTTGCTCTCCTTGGTAGCAGTGGTGGCATCCGTAATAGAGCAAAGCTTCAATTCAGCCAACCAGAGATCGACTTTGCTCGATTCCGAATTGCAAAGGAGGAGATCAAGTCCCTTGAAAAGTTTATACGTGCTATCGAGGAATTTCCAACTCCTATAAAGCTTACCGAGAAGCGATCTTGGTTTGGACTTATCAGCCAAGTCGGTCACTACGGCCGTATATGTAAAGTCCCTTTCAACCGCTGCTGAGCCCAAAGTACCAATTCAATTGCACCCTAGATCTTGATATGGCATTCAAACGCTCCAAAGAAATCATCGTAAACGCCACTATTGAGAGTGTTCAGATTTTCGACCCAAGACGTTGCAACCTGCTTGCGTCCGGATTGGTCGCACCTGCTGGTCAAAAACAGGCATCGGATATTTTCTTTCGTAAAAGCATTGCAAGTGTCACCAACTCTTGCCGAGAAGCTGTCGAGCCGCTTGAAAGATCACACTTGCCGAATCACGATTGTCGAGGACAGTGGAATCTAGATCTGTGCCTGTTGATGCTGATACTCTGGCTATTGCCTGGTTTTCGGAGCAGACCAAATACTTCATACAAGGTTGCGATAACTTTCTGATTATCACAGACCACAAACCGATTACCATTCATCGGCCCACATCTCTACATATGTAGATACTAAGCATTCAAAATGCTGTAAGTTTTCTGTGCTATCATATGGGAGCTTGTTCATCTTGAGGGGGTACGAAAGACCCTCATATTACAAACCTTGTGACATTTTTCTCCTTGTGTCACAAACCTTGTGACATGAAACCGTACTGGGAACACCGGTATCATCTCCTAGTGATTGATGGTGTGTCTATGCAGGATCAAAGAAAAACCATTCCTTCTTCAATACGATCCGAAGTTCTCCAATCACTCGACGCCGAGCATCAAGTCGTCACTTCTATGAACGCACGCAGGAAAGTAGAAGCATGCCGGTCCAGGATTTCTCAAATACGAGTGATTCAAGCAGCTCATGATAATTGCTATGAGTGCATCAGAATAACTCCCTCCCAAGCCCGTTTGCCGCCTAAAGAACCCGTTCTACGCTAGGATCCCTGACTCAAACGCTTAATCTTCTAGGAGCGACTCTAACAATGAATTCAAGGACTAGCGCAGTCTACACACTGCGGTTATGAAATATGACTTCTGCGGGATACGAAGAAGGTTTCAAAGCATTTTATTGGCGGAGTAATTCATTGTTAACATAGAAATTTCTTTAAGTCATAATCACGGTTTGAAAATAAAGCACGTGTTTGCATATTTCTAAGTATGAACAAGTACTGTATATTCGCGTGAATATGAATACATAATTTCAAGCTGTATTAAAATTGTTACTAACTTAAAACATTTAATGAGCTGTGGTTTCCACTCTCAGTTCATAACTATATCATGAATTTGGGAGACAACATGGTGTGGTGTTACAATTTAATTTTTGTTGAATGCTATTTTTCAATGTCTACCATGTACGTGTCGCTGCTTGATGACCAGCGCATTGTTCTTTTTTTAAGGAAATAAATGCCAGGTATGTTATGCCAATGGTGGGTTCATTAAGGTGTCCTTTCATTGTCTGCGTCAGCGATCCTACCAACAAAAGGCAAGCGCTCGGTTCCAGTCACCTTTAAAGTTTTACCCGAATATGTTCATTAAAATTGATGGTATGCCCAACTAAGTTAATTAGTTTTCTACATTCTTTTCAGTTGCATTTCCCTTGACACTTGGTCTACTTAACTTTGATCATAGAAATTTAAAATAATCACTTCACCGAAGATAAACAAAGTACTTCTTCTCTTCTTTCTGCTATTTACCTCTGTTGTTCTGTTGTTCACCATGCAAGCAAATGATTAAACGAATTATCAACGTGGTTTCAAGGTAAAAAAAATTTTCGAACAATGTGGTGGGTTAAGGTTAAGTTTCACCGCTTTAAGAATTCACCACATATACTTCCATCTGAATTGAGTACTGCTAAAAAATGAAATGAAGATTATATAGAAAGTCGAGCCGAAATGCTCATGAATCATTTTTTTAAGATTCATTTCTGTGACATCAAAGTTGAATGCGGCAATTGCTCTGAAACTCCTGATGAGTATTAGCGGATAATTGCATATTAACAGGTCGACAGTCACGTTCACATGAACTTCCCGCAACGAAGTGCATTGTGGGAAATGTTATTTCTCAGCCAATCTTCATTTCGATAAGGTTCTTGGCGTAACTTGTAGCAAAAAACAAGTGGAAGGAATGAATGCGTTCAATTAGTACGTAGTTCATCGTTAACGGATAATAACACTTTTATTTTTTTACATCCTTGCAAGTAAAACGCCCTCTCATCTTATCCATGTTCTGATATTCCTTCTACTTAGTGGATGTGAAGTCGTTCGAAACGAATTTATGTCATCAAGGTGTCAATTATGTCACTTTTGCAAGGAAAATTCTATCGCTATCAATTTGTTGCCGAGTTAATCATTCTTTAACTTACCGGTTAATGCATCAATGTCTATTAAATGCCAGTGCGCTGCTACATAAAGACTTCGGGAGAACTAATAGGGAATGTCAAACATTATTTAGTTATTGCAAATTATTAAAATAAGAATTGAAAAAAATCGCGATATTTCATTGACTGACGACAAGGATGGAGTACAACATGAAATGATAATCAAAGGGTGCATAGGATGAATTTTTTTTCATGTCATTTTATTCTTGCGAAGAAGCACGAAGGATGCTGGTGGATCAATGTGGAAATGATACTGTAGAGAACGCGTTTGATAAGATTAGAAGTGCCATATCCCAAAATCAAAGCAGTTTCATCTCTATAGGAATTTGAAGAGAAAAGGAAAATACCATTATAGATGGTAGGGGTGATAGACCACAAGGGGAGGGTGCACTACAATTTTGGATTTCAAAAAAAATGCAGTTCATTGTAATTCATGCTCTGATATGAATCATAATGAGCGAATCAAGATGAGCATTTTGAATGTATTGTGCGCTTTCAATTTATTAATTATAGACATGGATGCTGTCTAGAATGCTTGTAAACACGGAGCAGATAATGGCTGATAGAAATGTATTTAACAGTCATCATGGAAGTTGGAGTGTCGACTCAAAAAAGTGTCTGTATACACTGAAAAGTTTTATATGAAAAGATTAAGTTTTTGCGGAGATTAAGGTCCTGCGGTCAAAAACATTATTTGAGTAGTTTTTAAAAGCTAAATTTTTGGAAATTATTCCTGCGTTCATACAGTCAAATTCCCTTTAGCGACCAGCTCCACTAAGCGACCATACGAAAGTCCGACGCGCGACATTTCCATTGTTTTGCCTTCTTACTAAGCGACCATTCCCTCTTACGACCGCGACCACCGTATTTTTGGTACCAAGTGAGAGTAAAACATTGAAAATAAGCTCCTCTAAGCGACCACTTTATTAAATTATGCCCCAGACAGGTGTATTCAACAATTTACCGATTTCCTTTAGTTCACATTCAAAAATTCAGTCAGTAAACTTAGACAGTCAATCGCTGTTTACTATGAGGACTGGGGAGAGTAAATGCGTGCGCGTCATGTTGGCATAGCAGCCAGAGAGAAGAGGATGCGGTGCGTGAGAGACTATGCGGTTGTGAGGCACGCACGCGCGAAGTGTGTCAATCAAAGCAACGCTTGAACTCGAAAGTAACATTGATTGGCTGTTGAAACAAGTGGTTCTTGGATTTAAAAGCTAAATTTTTGGAAATTGTTCCTGCGTTTATACACTACCGACGTGAAGCCACTGCATAAGTAGCATGAAACGTTTTAGATTTCAAAAGGAATGAGCACTTGCTAACAGGCATCTTAATTAAGTGGTAAATAAGCTGATTATCAAAGAAATTTCATGAACCACATTGTAATGCAAGTCTTCACCTATTAGTTGAGATCTTATTGGGATTCTAGGCTGAGATTTCAAGCTTTTAATTCAATTTTCAGCGGCAAAATTTTATGATTCACTAAATTCATGTTTCATTTCTTGAATCTGACCAGCAATGTGGACCTATGTTTAAATCTATTAAAGTTCATTATGATCTTTGTATTTGATTATGACAGTTTTCTTCTTCAGTGGCAGGTAGTTTGTGACATGACCACGCTTAAGAAAATGCTCTTAATAATAAGGCTGAGCATTAGAGTAATAATAACCCATCGAATTGCTAATATAACAAACTGCGTTACCTCTCCAAAGTTGACAGACGCGGAGTATTTGTAAAATATTCCTTCTGTATTGCTGTCATGATCAGTCAGATCCGTGTAAATCTCTCGAAAAGTGCAAAAATTTACATATCTCACATGTGGTACTGTGTCGCAACTCAAGTTCATCTAATAAAATCGAAACTGTATGCACTAAGGGGATTTAATCAATGCTGAGTTGCTATTCTACCTAATATACTTACCCTATGGAAGCTGCTAAAAAAGTTAAATTAATTGCTTAAACAGTTGATTACAGAATTTGACTAAGTTTGCCATTTTAATAAAGGTACACAAGGTGTAAATTGGGATCCACGGTTGCAACAATCTGCCCCAATCCACCAAGTGCCAAACTAACAGCAGCCTTGTACCACCTTTGGAGGCCCTGATATGTTGAAATAAATACAGGCATTACAGGACACTCCATTAAGCAAACAAAGGCGTAGCTGTTCTCATTTAGATCCTCAAGCCCGTCTCGTTTGCACCTGTATCGTGCAGACGTTTGACCATGCATCCCTTCAACGAACGCAACCGTTACAAGGAGGCATGTTTATACAGGAGAAGTGTTTTTACACAGAGGAAACATCGTCGGTAGCGCTAAGAGTTCGTTGTAAGCGAAAATCCGTTGTAAGAAATATTTGACAAGGATGGAGAGAACTCCTGAGATAGATAGTTAAGAAATAGCAAAAAATATTCAGAAATCAGTGGCATTAATCATATATTCAATGGAGGGATCGAATACTCAGTCACACATTTAATCAGTAATGTAATTCCCTTCGATTAGTCAGCTATCATATCTCACTCCACACTCACTCACAAGCTTGACAATCAGGAATGGATGAATATTTCTTCTCCTCGGCTGTGAAATCCGACTTATCTAGTCACACATCTTGCCAGGGGGTAGAAGGTGACAGATCGGAGACAATCTTACTATTGCTCTTAAACTAACCTGATTATGCGCGTGTTATCTATCTCAACCGAACAGATTTGTGGATACTAAAGTCCTATAAATTATTGAAAAGTGACAAGTTTTTAGTCAGCATTTCTTCATTATAAATCAAACTTTTGAATCAAATGTGTTTTCTATAGATGATTTTAACTATTGCTCTGAAGCTTATGAGTGCTTCGAAATTGCGTGAAGCAGAGCACTGATAGATAAAGAAAGATCCAAGGATCTTAATCAACCAAAATTCGGAGAATATACTTCTCATTGCAACATCTAGTCTTGAAAAGTATTAGCAATGATGTAAGCCGAAGCAAATGTGACTGATTCTAGCTCAATAAAGTGTTTCTAAGTGAAAATGCATGCGATTTTTGTGCCTTTATTGTATATTGAACGAAACTACATTTTTCCGTTTATATATTTCTATATTCAGAATCCACAAATGAGTCTGAAATAACTTGACTGCAAATATTATGATCTCTTTCAAAAATCATATGCCAGGTTTTTTAAGGTTTTTGCTACGGGTCATGTGATCATTCCCACGAGTCACACTCAAATCGTCTCAAGATCAAATTTCATTAGTGTACGCCTAATGCACTCAGGATTTATAAGCAAAGACAGAAGTCATGAATGCAGTATAAAATTTTGCCTTAAGCAGTGAATTTTACTCGCGATTCTGCATGTAACGGATGAACGTTCAGAATCCACGGTACAAGTCGAAAATTCCACGGTGCAGAATGTGATCCGTGGAACACCTTAAAAAAACACTGATATACATGTCATCAACTCAACAAATTGTAATACATTTTCAAATCTCAGACCTCTGCTAAAATCAGCAACGACTGAGAAGCACCACGTCGCAGTCCGACTCGGAAGCTATGATCTACTCTTTTCCTAAAATGGGCCAAAGGTCTCGCATCCCAAATTAGAAACTTCTCAAAAGATGACCCAAGTATTATTTCATGGAAGAAAGACAGCAATGCCCATTGATTTAGATTCTGCTGCCACTAAAAAACTTCGATCGGCTACCTACTCAACTTCGAGCGCAGAGGTTGACAGAGCAGGACAATATCTTGCTTCTAATAGATACAACAGTGAAAAAGGGCATTCACAGTCGTCTTCAAGACAAATGCTCGACGCTGTCAACTGAAGATTATCATTAATTTACAGAATAGAGCCATTTTCAGAGATTTGGACAATTTTTCTCTCATTCGACAACATGGAATCAGTGTTATCGCTGATTAGCTTACACGGCGACTAAAACTCTTCTTGGCAGATCAAGTAGGAAGTACACGTGTACTAGAAAGCAATGGTTTCAGTCGCAACTTCAGAGGTATTCATAAAGTCGTGATAAATCAGTTTCGGAGATAACGTAGTGTCTTCGCTGCTTGACGTGTCACGTGAAGTCGAAATCTGATACTGAGCTTCCTGAGACCTCAATTCGAAGTCTTTTGTTTTCTTATCAATGAGACTTTGTTAAGCACACAAAGCAGCTCTTGAAATATTTCGTGCAAGCGGAGATCAGAAGTTTCTCTACAACTGAATCGAACTTTCTGCATCTCTGCTTGTGTTCGCTTCTCAATGAGACGTATTGGTTATCTATCTTGCTTTCTTATTGACGCATATGTAGATTTCAGAGCATTGAAACGATGAATTCACAGATCAGATTTGTGATATTTTTGATGTACGTATTTTACAAGATCACGCTGCTACAGTAAAATCCGCTTATAACGTACCGCTTGAAGAGACCCCTAAAAAGAGGTGCGGTATATGCGCGGTACATTAACAAAGGCATGCAAATTCCACTTCAGTAACTGGTTAATTACTTCGCAAGCACGCATTGCCTGCCTTTTCATGCGAGGAAAATCACTGAACAATATAATAATACATAGGCCTACAATGATGGCCAACAAGAAAGGGTATGACGTACGGAAGCGAGACATGGGCTCTGAAAGTGGACAGTCAACAACGTCTGGAGAGGGTGGAAATGCGCATGGTAAGGTGGATGTGTGGCACAAAGCTAAGTGACAGAAAGCGAAGTGACGACTTGAGGCACATGCTTGACACCGAAGCAATATCCGATGTTTTCGTACGAAACCGACTCAGATGGTTTGGCCACGTGATGCGATAAGAGCCCGAGGACTGCGTCCGCCAAGTGTAGACACGGAAAGTAGAGGGAAGAAGAAGAAAAGGACAACCTCGGAAGACTTCTCTACTCTTCTCTGGGCAGTACTGTACAGGCATTTCACGTTTAGTCTAAATTTGGTAAAGGATCTGTAAATTCAATTACATCAAAGCAGCAGGATATCACCTCTCGTACATCAGTTTGCATTTAATATTGCATTTAAAATGATAGAATAAAAGGGTTGCCCCCAAGAGCCATAAAAATCGTAAAAACTGGAGGGGCAAATTCGCTCACTGGGGGGGGGGGAACTGCCCCCTGGTTATAATGTTAAAAAATCCCCTGGGATATCATCACAACCATCCGAGAATGCAAACACCGATGGGCAGGACATATCGCAAGAAGGACAGACAACAGGTGGACTGTGAGAACAACTGAGTGGATTCCCAGGGAAAGTAAAAGACCAAGAGGAAGACCTGGTGCGATACGAGGGACCCAACTGCATCCGTACCGTCAGAGACAGTGGAGAGGGGTTCCTTCTTCTTCGGGAGAGATAACACCTTGATGATGATGTAAGTGCAAGCTTCATAAAGTCTCCTAGAAGTCACAAACATTGATATCCTAGTGCTGCATTGTCAGTTTTGCACACTTTCAAGAGGAGAAATAGAATAACAAGGAAATTAAGAATCAACTTCTAAAAACCACAGCTGCTTTTTCTCCCAGTACATTGTCATATGCGAGATGGCTGAACACAGTAGTAATAGGAAATCTTATTCGTGTCTTCAAAAAGGCGCGTTGTAAGCGAGTTAATTATAAGTTTGTTGTGCTGTATATAACGCATTGAGGTCGCATGAGTCCATGATAGAAGTCGCTTCAGAAAATGATCAATGTTGGCAGAGACCAGCACATTGCACTGCTAACAGTCTTAGGAGAATTACTGCTTATTCAGTCGTAAAAAAGGATCAGGGCTGAGAAGCCGGTTCCGAGACCGTTTCGGATTAAAGGCTCGGGCTCCGATATGTCTGACAAGATGTTGATTTTTGCTAAGTCATTGAGTTTCGCTCATGAGGAACGGATGGCAAATATTGTCTTGTCACGTTAATACACGTAATAGTCTTATCTATATGTAAATCTTATCATCAGCTTGGTTTTTGGAGTTCTAGACCTTCCTTAGATGTTTCTTTTGGGAATAATCCTGCTCTGAATTGTGCAGCTATGTAAAGTTTTTGTCAAACAAAAGTTTGCCATGTTCAATCCGCTTCCATTGAATACAGATGAGTTACGACAAAGCGATAGTGTAACTCACACACTCCAAGTTTACCGCTTTGCTGTTACCGTGATGTGATAATTAGAATAAGGATTGTCATTATATTATAATCATTATATTATAATCCAAAAAATAATTCAAAATGTCGGCCTTCCTCGGATCCAAACTTGGAAGTCCCGTGTTCATTCCAGTAGTAAATATTATAAATAGTCCACGGAGCAATCGATAAACTGCCCCTCAGAGAAGACTTCTAGGTTCATTTGAATACCCTGTTCAACAGAGTTCGTTCCCAAAACATTTTCAGCAAAATTATTGTAAAATGAGATGCAAATTTCATTCCATATTCAGAGCAAGATGTCAATGACGGCAACATCGACCGTCATACTCAATTTTATGCAAATTTCGAGTCAAGCATTTTATTGATCTCCGTACCAAAGAAAGTTTATTCTTGCGAATTGCGACTATAGGGCGACATTTAAGTGATTATTCATCTTTTGATATAATGCTGTAATAAAATTATCTATTGCTGATGACAGTATTCGCTGATTACAAGGGGAAATATTCCACTTCAAGTTCATTTTTGTTTGCATTTGATCTTCTCAGCATGCTGGAAGATTGTTCAAGTAGAACTATAGAACTGATTTCTGCTGCAATTCTTGATTAGGATTATTTCTCATCAATTATTTTTGATTTAATGGAATTGGCACATTTTCCATGATGTCCTAAACAGTAGATGCTGGCCTCGCTGGTTAGCAATGATTGCTAAATTTATCAAATCACATTGAATTATTTGATTTATTTGAGCGGTCATATTCTCATGGAAGGATGAGGTTGATCTGTTTGTTCTCACAATCTATCAAAGCACCAGTGAATTTCTCAATTATTGTCAAAATATAAACTGGTGAAATCAATTTCGCTTTGAAAGATTATCGGTCTATTTATTTGTTTCAAGTTTATGGACTGATGGAGTTCATAAACATCAAAGGTCGAAGTACTGAATATATTTTCAACTCATCAATCAAATTCAAGGTCTTTTCTAAATTTACTTTCTTTTAATTGTTTAAAATCCATAGTGACAAGATTCTTATTCACTTGCGGAAAAATAAGTTAAGAAATTTCAACTGGTTCAATTAATTAAATAATTTTAGAAAGTCTGCCTAATGCAATCGCACGTTTTTAAAAAGGATTTTGTCTTTTGTTTGGGGACAATGGCATTTGGATAATACCGCATATCCTCTTATGAACGCCGCTCTCTAATAAGCGCTGCATCTGACAGCAGAGCTGGAACCGGGTCGCTTTTTTCGGCCCGGGTCCACATAATTTCCAAAATGTCAGGTCCGGGCCCAGCCTGGATGAATTTTGAATTTTGATGAAATTTGGGTGACAAAATTTATCGTTTTGTTCACTTTGCCCTCCTGAATGAATAAATCAATTACGTTAGTTGAGTGCAATAGTCATAAGAATCATTAACCCTTAACTAGTGTAGTGAAAATTCCTACGTTACTAGTGTGGTGGGGTAATATTTTCCTTGACCATTTAATCGCTTCAAGATTTGTTTATTATCAAACGAGTTCGTTGTTGTTTGCATTATTACTTAATTTTAGCAAAACCAATAATGTATACATGCATTTATAACTTTTGGTCAAAAATTATGAGTAGTATGCATCTCCTATGAGACCAATTTAATACGTAGAATATAAAAATCGCAACACGCCATGTTATTTGGAAAACTTTATTTGAAAATTGTACACATTAGACCAAATGTACGGACGTAGTAGTAAGAAAGAAGCATAATAAATGCTGGGTCCAGCAATGGTCAATCAAAAGATCGAGGAAATATATGAAAACGAGGAGTTGTCAACGATAGCAAAGATCGCAGATCACATTCTGGTGGTCTTTGCAAACAAACTTGTTGCACCGATTGCAGGTCGCTCTTGTTTTTCTGTCTCTATTTCTGGGACACATGAGGCAGCGACCACTCGCACCAACATCTCGTTGTGATGATGCATTCCGCTCGGCAACATCAGGGGCATCTATTCCGGTGACTCGATGAATAAGTGAATGAAGTTCTCTCGGAATAGTCTTGGAGGCCTGGCGAGTAGTGAGATGTTGCTGAGCTAGGTTCCTTCCCAACTCCAGTAGAAACTTCCTCCGACACAGTGCTGTTGCATTATTGGATTTGTAGAGAACAAACGCATTTATTCCAGCAGTATTCAAAACAGCGTAAAAAATAACCATTGGCCATCGTCTCGTTCGTCTGGCAACACTGTACGTCGCTACCAATTGGTTATGGGTGTCAACCCCTCCTTTGGTGCTGTTGTAAAATGTAATTATTTCTGGTTTTCTTTTTTCTCCACTTTCAAGATTGATTGTCGCGTCGTGGTGCATGGATGAAATGGCAGTTACAACTTTGTTTGATTTCGCTTTGTAAGACAAAATAGTCAAATCATCCGTGAAGCCAAACATGGTGGAATACAATTCACGTTGCTGCGTTCTTATGAATTCCTGAGGAACTTCTTTTCGGTTCTTTCTAATCGTGCCAACCAAGGTCAGGCGGTGATTCCGCTTCAAGGAAAGCGCCAACGGAACACTCGTGTACCAATTATCAGTCGTAATATTTCTACCGGAGCCGGATACAGGCTGAATTAGCCGCATAACCACAGCTGCAGGAGAATTATCAACAGGATTTCGGCCACCCTGTGCGCCAAGGTAAATTTCCATGTTCAACGCGTAGAACGTGGTGGAATCGGTCATGTAATATGCTTTTATACCATAACTCTTTGGTTTTGCTGAGCCAAAATATACACGAAACGAGCATCTCCCGCGAAAGGGTAGAACTGATTCATCGATAGTGAGAACTTCTGATGGGCAGTAACTTGATCTACAGTTCGCCACAAATTTCTCAAAAAGGTCCCTTATTGCTGTCATTTTGTCAGTTTCGCGTCGCCACGCTCGATCAGTCCTCGAATCAAATCGTAAAACGCGGCTCAAGAATTCATTGCGCGACTTCATTCACAAGCGCTTTTGATTGATGCACCCCTATTCATAAAAAGGTATTGTGAGATAAGCGCACGCTCATTCATGCACACATACTCGGCTGCACACTGGCATACGCGCCAAGCAGTTTGCATCAAGGCAGGTCGATACTGTAGACGTTAGTAGACAACACACTAACACACTCTATCTCTACCCATGAATGAAACAGCAGCCGAAATCGAACATTGTCAAAAGGTGGCCTAATAATAGACAAAAGAAGTCACAGATTATCAGGTTCCATACATAACTTTTAATACAGTAAAGCTGATGAATAATATGCTTGGGGTAACATTTTACCCCACCACACCAGTTAAGGGTTAAAAAGCTTATTATTGGGACTGTGTGGTGCTTCGTTGTTTATTCTTATCAATAATTGCCATTTTAGTAGAGTCTGTGTTTATATGCAAGTAATTACAAATAAACGAAAGTATCAGAAGCGTAACGTGTTCTACCTCGTTATTAAGCATTGTTAAAGTACAACATATGGCGACGATATGAACCTACGAGCTAACTACGAGTGATTTGATTACGAAAATTACGGACTAATGGCTTCTACTATTTGTGCTCCCATTCTACCTGCAAATCCAAAGTCTGGTGACTTTACTTACTTTGTCCGACTGTTCGAAAATTACGTCGAAATTGTTGAGGCAAAAGATGCTACAAAATTGCCTTTACTGCTGAATTGCCTTGGTAGAGATGGACTATCCATATACGATGGACTAAAGGATCCTAAATCTAAGTACGACGATGCGAAAGATCGCCTGCTGGAATATTTCTCCGGTAAAACGTCCATTTTGTTGTGGCGAAAACAATTTTTTGAGGCGCGTCAGGGTTCTCATGAATCAGTAACTGACTTTGCATGTCGACTTCGTCGTCTAGTGAAGCATTGTGGCTTCAAGGAAGAACAGGAGATGCTGCGCGATATTTTCACTATTGGAGTCTACAACGATGCTCTTGGTGAGAAGTTGCTGACTGAGGACGCTTCTACACTAACTTTTGATGCTGCTGTATGTCGAGCCGAAACGGTTGAGCGCGCGATGTGCGACCGTGCTAAAGTTCAGTCATCTTCGGATCTAAACCGTGTTAAACCTTCCCAGCAATTCAATCGTCAGAGTAGCAAACCGACTTGGAAAGGTTATAGGTCTACTGGTACGTCTACCGCATCGAAAACTGATAACAACGTGACATCTACGAGTGAGAAAGGAAGGTGCTACAGATGTGGTGACCCCTCCCACATTGCGAATGACCCCAAGTGTCCGGCCAGAAGCAAGATCTGCAGCTTTTGTCATGTGCGTGGTCATTTTGCTCGGATGTGTTCAAAGAAGGAGTCGAGTGAGTCTGGTGGAGTTGTTCGAGAAGTTACCGTCGAAAGAAGTGATCCAGCTCTGACCCCAGTGGTGCATCATGTGTATTCCGTTGACGTCGATGAGAAGGATTGCGTGAGTGTTGCTCTCAATGGTAAATCTACAATGTGTCTTGCTGACACAGGAGCGAAGGCGTACGTAATTCCTGAACAGTACTTACCGCCTGATGCTGAAGTGATTCCTACAAGTGTCAAGTTGAGTGCATACGGTGCATTTTCATTAATTGTGATTGGTACATGTTTTTATCTGTGTCTTATGGTCAGAAGACCTGTATACCGTTGTTTTACGTAGTAAGTGCTGATGAAATTCCTCTTTTGTCACGTGAAACATGCTTCTCTTTGGGTATTTTGAGACCTGGGATAAATGACATTGATGTACATGCAAATGCGTTGTCATGTGAAAGTGATATTTTCTCTGAATTTTCTAATTTGTTCTCTGGTGTAGGAAATGTGATCGGTGTTGATTATGAGTTGACTGTGAAGAGTGATGCTAAACCGAAACATATTCCTCCGAGACGTGTACCTCCTGCTATGATTGAAGGCATTAAAAAAGAACTTGATAGAATGATGAGTGATGGCATTATTATTCCTTCGGAAACTTCACAATGGAGTTCGCCGATTGTACCTGTTTTGAAAAAGAATAGTGAGATTAGAATTTGTACTGATTTCAGATACGTAAACAGTGTGATTAAGCGGAAGTATTTTCAGATACCTACTCTTGAAGAGATACTGATGAAGTTGAATGGTGCAAAATTTTTATGCTAGAAGTGGCTATCATCAAATTTCTGTTAGTAAGAGTTCTCAAAAGTTCTTGGTTTTTAGTACTCCAGTTGGAAGTTTTCAATATACTCGTCTTCCGTTCGGAATTTCCACTGGTCCGGAAATTTTTCAGAAAGTTATACAGCACTTGGTGCAAGATCTTCAAGGTGTGATTGTATATTTTGATGATATCTTGATTTTTGCTGAGACTGAGGAAGACCACAAAAAGAGGCTTTATGCTGTTCTCAACAGACTGAATGAGAAAGGTTTGAAATTGAATGGCGAGAAATGCCAGTTTCACAAAAAGGAAATAAAGTTTCTAGGTCACAATTTGACAGCTGAAGGAGTGAAACCGCTTGAAAGCAAAATCGCTGCGATTCTGAATTTTCCCAAACCTGTTAATGAGTCTGAGCTTCGTTCGTTTATTGGGCTGACTGAGTATGCTGCTCACCGCTTTGTACCCAACTTCTCAAGTTATGCAGCTCCTCTGTATGACATGTTGAAACTGAAGGAATTTTCTTGGACTGATGATTCAAGTAAGGCTTTCAATAAGATAAAGCAAGTTGTCCAAAGCATTGAACCTTTGAAATTTTTTAACTTGTCTGAGAAGTCTGTAGTCAGAACTGATGCATCCGGTGTTGGATTAGGTGCCGTGTTACTCCAAGGTGACAAGCCCATTCTTTTTGCGTCTAGAAAGCTCACTGACGTGGAAAAGCGTTATTCTCAATTAGAGCGTGAATTTTTAGGAATTCTCTTTGATGTTACGCGTTTCAGGACTTTCCTTTTTGGAAGCAAGTTCGTAGTGGAGACAGACAACAAACCGATTGTTTCGTTTTTTGAGAAGGATGTTGATAAATTACCGTTACGGGTACAACGTTGGATTTTACATCTACAGTCTTATCACTTCGATGTTCATCATATACCTGCGAGTGAGAATAAAATTGCTGATATTCTGTCCAGATGTCCGTCTGACGACCCAAGTTCTTGTCTTGAGGATACCTCATTGTCTGTTTGCTTGATTTTGAAAAACCTGCCTGTTACAACAGATGATCTTGTGCTCGAAACTGAAAAAGATGCCGAATTGATCGAAATTAAATCAAAATTGCAGAAAATGACTGATTGGGGTATGAACTCATCCATAAATTTGCGTCAGTACTTCCATATTCGGAATGAGCTGTATGTTTCTGATGAAGGCTTAGTGATGCGTGGAAACAGAATTGTTGTGCCACAAGCACTCAGAGACAGAATTTTGCTCCAAGCTCATGAAGGACATGCAGGTTCAACGAAAATGAGATGACCAAGGAAATTGATGAAAAGTCAAGAGTTTGTGAACATTGCGTCAAGTTTTCCAACTGTAATACGCCTGCTCCGATGGTTTCTGTAGCTGAACAAGTAAATGGTATTTGGAATGTGGTCGCTATTGACTTCGTAGGGCCTTCTTCAAGACTTCATGGCAAAACCTATCTTTCTGTCATAGATGTATGTTCTCGTTTTCCGTTCTTGATTGAATTGACTTCCACATCGGCTTCGCAAACTATTAGTGGACTGAGATCTTTGTTCTCTACTGTGGGACTTCCCAAAGTTATCCTGAGTGACAATGGTTCGGCATTCACCAGCCAAGAATTTGATGATTTCTTGTCAAAATGTGGGATTCATCACAAGCGGTCAAGCCCATATTACCCACAAGGTAATGCTATAATAGAGCGATTTCATGGTACTTTGAAGAAACGACTCGACAAGCTCTTAGATGAAGGAGTATTGTATTCTGCTGCCTTGCAGCAAGTGATGTTTGACATACGAAGTACTCCTAACGAATCGACAGGGAAGCCTCCATTTACTTTGTTCTACAATCGTGAAATGTCTACTAAGTGGAGTTTGATTAGTGAGACTGCAGTCAGGACTAAACCTAGATGTTTGTCTGATCAGTATGAAAGAAGTCAAAAGCGAGTAGGATGTTTAGAGTTTGACGTTGGTGAAAGAGTTGCGCTGAGAAGAGGAAATACAAGCAAATTTACTATTCCTGCTGTTGTTATAGGGAAGAAAGGTCATGGTGCGTATGAATGCAAGATTTGTAGTGATGGTAGATTGACTGTGGTGAATCAGAGATTTATGAAACGCATGAAATGGAGTAATGCACTGAACACTGATTTTGATCGGTTATGGGAATTGTCGAAACCCAGCATTCCGAGAGTGTTTTTTTAAATTGTAATAGTGAAGTCCGCCGCAGTGTATCCAATGATTTACTACGGAACAATGAGCATCACTCAAGAACTCAACGTGATTTTAATCTTCGACCTAAGCGAACTGATCCTGCGAAATACCGTGTGTGATTCTATTTGAAATATGTATGTCATGTGATTGTAATTCACCAGGGGGAGAATGTGGTGCTTCGTTGTTTATTCTTATCAATAATCGCCATTTTAGTAGAGTCTGTGTTTATATGCAAGTAATTACAAATAAACAAACTATCAGAAGCGTAACGTGTTCTACCTCGTTATTACGCATTGTTAAAGTACAACAGACTGTTCATAAATTAAAATTCTGCCGGCAGAATAATAAAATCTTTTCTATTCGAGAATAATAAGATCGTTTTAATTTTCTGTCGGTAGAATATCAGTTAATGAACAGCCCCATCGATCACATGATCGCATGCTGTAGGGCCTATGTACCATCTCTAAGTAAATGTGATTACTGTTGAGTAATAAGGTGAATTTTTGAACATTTAATGCACAGTGATTTTTTAAACATTGTAGGCCTATAACACATTTGTCTATTACAGATAGAGTGGATCTTATTTGATGTATCGGCAGCTGCCTTCTCTCGTGAAAAACGAAGCACTGAAGACATGCAACTTATTTGAAAAAGTGAAGTCACCAAGTCAAAAGTTGAATGAATATTTAATCGACTCTTTTGACGAAAATTCCTGAGAAATGTCACTTGATTATCAGTCTATCGATTGCTGTTTAACATCATCTCAGCGTGATGTAGTTGACACATTTCAATTAAAAAAACATATTTGCAGCACATAGAGTCGAAAAGCAGATAAACTCACATAATGTCACGAAACTCCCTCCACAAGATTTGGTCGAGCAAGCAAACTTATGACATATTTTTGCCGAAATATAATTTCATCACAATGATTTAGAATGATGCTGATAAGCCACCAAATAAAATGATTCAGAGAATGATCAAATGAAGAAGACATTTTTAATTTCAAACATAATAGATATTCCATTCCCATCCCGTTATCACGGAAGAAGACTGGAATTCCCATGCCATCCTGCACCGAAAAGCGAAAATTATTCGATCCCTTATCTGTCTGATTTCACAAAAATGCCGTCATTTTATTATCATGATTACATTTTTATACTCTTCAATTTGTTCTTTTAGGCCTGCTGCTATGCAGAGGTGGGTATAGTCACAATTCCGCTATTGCTATTCCACTAATTTTCCATTTTCTTAGTGCACTAGTACAATTATCCCACTGTTTTGTCTGAAATAATTGTTCTGCTTATATACTCATTGACATAATTAATGAAACAAACTATCATTGGCTTGAATAGAAGTTTGTTTCATTTTTTTCTCAGGTATGATGCAATATCTCGCATTTCTGTCTCATTTCAATGACGGTCGTGTCAGAGTGCATCGTCTTCCAGGTGAACGCTTTGCCCCATGCTGCATTAAAGAACACGACAGATATGGTGGTGGAGGTGTTATGCTGTGGGGTGGCATTTGGCATGGCGGACGAACGACAGCAGTCATCATCAAAGGCATGTTCACTGGAGAGAGGTATCTCAATGAAATTGTGCTTCCTGTTGTTGCCCTAATGCTCAGGGTGGAGGATCTCGTCTTGCAAGACGACAACGCAAGACCACGTCGCTCCTCGGCTGTCATTGCCACTGTTAGGAGATTGAACATTCAAACCCTTGACTGGCCTGCACGCTCACCTGACTTGTCACCCATTGAACAAGTATGGGACGAGCTTGGGCGGCGAGTGAGAGACCGCTATTCACTTCCACCAGTGTCCCTGAAGATTCTCTCTGAAAGACTGACAGAGCAGTGGCTTCTCCTTCAAACATCCTTCATTCAGAAACTTTGTGAATCCACGCCATCTCGGATTACTGAATGTATTGGAGCTAGAGGGGGGCACACGCGCTATTAAAGTTGAATCTGCTACATGCGTTGTTTTTCTGTGCTAGCGACTTGGTGGAGATTGTGACTAAATTCTCAAGGTATCATACATACATGTAAATATATCAGTCAAAAAGAAAGAAGTTAAAGAAGTAAATATTTCAAAAATTTTGTCAATGAGTATATATTTCATCCTTCCGTACATGTGCAGTGCATAAACATGAAGTGCACGTGCACATTGTAGTTCGCTACCCATTTTGAGATCAACAAGTTAGTTGATTAGCAGTACAACATTACTAACTCCCATCTATGATAAAGTATAGTAATCTAATGTAATTCAACAACTTTAAGAATGTTGACGCTTTCTGTTTCATCACCTTTTGACTGACGATGTTTTGAAAGGAAAGTTGAGTTTTGTATTAGCTTGCATTTCTATTAAACAGACACGCTTGAGCAATCTAATTCTTCAGATAAAAATGATGCTTCGTCAGTGAAAATGATGACCAACAAACTTAAAAATGAGAGTTTGTGTGCACATGATCGAATGCGCTCATGACTAACTGTCAACGTCGCCCATTAACTACAAATGAAGAGAAACACTGAGATCAAGTTTTGAAGTCGAATATTGTCACCATGGTCATCCAGCAAGAAAATGAATCTAAGCACGCTGTCCAAACCCCACCAGCAAGTACACTGATAGCGAGATTTTTGTGAAATTTTGTGACTTTCACATGTACAGTGAAGCCTCGATGATCCGTACACTTTGGCTCCGCAGAATATTTCCGGATTACCGAATTTTCATGATTATCGAATCACTTCTTTTGGATGGTGTGCCTCACATATCAATTTTATGTAGACTGCCATCGCCCACTTTTGGTTAATGTTTTCCACTAAATACATGTACCGTACCTATTCGTTTGTCAACAGATCATTATGTTTAAAACTAAGCATCTGATTTGATAGTTCACTCTAATTGTAGATTCATCAGTTTAGGAGATGATTAATGAATTTTTTGGCTCATGATCAAGTTTCTTAAAATTATATGCCCTTCAGAGCCTCGTACTGGCGACAGCACTATGCGCAGGATCGTGGTGCTTTGAAAGCAAAATCCGTCCAAGACATTGCTATCGTCAATCGACATGTCATACCATCCAGCCGTCAAACCTGGACAAACCAGGACGCAAAGGCGAGTAGTAAACAAATTCATTAGTACTTAGTACATTGTGAATCAGATAACTTAAGTCGCAAAATACAAAGTCCCATTATAATTCTGTCACTCATACGAGCATCAATGGCCTTCTTATCTCAATCTTTTCAATTTTTCAATCTCTTTCATATTATTGGAATCTGAAACATAATTGATTCACAAATTCATAAACATTTCGAGCAATTCGGAAAACATTTTCCTATCATCTCTCACGGTGGGAATTGGCATTCTTCCTTACGAGTGAAATGATTGAATATTATTCTCAATTTTAAGAGAAATGAAATTCACTGATAGCGAACTTGTGTATAAAAGTAGAAGTATGCGAGGGAACAACGGAAGTCAAGTAATCCGATTAATTCTTGCCAGTGAGAGCTTCAACATGAGCAAATCTTTAATAGAATTTCAAACACGAACTAACTATGGATTCGTGATTTGTTTAGATAATAATTCCTTCCTGAAGTAAAACCTTAAATAAAGGATGTTGTCATTCCAGTCACAATGCACAACGTACATGAGAGATCCCTGATGATATAAAGGTCGCTTATTATATAATCATGGTTTCTGCGCAGTTCACGAATAATTGCATCATTTTTATAATATGAAGGAAAAATCAAGAGAATTTGAAACTGAAATAAGAACTGCACTCCGCACTGTCGCATGTAATTTTCAATGTCAAGTAGGTGCATATTGTGAACCGAACAATATTCCCATCGATTGAGTTTTCTGATGATTTCAGAGTTCACAAAAACCCATATCAAAGCTTCCATATCATAATTTTGTTATTGCTTGCATTCTGTGATAATTTCAACCTAATAGGTTTAGTGTGAGATTCAAACACAGGTGAGAAGTTCCCTGTAAGAGCTGGCCGACACCAAGGGTTCAGCACTGAGTCCTTACCTCTTCGACATTGCATTGGATGTAATTGCTGAACAAGTAAAATAAAAACCTCCGTGGAGCATGTTATTTGCTGATGACATCGTTCTGTGTAGTTGTGAGCGTGAAACAGTCGAGAGAAAGCTGGAAGAATGGAGAAAAGTGTTTAAAGAGAGGGTCCTTAACATCAAAAGAAAGAAAACAGAATACTTACAATTCAATAACGACGGTGACGAAAATATCCAACTACAGAACCAGAAGCTAAACAGGATAAAGAAATTTAAGTACTAAGGTTCAATGATGGGGGAGGATGAAGAGCTGAATGCAGAGGTGGCCCGTAGAATCCACTTTGGATGGCAAAACCGGAAGAAACTTTGAGGAGTGCTATACGACAGGAGACAGTCAACAAAAAAGAAAGGGAAGTTGTGCAAGATAGCGGTGAGACCAGCAATGACGTATGGAGCGGAAACATGGAGAATTAAGAAGATAATAGAAAAGAAGTTTGACGTCGCCGAGATGAAGATGCTGCACTAGTCATATGGAGTGACAAGGAAAGACGAAATCCGGAACGATACCATCAGACGAAAGCTGCAGGTCACAGAGATCCATAAGAAAGTACAGGAAAAGCGGCTGAGGTGGTACGGCCATATCCTTCGAAGAGAACAGACGCACATAACAAAGCACATGCTCGACTGGAGTGTGTATGGTAAGATGAAGCCTGGAAAACCGAGGAGAAGATGGTTGGATTGTGTGAATGAAGATTTAAAGGAGAAGAAGTTGAAGGAGCGGGATGCAGCGGATCGAATCATGTGGCGAACGCGGACCAGAAACGGCGACCCTACTTGATGCGAGATAAGCCAGAGACAGGAGAAGGTTTAGTGTGAGATTCCTCCACAATATAAGGCACGAGGTGTCAAATAATGATTTATTCGCCACTTCAAGCAACGTAGTCAACAGAACGTATCAACAGAGCCATGAATTTATCAATAATTTGTACATGGAAGTTATCAATACAACCATTGATCGAGGCATCCAGATCACAATGGCTTTGTAGACCTGTTGATAAAACCGTGGCGACAACAAAATCTCTGGACGAAGAGAGAACAGTTCTCTCTATTTCGGAATGCCTTGAACTCATTACCAATTCAGCTTTCAAGTTCCTTATAAAAGAGCCTTCTTTTTAAATGTGCCCACAATTGCAAGAATTTTCAGCCTGTTCGGTAAGCAAGACATAGTGCTAAAGATCCTATGAATGGTAGTCTATTTGTCAACACCATTGAAGAATGGTGAATGGAAAATTGAGAGTACAGGAACATTAAGCTCCTTAAGGAGCTGTTCAACACAGTGGGCCAAACAAGATGATCAATGATGTTGCAAATCATCCTAATAGAACCGTTCCTAAGGTTGGAACTGTCCGCCGACCCGGCCTCGGCCTTAATATGTGAAAACCGACCGGCAACAATGACATCGGTCATAGACTAATGAGTCCCGCCTGTAGATCTTTGTAAGAGCTTGCAGTTCTTTCTCCCGACAAGGACTCGTCAGCGCGGCTCGGAATGGCCCAAGCTAGCTTCAAGTTATCTGGAACAGCCGAACAAGCTGAGAGTGCACTCCTGCCAAACCTTGACAATGCGAGCCGGCTCGCGAAAGCTCGGAATTACATATCTTTTAGCAAACAGACTGTACATATTTTTAGCAGCTCATCTTTTCTCGGGGAGACGACACAAACGGAAGTGAGATTCACTATGAAATTAAATAACCTCCCGTCAGCTGCCATCATGTGAAACGGAGCGTCTATGCTACCGAGGAATTTTTGTGCTTAAATTGTTCGTCTGAGGACATCTTTCTATTAGATTTTCTAATGTTTTACTACGATGCATTCTAGTATACTATCGTACAAATTACTAAGGTAATTATCATTTTAGCCGCAATATACTGCAGTGTCTCATACCCTCAATTGTAATGAAAATTATAAAACTTTTATAGAAAAATGGTTTGGACATTAATAATAATGCAAGCTAGATTAATTGTGAACTTCTAATCATTGAATCCAAAATATTCAGAATCGCGTGATTTTCGATTAATCGTGCACTGAGTCGCACAATCCGGAATTGCTCGAAAATCGAATCGCGCCCGCCACTGCGGCTGCCAGTCAAAACATCTGCCAGCCGGCACTGACCAGTCATTTACAACGCCGCCAACCGCATTGCTGACTGCTTTTAGAGAGACGCCGATTGCTGTCTCCGACACCGGCCTTTTTTGGAAAGATGCTAGCGCCTGACATATACAGTAGAACCTCCATATTACGGACACCGTCGGGACTGCGCCTTAGCGTCCGCATTTTAGAGGTGTCCGTAATATGGAGTTACCGGTGATGATACGAACATTATTCGCGACTGAACTTAACTGTCCGTAATACGGAGGTGTCCGCTGTATAGAATGTCCGCAATAGGAGGTTCCATTGTATGTAGAAATGTTGGACGGTTCCCAAACCTGCGAATGACAATGACCAGGGCAGACCTCCGAACCCTTCCTCCCCCCGATCGGAGGGGTCCCGGTGCATTGCTGCTATGTTTCTGCTTATACGAGTATGTTATTATTGATCCTCGTTAATCATGTTGCTAAACATATTGAGGTTGTAAAGTCAGCCAAACTGTTTCTTTGCAGTTTCACAACAAAAACACCTACCTCGTCATCAGAAACCCATGGCACAAGCGAGTTTATGTGCTCTTTTCTTCTTCATCAATGCGATGGGGTATATTGGATCTATCAGTCTGAAAAACCGTTGTATTACGCGATGGGAACCAAATGGGAATTTTGACAAGCAATTCACGTATTAACTGAAAAAGATGCGATTAGCCTATAACTATAGTAACGACTTCCACAAATAGATTCATATCTATGTATTTATACATAGAAGTATCTACTTTTAGTGGTCCTTGTAACTCAACACTACCCGAGCATGCAACCGGGAGCATCAACATACCCTGATGCCAAATATAACGCTAAGTTTAGTATCCAGCTTTAGTTAATCGCACGTGAAGCAGCTGTAATTGAAAAAGGCAGTCAAATTTTATGGTGAGGGGGTCACGCAGAACATGACAATGACGGTACCGCTTTCAAAAGAACTGGGATACGCCAGGGTGCAGGTTCCGGATCCTTGAAAAATCCCCGACATTTGTAATCCTTGATAAATAATATTCTCTTGATTTACTCATTTGAATTCATGATAGACCACAATCAATGCATATCAGATCATCCGCTATTGACGCTTTGTGATTCACTCAAGAACTTTCAAAAAACTTCTACATAAGGAAATGAAGTTGTGAAACAAATCTGACTTTGAAGTTAAATATTTTCCTGTGACGGATACTTATCCTTCAATTTGTTCTCCAACTTGATACAATGTATCTTCGCGTTGAAAACTCTCACATAGCTAAACAACGAGCATCCAAACAATTCATCGTGAATGTGTTTCTCATTGAGTTGGTAGAACTGTAGAAAACATCACCCAGATATTTACATGCAGGAGTGAAAGTCAGAGGATGATGTATGATCTCTAAAAAAGGAGATTGAAACAATCAAAACGATCGATGATAGATTGCCATCAAGTCTCAATGCCAAATATCAATTTCATAAATCAAAAGTTAAATATCTCTCAGCCAACATCGCAATCAGTGCAGGTAAACAGGAATCGTTTTGCAGGGGAATTGGTTGAAAAACTCTTCTATCTCAGACATCTTCGTTCATCTCTTGGCAAACAAGTCAAGTTGCATCAAAATGAGACACTGACAACTTCGTAATTTGCTCCACCTATAATTTTCATTCCTGTATACACATCTCTATGCAATTTGCGAATGCAAGTCAGGTTCGGTTCGCAGGTAATTGCGCCGGCGAGATTATATTGTCACGATTGAGATCACATCATCATGCTTTTGATTTCAGTGAAATTGTGCCTTTTCCAAAATTTTAATTGTCAAAAAGAAATACCAGTTAATAAGAAGTCACGGGATTGGAGGCAGTGAGAAGGGAAAAGCATGGATGAGATGACGATGACTTTCATGCGAGGAGCCATGGGGTCTCAAGCACAACACTAAGCTTCTCCAAGACACTAAGCTGGCGGGATCAAAGACCTTCAAGCTGCGAAGTGGGCGGGGGTTTCCAAGGACCCCGGATCAGATCCAATCCGCCTATGTCGTGCTGTGATTTCGGGCATTTTAACAAAATAATTCTCTTCATTATTCAAACAAATATCAATGTATCTTCCTTTAACCATAACGTACGAGTTGCGGTTCATTACATAAACTCGTTCATCATACGAGCAATATCTCAACACTTTCATGTTTGCAGAAACAATGCAAATGAAGCATACAGACTCAAAACATATCCTTACAAATCCTTAACCCTATCTGGCCTGGGGAGGGGCCGATTCGGCCGCGCCCTAGATACTTTTTAATTCCACAGCTGAACGTCTTTGTGTGAGAAGTCTACCTTCCGTGACTTTTCCGAACTTTTAATTGCGCATCTTTTGGGAGTAAAAGATTTAATTTTGACCGTACGAGCTAAATGAAAACTAGTTACGACGCCTAAAAAAAAGTTGGAATTTACCTTCTGCTCTCATTTCAAACTTTTTCTCGAATAAATTAATGTAGTGTTGCATAATAGACATAAATTAATGATTTTGATAACATCAATGCTTTTTATAATATGATATTGGGATAGTATTTGAATGCTTTTTAGTCTTATATCCTCCATATACTACTCATGAATAAATAGTAGAATAATGAACATTTTCTCATTTTTTACACGAATAATGAAACTTTTGGAAAAACGCATCATTGTAATAATTGCGTATTTGTCTCCATTGATCGGCTTATCCAAAAAAATCCAAGATAAGATGAGATTTATAGTTCCTGACAGATTTGAAGGTGGAGAATCTTCAACTCAGATGGTTCAAAGTGGAGATCGTCGAAGATGCCACATCTGCCTGAAATCTATCACAGGACCTGGGTATACAAGAAAAAGAAACGCACTGAAGAAGATTTCCACCATGTGTCATCATTGTCATTCACCAACTTGTCGTGAACATTTTATGAGTATATTAAACAATTGCTATCAACATTTACATGTATGAAACATGTAAACTGTGTGTTGTGGTGAGTTTGTAGGCTAAATATATAATCAATTTACCTGTGCCGTAAATTTGATTCCTTGAAAATATAGTTTTTCATCTATACGTTGATTCGGTGTAATTTTCGCAACATAGATAAGTTTTGAGGAGGAAATGGTAAAATAAAACCATAAAAATCCAGTAAAATATAAATTTTAAAATTTAGACGTAATTCAAATATTACTTATACATGTACATGTGTTATAAAGCCTAAGTAGTAATAAGTGTGCATGGTGACTCTACCCCCTAAATGGATATTTATGCAGTACGTAGCCTACACAGGAGAGCATTCAGTCCATATGAATTATAAAATTTATGTCAATTTATCTAATGAAAAAAGACTTTTTACTGTTTCAATGTTTGAAATGCTATTCATACAGCATTATTATACATGTATGAATAAAAGCAATAAATTAGCATTGATATAGCAAGAAACATGCCAGATAGAACACTTTCGCGTTATGTTTTAGTATTTTTAACATTCCGAAGCGATTGGTTTTGCAACAATAAAAAGTATCTAAAATTTGTAAAAAATGCACTTTCAAATTTTGAATTGCTATTTATAGCATGGAGAAATTAAAGCTTTGAAAAACCGACTCCACCACTGAAAAGATTATGCCCGAAATATAGTATGCATGTAATTTCATTAAATTTGAGTGTTTTGTTTAGGAAATCTGAGGGGTGTTTAGGAAATCTGAGGGGGGCCGAATCGACCCCTCCCCAGGCTGAGACAGTTAAAAAAGCCCAGGTCAGATAGGGTTAAAAAATCATCTGAAAAAACTGACCTACATAGAGATAAAAGGTAACTAAAAAAGGGGGTGACACCTCGTAAAACGGCAGCATTGGCTTTTATATTAGTGATGCTCTGATTTTGCATTTGCTGCTCATATCGCGCTATCTGCCGCTTATTTTAAATGTCCTCCATTAAGTCACGCTTCAGCTTCAACGGCTCTGCAGCATGGAATAACATCCCTCCATATATACAAAATGCAAATGGGTTACTGACTTTCAAGCGTTGCTGGAGGAAGGTTCGTATAAGCAAATTATTTCTTTTAACTTCATTTTCTGTTGACTTAGCGCAGGTTGCACGCCGTGAACCTTCTTTTGGGAACAGCACCGAACAAATACATCCAAAAAAACAAAGATTTAATCCCATCCTCTCCAGCTTATGATTTTCCATGACTCCTACTTTGATAGGTATTGCATGATGCGGCTAAGGAATTTGCTGCAATTTGCTTCATTCATTTGCAGTTTGCTTCAATTGTCCAAGTGTGTGGAAATCTTTCTATGCCCAGACGAATGGCCACTCTGTAATCGTTTTTGAACGACACGGGAGTTTTTTAGATATCCATGATCTCATCGCTTTCGTATGTTCTACGAAAATTTTATAATTCTGATTTTGATTAGAAATATAATTAATTGCAGCTGATATTTAGAATATTGCATCAAATTTAGAAGCAATAACAAATTTTACTGTTTCTTCAGACATTTGTCCTCTCAATCTAACGAAATGCTTGTCATAATTAGAAATAGAAATAGATGCCATTATCTTATCATTAAACATTCCGCCTACACATGAAGCGATTTGACAGTTCATTAATCTTGATCTGCAGCATTCTATAAAATCGTGACATCGATTTGCCAAAGATTGCCAGAAATCTGTGCATGTCGGTTTAAAATATACTCCTTGCCTGCACATGCTCCACAAGTGGTCTCCGTGACACAGTGATTTAGCGCTTGGCCTTGCGATCTTCTTGTCTGGTGGTCGAGCCCCGAAAGTTCATGGGAAGCCGGTAGGAAGGGCATCCGAACTATAAATATTACTACGCTCCAGCTAAAGTCCATCTATATCAGCATCATCCAATTCTCCACACGCAGGTAAAATGATGACGCTAGAGTTTCATATACCAAATTTAGTTCACCCATTAACTCTTTAGCGTGTTAACTTGTCAGAAAAGCAATCAATAAACAATACAAAATTATGGATTTTCGACGAAAAGACACGAGCATTGTGATAAGGCTACATACATGTAAATAAACATATTTCATATCATTCATTATCTGTTTACTTTACACGAAGTTCAGAGGAACTTTGATTCACAATTTAAGTTGCCTTCATTGTTTTTGTACAACACACATGTATTCTCTGAACTCTGTTTGAAGTTCGTTCTGCAAGCTAAGAATGTTCTATGAAAAAACTGCGAAAGTTTATTCAACTATTTTGATGATAACGGAGCTACAAGCATTTCGAATAGTATAAAAATAATATCTACAAATTTTTACTATGCGCATTTTGCTTTAGATGGCAATATGAGGACAATTTTGGAAAGATAACATGACTATTGGAACAATTTCATTTTAGAAGCAATTCAAAAATTATTTTTCATATATTTCTGCTGCCATTCAGGGTAAGTGTCATTGAAAGGTGTTATACGACAGTTTGTTCCTCTTCGAAAGGGAAAAGCTCCCTCTTCCCTTGGAGAACAATACCTGACTCCGCAAGATGTCAAATGAATGACCTATGCTCACTAAAGATTTATCGCGACCAGTCAACTCTGCAGAGTACAAATGGTTGGAAGCTTGGGACTTGCGATGCTTTGGCCGTGATGTGTAGTTCGATTATCTCACCAAATGTCGGTCTGATGAGCACGCAGGACTCAAAAGTGTCGAAATGTTTGGACAACGTCTAGCCATGTCCGCATCATCCAATCAAATGAATAGGTAGTGACAATAAAGGCTCATCTGAAGTACTAATCAGTCCTCTCATGCTTTACAAAATAAGTCATTAGGAAACAATTTAACTCATCAAAATGCCACAATTTTAGATACTTTGAAGACCTGAGTATTTCCGTTTTGAAGGTCGCTAGACAAAGGTCCAAAAGTATTTGATAATGTGATACGTTTCAAGTTAAATTCATGCAGTTGACAACTTGACTTGAGATAACAGACCACAGAGGGTGCTGGACGCCGAAGGCCTGTACATTTAACGCACTATTCCTCTACAAAGTCGGTGAAAAGCAAAATGCGAGGAGTCTTGCTCTTAACTGGTTTGCTAACTCTGCGCTTAATTGCCTACTTGAGTTGACTCATTGATCTGGCGGCTGTCTGAAAGGTGAGAGATGACACAAAATGTAGCATTTTCTCGCTCGAAGATCGCAAATGTAACAATGTAGCGAAACACACATCAGGAAGTTCGGAAATATAATCACTGTCACCATAGAGTTGTCACTAACAACAAATTATTGACAGCAATATTTACCAAACGCACTGCCTGACACCGTAAACATTATGTGCACACAAAGTATCAGAACCAGGGAAGCGGAGTCGGAGTCCTATCAAATGATAGGACTCCGGCCTATAACTAGACCCGAAATATAATACAAACAAATTATTTGTCCTCGTGCATAGCTGTCGATTCATGTCAACTTTCTCCGTCAAACAAAAGTACATTCGAGACAGAAGTGCATGCAAAGCTTGTAGTTATTGGGGGAATGAACCGTGATAGTGAAAAAAGGATTGTCTTTTCACTCGGTGATTTAGTAGAGAAGACAAGCCCTCCTAGCCTCGATCACACCTACGGGCACATAAGCAAAGGTCACATCAGAGGCAAAAATGAAAAACTAGTTTGTTTGAGAACATTACCTCTTACCCTCACGTTAACCGTGTATGATGGCGCCTCCAAAGCGCATATTAAAATCGAAAGTGTACTCATATTTTTTGGAGAAGGATGGGGACTTTCCTGCCTGGTAGAAACTAGAGAAAAACCGTGTTAAGCACGCACCAGCAAGATTGGAGGACCCCAGTCGCATGTATCCAACTTAAAAGCGACATTTGACAAGCTTTCATCGGAAATGATTGATAATTGATACAGCCGATGTCTATGGATACAGCAATGATCACTAAAAATAGGTTCAGACAAGCCTATATAATCATCTATGATTTAGGTTACCAGTTTTTAAAAAAACTAGGCTTTATACAATTGCCACTCGGAGTGGGAGTCCTATCAACCCCCGGAGTCGGAGTCGCATTCCTGATCAGAACAATGAATAACAGAATGAAGTTCAGTGCTATTACTTGTTTTTTACTCGTGTTATGCTAATATTGCCTTCATCTATATTTAGAATTCCATGATATTACATAGATTTTCCGATCAAATGCTGACATCTCACTGCATGTCATGAAACACTTGATACAAATCATAGATACACGGAAACATGTATCAAGTGGTCAAGGATGAAGTCATTGATATCAATATGCAAAAGGGTGTCTCCGTGGAACAGTAGTTAAGTTCTTGACCTAGTGATCTTCTGGTCCAGAGGTCGAGCCCCCGAAGGTGTCATTGGAAGTCGGCAGGAAGGGCATCCGGACTAAAAGATCAGAACGTTCCAGATTAAGGTCTGACGTCAGCACCGTCCAAGCCCCAGTAAGGGGGAGCAGTGACGTTAAGCCGTTCATTTTTTCATTCAAGAGAACGCGTACTTACATGCAGCAAACACTTTCATCGATTCATGTCACCCTCAATATACCAAGATATCGATCTGCCTCTGAGATTTTCAGCAAAGTTGTTTGACTTTAGCCGGTGGTGCCTCCTCATTAAGTTAGACAGGACCAGCGACAGCCGGTTTTTGTGATGCCATCAACTTTATTGAAATTAATTCAAAAACCTGCGGACATCTCCAACAAGATATATTGGTGAACACTGCGACTTCGGCAGACGCTGACTCTTTTAGTCACGCACCTTGTTGAAAATCAAGTTCCGTTGCTTGTGAAAGCTAATTGAATCAACTTACCGATTAAGGTGAGTCGATTTGTGGATAAAATCTTTACATTTGTCTTCTATAACATATTTGTTGAGAACCTCATACTACTATTTACGACGTAGCTGTCAGTAACCAGCTACATCCGAAAAAATCTGATATATTGTGCATTGTAATTAACTTCTCACTGGTTTTCGTTTCCTTTCAGCAGGATTGGTGACCGCACAGAGTAGAATGACTGCATGTAGGGGGACCTTCTTCAAATTTCCTGAGACCTCTGATTCGAGCTAACATTAGGTTGTTGTGGAACATGTGTTTCCTTTCTTCCTTCATCATCGCTTTAAATCACAATACTCATCAGCTAAAGAACATCTTGGATCTTCTTATGCAACCAACAGACTCCGAGGCTCGTTTAAATTTCAGAAAATATTTGCAGTTTTATGTTCATTGCAGGTAGCCACGTCGAACGATTTTCGGAGATTTAAATCAATTTTACCAAAAAAATTAAAATTTTTATATTTAAACTGCATGTATACTTGAACTTGTAATACATAATTTTGCAATACATAATTTTTCAGATCTGCGTTCGCACAGAATCCGAAACAGCAAAAATCTTCAAAGTCATGCGGCCATGAATTCAACTCGACCGACTGCGTGCAGCAGTTTCGCGGCCATTATGCGCGCATGAAACCTACAGATAAATGTGCATGCTGACAGATCCAGACCGTCGAGTATGTCACGGGATCATCATCTTCACTCACTGATCTTGAACAAACCTCTGTCTCATGATTACCTATCCGAATGTGACTTTTGATGAATGTTGCATAATTTCCTATGATAATGGTTCAACGTCACTACTCCCCCATACTAGGGGCTTCGACCGTGCTGACAAGGTCAAACTTTGAACAGGAGAATTGTGATCTTCAAGCCCGAATGCCCTTCCTCACAACTTCCAATGACACTCTCGGGGCTCGACCTCTGGATCGAAAGATCGTTAGGTCAAGCACTTAACCACTGCGCTACGGAGACCGCGCAGATAATAATAGTAATAGCTGTACGTTGTATTGGACCCTGCAATGGCATCTACATACGTGTAAATTTATTCCACTTCTACCTAGCTTTTGATTCACGTAGATGAGAATTGATCTCCCGAAGTCGGTGGGACAATTCACACGCCACCTCCTCATAAACGTCAATTCAATGAATATGCACTAGCTGTCAATAACAACATAATGACTGCGCCTGTCCCGAATTGTCGGATAATGAGATGAGCAGCACACGAGAGTAGCAACTGCTTACTACGCCTTATCTTATCTTTAATACATTTAGAATAGTGCTTTCAGCAAGGTTTTCAAAGAACAATTCCACTGAATGCTCACTCATGAAATTTTGGGTTGATAAGCAATATGAAGAACGTTTGATTATCTAAGAAAGTTAAGTACAGTATTGTGAGTAAAAGGATGAGGAAATGAGTATTTCTAAATGACAAAAAATGAACATCGTCACACGATGTAACAATACTCAATATCGGCGCTAAGACAATGTACGAGATAGTGACTAATGAAGTATCAATTCTGCATTTTTGTCTTTCACACTTTGGGAGTCAATCTTTAATCGGTTCCAATCAAAGCACTTATAAATGCAGAAAGGGCTTTATTATGTTGATTTCGAAGAAATAAAGTTTATTCTTCTCTAAAATTATATTTTGCAAAATTTGAAAATATTTCTTCTGCTTTCTTTTACAGGGAATATGAAAATTTTTACGCGTGAATCAATAACAGAAGAATCACTTTTGTTTGACTCTTTAAAACAGAACAATTTTCCCCCGAGGCATTCATTCGTCGTTATAATCGCCCACGTGTTGAACACCTTGAAGAATTTGGACCTAAGTGCAAAGACGTTTTTCTGAGACTCCCATTCACCAGAGATTCTCATTCTGATGTTGTCACAAAGCGTATATTTTCTTCTGTGAAACAGGTTTTTCCGTTTGAGTGTTCAGAGGTGAGGGACCGAAACACGAGCACCCTGCCCTAGTCTCTGCTGATGACCTCGGATAATCCGTTGTTGACATTCAAGCTCCAATCTACATTTCATTTATTTCTTGAATAAGAATCTGGTATTTTGAAATTATTCCATTAACCTGTAGGGAACGTTTCATCAGTCCTCTTAAGGATTAAATTTCTTGTTTATCTTTCCATCAAATCTTCATTTCATTCGGGATCTATTAAATGTGTCACGTCAAGCATCACTCATTATTTTGACAAGGTGATGCAGTATGATGACTAGCAGACCTGATCGATTGGCAAGGAGAACCAGATGCATGAGCGCTGGGATAGTAGATGCCGTTAAAGGCTAGGATAAATTGAAGCGACAATTCTGACAGCCTCTATTAGACAGAATTTGCTTGCTGAGTAAGCTTAATTTCTTCTTGTACATCTTGATCTGCGACTTACTAAGTTGTATTTCTTGCCATATTTTCATTAGTAGTTGTTTATTCATGTTAAAACAATAATATGTACTCTGATTACATTGTATTGCTTAGAGGATATACTTTATATAAAATAAAACCTAACGTATGACCTATTGGTTAGCGTGTAACACTTCAATTGTCATTGTAAATCGTTCAATTCACTTACCCAAGTACCTTTCTGATCACACGGCAAATATTCTCAGCCTTGATATCAAGTTCCGATTCACTTCGTTGACTTCCTAAATCCGTAATGACAAGACATTTTCCGATATCTAAAAAACAATGTTGAGAGGTTCATTTAATGATACTTTATGACCATATTTGATTATGTGGAGAGGAGGATGGCTTTTGATGGTCAGCTGCCTTATTTTGGAAAACTCCAACTTCGATGCGAGTGCGATGCAGTTCGTACAGCTACGCTGCCATGACCACGCATAATTTTATGTCAAAACAGCATTTTTTTACTCACCAAGAAATTTGCTAACTGATATCCGCTTTTCATTCAAATAAGCCCCTTTTCCAATTTCAGCTGAAAACATTTCATCTTTGATCGGATTGTAGACGACACCAATCACAGGCTGAAATGTGCACGCGTGATATTTGCAACGTGCATGAATGCATGTACAGCATGTACAATGAGTTGTGACATTTAAAAGCAAAGTAATTCCCGTCTATTTTGTATCCTGTTGATTCCGAAAAGCTTATATATTGTAATCAAAAGTAATGGCATTTATAAACCATGAATTTTTCATTCTCATGGTGCTCCTTGGTCATCAGTCATTTTTTAATAGAGTACATTTAATCCATTCAATCTCAGCGAGCATATTTCGCCAACGACAAATTCCTACGAATTAAGAATTAAGACTTAATATTAATTTAATAATTCGATACTTAATCAGGACTACGAAGTCAATATGTATTGATTAGCTATAAATAGAGGAATTTTAACAAATAGGCTATATGCCTGCATCAAGCGAGCTGATTTTGTGACCGATCAGAGGAAAATCTCAACGTCTTCATAATGAACTAAATAAATACTGCATTGAATACGTCATTCGTATGTGATTGAACCAGTGATGTGCTCTACCGACTCCGGCGGTAGGCCTAGTGAGTAGCTGATAGAGGTGTCGATACGGGAGGTCAGTCATGATGATTAAGAAAAAGCAGGTTCTCTCCCAATTTTTACGACTTATATTTCAATAAATAAAAGAGCGAGTCACCCGACGCGTTTCGTCTATACACAGACAGTATCAAGGGTTAAATTGTCGCTGTACAAGTGGGTTTTTATACATAAATCAGTCAGTGAAAGCAGCTCATCTGGTCATCTCATGTCGTCTGTTTATTTTTGGCATGTTCGTCGCAATATAGTCGGATTCAGCCACCCTAGTAGTAATCGCTGTTAGTTGTTGATCAATAATTTTGTAGTCGAAATTGTTAATGGTCATCACTTTATCACTATGGGCCTTCATCGAATGTTCACTAAGTGCACTCTTCTGGTCTTCATACCGTAAACTGCGCTCATGTTCTCTGTATCGAATTTGAAATGGAGGACACGTTTGACCTATGTAACTCTGGCCACATATTCTGCAAGTTATTCTGCTAGTGAGTGGCACAAAATGTGAAAATTATGTACTAGGTTTATTCCACGCGTTAAGCGCTGTCAATTAAAATTAATTCAAGTCAATCATTGATATTAATGAAAATTAACAAGAATCTCCATAAGTTCACTAATCGGCAAATAAGCGGTCGATTACCGATTACCGCTCTAGCGTGTCAATAATCGGCCGATTAATCAGTGCATCCCGAAAATTATTACCTCCATAAAGGTGTAGCAGAAGTTATGGGAATGAAATGGTAGCTAATCAGGCGCAAGCTTGAGTGAGAATAATGGACACACAATACTGATGTGACGAGCAGTCGAAATCAGATCACGTAGCTGGTTTTATAAATATACTTCATGTTGTCGTCTCTAATTCAAAGAGAACTTTTCTGATCTACATAATTTTTTGTATGCGGGGTGGAAATATCCTAAACTACGCATTTCTAAAGTATGATGACGATTGATTCATATTTATGGGTTTCGGACAATTTTGAAAGCGTTGGGGGTGGAGGGGATTAACCCATGAATACTGCATTCAGTGCACACTTGTATCTACCTCCACATGCCTGGTAGCTGATCAAGTGAGAGATGCTCGGCCTGATACCACAGTGTGCACTTTTTAGCTACCTTTTACTGCGATATATGTATATTTTACCTGCTATACCTCATGAAAACGTTCGGCATAATAAAAGGGAGCTGACTTTTAATTTTTTCCTTCATAAATGACTGGTAGTGTGTTGTTCTCTTTCTACTCTATCATAAGCATATTTACCTCTTTATTTTCACAATATCCAATGGAAATGCAGCACATGGGAAATCTGAAAACAATGAAGACATATAATACACGTATAATCCAGTTAATTAAATTAAATGGCAAATCTTACTCGCGAAAGAAGTTTGATGTTCCGTCGATGGGATCTATTATCCAGGTTGGATCGTCAGTCAAATTAGCCTTTTGACCAGCTGAACACGTTTCCTCGCCAATAAAACTAAAATGAGATATGATCAATTTTGCGTAATCTTTGTGATATAAGCCTTGTGATATGCTACACACTGCGATTAAAAATCGGGTTGGCCGGGGTCTTGTGTGCGGTCGTCCTCTTTTGTAAACGACAGGCTAGGGCCGCACCTGCAGTTGACAGAACCAGAAATCTGGTTAGAGCCATTAGCATTCGACCAACCAGCATCACTCGATTTCTTTCTAGTATTTCACTGAGGCAAGATCTACATTTTCTACCAATAAATTACAGAGTACAAGTACTCCGGATAAGCAGGAAAGTCTAAGTTGAAATTTCGGAGTTCCGCTAAAGCATGAAGACTACTTTCGAGCAAATTTCAGTTTCAATTAGACTATCACTACATAAAATCATAATCACAATAATCTTTTCAGAGTCAATTGTATCTACTCATAAAGAGCTGCCAATAAGCTAATACATGTTGTTCTTGTTCCATTCAAATGAATGCATATATTTACAAAAATATTGGATATATATATATAGCGTTTCTATATCCCTGAATGATGATCTTATAGTTTGGCACAAAACATGTCATCACATATATTTCATAATAAATTTTCTGTCGATTATTACAACTATATCACAGATTGCGATGCGTTGTCAGGGATACTGCAACTAGAAGGCCGATCTTAAGTTCTCAGCAGCTTCCAACTCTGATAAATCCATCAAAAGTACCAGAATTCGCTTCACTTCACTACGCGCACCCTCATCGATGAGGTTTACGGATCATATTCATTCGTTCGGCTTGACGTTGAAGTTTGTCTCTGTTGTAGCCGCTTGCGAGCTGACAGATCGGTCGTTGAGATTCGTGTTCAACCGCGCAGCAGCCTTCTCATAAACACTCCTTTGCACAGTATCGGGCATCAAAAGTGAAATGTATTGGAATTTCAAGAGCAAATGAAAACTACATCTTTAATTTGAGAATTAGTGTTCGGCCAAATTACTGTGCGAATTGCTAAATTCTCATACGATAATGAAAGTCATCCAGCACTCATTTATAATATGAGAGTTTAGCAATTGAAGTTGACTGACGGCGTTTTCCAATTCGTAGTTTAAAAATGCAATGCTGTTGCGAGGATTGGATTAAAAGAATTCAGTTTAGCTTTCTCGCAGTAACGAATCAAAATTGATCAGCTTTGACCCAATAAGTGGAAAATACAGATATCTTGAGACTACTGTTGAAACACTACTTATGCTCATACTACACTACTAACATTTATTCCACACAGCGCCGCATGCGCTGCACACATGCTCGCAATGGCAGTGGAAATAGAAGAGGGAAATAGTCACCAATAGCTAAGGAAATCAAAAGAAAATGGATAATATGAAACAACATGAATCTGATGGATAAAATGGAAAAATGGAGAGTGGAGGCAAAAATACGATGGCACTCTACTACAAAGAATATAATTGAACTAATGCTATGTCGCAACTTCGGGCACCGGGAAAACAGTGAAATCCGGATCTGGACAACTTTGTTGTTTTCCACGGGAAGTAAAAGCGGGAGAACGCAGGACATAGCGCGTGACACGCGAGGAATCCCTCCGACTCGCTTAAATTATCATCCTACAGAAGATATAATTACAAAAAACTACCGATGAAAAATTCTATTTCTATTTATGAATCTATTTGTTATTGCGGGGTTCCCACTACACACCCTCTGTAGGGCTTCCAATCCCGGGATCCCGAGATCCCGGGATTCAGCCAATTTCAGGGGTAGTCGGGATCCCGGGATTGGGGGTCCGGGATCCCGAGATTACTGAATCCAAGTTGAAGTAGTCAATCATAGACAATTGGACGTAGTCCTACATGTAGGTGGCCGAATGCCCACTTTTCTAATCTAAAACTGTCTGAGAAGTCTAGCACCAGACATGTACAATAGTATACAATTACAATGTACACTAGAAATTGTGAACATGTACTGACTTGAGGTGCTGGTTCGGCTATCTATCATTATTCCAGACAACATGCAATTACATGTAGCTAATTATTGACGCATAATCCCATCCTATACACTGAAATAATTTTAAAACGAGAAGAATGTATTAGGGCTGTGGAAACATTTTCCGAATGTCTCAATTCAATTAATTAATCTAGCTAGTTAGGCCCCCTATGATGAGCGATTCAGACCTTCATGTCTGCAATTGACAACATTTGGGCGCCACAAAGGATGCGGTTGCGAGCAAACGCTTCGAAAGCCTGTGTGTAATACTGTGTCGTCAATAGGAATCTGAGAAAACTTAGCACGTGCTCTACGGCTGCCTCGCATTGCGCAATAATCACGTCCAACTTGCAGCTCAGATGGTCACTGGTCAGCCACAGTCAACAAGCTGTAGGCGCTGCAGCCAATTTATCTTCCCATTTCGCTTTCATTGTTCGTATTACACAAAACAATGATACACTCCCATTATAGCTCTGCTAATTGGACGCCTGTTGCCGCCTTAGGAGTTCGTGGCTCCCTCTAGTGTCAACTTTGCCGCTGTACACTGATACACTCATTTCCCGCCTGGCTTCACTATGTCTTCGTGGGATTCGTAAGCTTCGTTGGACTTCCTTCCACATGTTGCAGTACAGAACATTTCGTAATGTGACACTGCTATTGAAATCTAAAGCTTGGAAGCACTTCGAGAGAGTGAAGAACGAGAAGGCAAAGTGCACAATTTGTTCGGTGATCATCAGCACTAAGGGCGGATCGACGAAAGGGTTATTCACTCATCTTCGTACGAAACATGAAATTGATCCTAGGAGCGACGAAACACAACCTGGTGATGGTGGCAGTACGTCGAAACAGAGCTCCGCCGCAGACAGTGACCAAGCCCCGACGAAAAAACCTCGTTTAATGACAGACTATTACAAATCCAACGTCGATTCAACGAACAAAGTCTTGGCTAGAATGGCTGCCAAGGACGGTATCCCTTTCAGCGTTTTCATAACATCGAATGACTTACGAGTTGCATTGCTTTCGTATGGCGTGAAAGTTCCAACTTCTTCGACAACTGTTAGAGCTCGCGTGCTTGAATTCGCCGCTACAGTGAAAGTGCAATACAAGACTGAACTGCAACTGCGGCGTGATAAAGGCGAGCGATTTTCGCTGACATTAGACGAATGGACAGGACTCAACAACAAGAAATACATGAACGTCAATATTCATGCCAAGGATCAACTATTCAACCTGGGCCTAATCCGAGTACCCGGTTCAGGGACTGCCGTGAGTCTGAATGAACTGTTGACTGCACATATTGACAGCTTCGGCTTGCAGCTGTGCAAAGACATCATCTGCTGCACAACGGATGGTGCATCTGTGATGAAGAAATTCGGGACTATCATCCCATGTGAGCATCAGTTGTGTTATGCACATGGCGTTCATCTGGCAGTGAGTGACGTTCTATATCAAAAGGAAGCGATCATCGATGACACTGAATTGGATGATGAAGAGGGGGATAACGTCGATGTAGATGATGAAGATTCTACCAGTCCATGGGACATTGATTCAACGGCCGGCGTCGAATTGCAATCTGGAATCGCAGAAGTGGTTGCTATGGTACGTAAGCTTGTTAACACGTTCCGTCGAAGTACTGTGCGTAACGACCATCTTCAGAATATTGTGAAGGTTGATCACGGCAAGGAGATGAAACTCATCATAGACAGCAAGACGAGATGGAACTCCTTGTTATACATGCTGGAGCGATTCTATCTTCTGCACAAGAGTCTTCAGAAATCAATCGTCTGTCAAGACCTTGACGTTCCCTTCCAACAAAAAGACATCAACCTCATCAATGCCATTATCCGAGCATTGAAGCCGCTCGAGCTTACCGTGAAGACATTGTCGCGTCGAGAGTGCAATTTAAGCATGGCTGAAACCGCGGTTCAATTCGCTATCGAGGAATTACAGCGACAGCAAAGCAATATTGCAAAACGACTCTTCAGCATTTGAGTCGCGCATATCAGAGAGGCGCGGGAATCTTATCATCGCAATCCGTCTTCTATCCAAAGGCGGGAGAGCAAACAACAACACGGAATTCAATGCTGCAAAATATCTTCTGATAAATCTGGCGGAGAAGATGAACCTCGCTCCGGATTGTGAAGAAGAAACAACCTCAACAGCTGCCCCCTTGGATCCCACCACTATGGAGGAACGCCTGGAAAGGGCAATCGGTCAAGACCTGACAAAGCAAGAAGGGCCCCCAGCCTTGAAACGACAATAGGACGAGAGCTGGAGTTCCTGAGGTCAGTTGGACAGAGAGGTAAGTACCTCGAACTGTTGCACGCTGCCTTG
The DNA here is from genome assembly GCA_907163375.1 of Prostheceraeus crozeri. Taxonomy (NCBI): domain Eukaryota; kingdom Metazoa; phylum Platyhelminthes; order Polycladida; family Euryleptidae; genus Prostheceraeus; species Prostheceraeus crozeri. Next base: position 154,302 of record CAJQUW010012585.1, on the reverse strand, counting down.
ATGACTATTCCACCAACAAGTGTGGAAGCAGAGCGAGCTTTCTCTGCAGCAGGACTATTTTTAAACAAAGTTCGAGGCAGTCTTCGTGATGACACTTTAAGCCAACTGGCCTTCTTACGATCCTATTTCAACTTGCATGATGATACCCGATTATAGATTTTCACATATTTACATGCACATTTGCCCATTGACTGCTTTTAAAATTAGTGCCTTTAACGTACATGTACAATGTACTGTCTGTACATGTATAATGTTCATCTTCTACTCATCATATACTATTTGCGCATGACCCTTGTGTATAGTAGCTTACATGTATGTTGTTATTGTTTTTCCGTAGCAGATTTTTATAGAACGTTCACCTAGATATGTATGTACAGTACATGCAATTGTCATCAGCTTTATTTTGTTGACTTATTTTGTTTCTAGTTTTTACTAACTTTCAAAAATGCTGATTTGGCTTGTTTTGTAATTTTTATAGAAGAGAGCTCATGCATTTGATAGCCCACTATTTTCATTTATTTTTGTTAAAGTTATCTAGTGTAGATTCCCCCACAGTAATCCTTCGTTTCCTCTAAGTTTTCTAGATGCTCACTTTGACGTTTGTTAGCCTACTTGTTGATCTTGTTATCAAGCTGTAAAGATGTTTTGTATTTTCCAATACAGAGAGTTCATATATTTCATAAAGAATTTTTCTGAGTCATCTGAATTTTTCAATGGAGTATAGAGTATGACATTCTTGTGCTTCGTCTAAATTACACATTGATGAAAATAGTCAGTTTACTTACATGTACATATACATCAAATGGATACAGTGAATGTGCACGTATAATGTGGATCAATAGAGTTTGGAACATTGGTGTGCCCGTGTACAAACACCTGATGTCTTTTAACGCAATAATTCACTAACTGTCAAAAAAGTTCGGGATCCCGGGATCAGAAATCGTCCGGGATTTGGAAGCCCTAACCCTCTGGTATTCAGCATTTCCTCATTTGCTCTTCATTTGTCTTCATCCACATTAATTTGATAATTCAATCAAGCCGTTTTTCCAACATTCGCAACAGACTATTGGCATTCTAATACTATGATATGGAATACCAATCGTCTATTGCGAATGTTGGGAAAAGCAGCTCTTTTCCTGTTTCCCTCCGCCAGTACCTTATATATTACCATGCCTTGTTTTACGGAAATCACAAGAAATCGAATAGGATCATACCACTGGGACCATGGGTGTCTTAGATATCTGGAAACTCATGCTGACGTCAATGATGACTCATGTGTGATGTCACAAAGTGCGCACGCGTGGACTAACTTGCAAGGGGAACGTGATGCACGAATATTGATTGCAACTGTCGTCTCAATGATTCACTTAGCAAATCAGGGTTTCAACAGGCCATCTGATGTTTAATATCAGCAGAATAAAGGTATCATACAATGCATGCAAATCGGAATTGAAGTGGTGGCCATCTGATGGTCCTGGAGCTCTCATAACGAGAGAACTGCCTATGGCACTGGCGGGGGAAAGTGGAAAAGAGCCAAGAAACAAGTGTTGTATTTCACACATGTAACTCATCCTGTCATTACATTGCATTTATTACATTCCCACTGTCAATACATTAGTGAACAATTACATGTGCTTGCTTGCTCGCTTGTCAGTGTAATCCTCATCTCCAATGTTAATGTTTCTTTCACAACAATGTTTGATCTGATATACAGAAGTTGTTTTTCTCTCTCCTCTTAGAGTGGGCTAACTTTCCACAAAATTCATAGGCATGCTGTTGCGATCCCCACATGTAAAACAAATCCTGTACTTCATTCAATCTGTAAATGCATCACGCTTTTTACGATCGTCATATGTAAACAAATGCGGTGGCGATGAGTCAGCCGTAGTTGCCACAATACCGAAAGAAAGTTCCGGGATCTCCAAGCCATTTTAAACATCGAAATTGCCCTCCATGCGATTTAAAGGCCAAATGTGTGCAGCAGGTCCGTCAGGCAGTCATTGCCGGTTGTTAGCCTTGGCACCTGCTCACTATTCATGAAAAGATGCTGCAGTCTGCGGAGATGCGCATGATACGTTGGATGTATGCAGTGAGAAGATCAGATTAGGTCTAATAAAGAACTTCGACAGGAAATGAAGCTATTGAGCATCTTGGATTCCATCAGAAGACAGAAGTTGTGTTGGTTTGGTCATGTGTGGAGAAGGAGCGAGACAGAATGGAGCAAGATAGTCACAGAGATCAAAGTTGCTGGCAAGCGTGCAGTAGCACGTCAAAAAAGACGTGGTGCAATGCGATAGATGAAGATATGAGAGCTGTTGGTGCTCATGAAGTTGATGTGTGCGATCGCCCGAAGTGGAGGAAAATCAAGCGGAAACCGTTCAACTCAGCACCTTCTGGATCATATAGCGGTAAAAAGGGGTGAAAAGAGTTATTAAGATATAAACAAATCCTGTATTTCATTGAATCTGTACATGCAATATACATCACGGCGATTTTAACTTTATTACCTCAAATACATCCAATCGCATGAAATTTCGACCCACACTAGTTTGGAGTATAGGATTTAAGATCACTTTTGTACTCAGTGTCAGAAATCTGATTCTCTTCACCGAATGACATGTAGTAAAAAAACAATACATACAATGTATCTTAACATGTAAAATTTAATGATAAACTTTTCCCTTTATTTCCCCCACGTCTTTATCAATAATGACCAAAACGAATTAAAACAAAAGTCGAATGAGACGTTTACCGCATGAACGATAGTAATTTGATGGCTTGATAAGAAAACAAAAATAAAACAAGCATGTACTGAGTTTGACACCTTAAACCTCTGGTTGAGGAGGTGTAGGTTCCCTTTCAAAAAAACAAGGTTTACACAATTTTGTTCACTTAGGCAGGCCCTCTTTCGTCTCAGGACCTCCTCAACTGCACTGAATACCTCCATGTACGGGATTGCTCCACCCTACCATACATGAAAGTAGCCTCAATACGGAATAACGGGATAAATGTATCAACTGACCATCAACTGGCCATTTGATAGCACTTGTACTGACGTTGTTCAGACAATGAAATAGGTGAAAAACAGTTCAATACAGTCTCAGAGACCATTTCAATTGAAGCTAATTTAACTCCTCACTCACCGATTCCGTCTACCGAATCACGTGAAATGGAAAACGAAACTAGTTGTAAAATAATGTTAAAAAAACGGGTTTTTCGTTTTCTTCTTTATCACTAAATTTATCGCGTGAAATTTTAAAGCGATAAAATTATCCGGTCTCTGGGATAAGCGATAAATTTTCGACTAAGGCGATTATCGCTTTACTTTCGCAACGCCCACCACTGATAATTATCAGAGGCTATGGTCAGCATAGTTGGCGGAAGCTTCTCATGCTCATTACATACATATCAAAGGGATCCATCGACGAATTTTATTTCTCAATATTACTGGATTTTCTGGCCGATGACTAATGAATTGTTAGCCATGATTTCAAGCCAATACTTACTTATGATCTGGATATTTCTCTTTTATCAAACGATGTACAAGATCTTCAACATTTTTATCACTCTCTGTAACCAGATCAGCTCGGGAAATCTTTGTTGTGACGGATTTATCCGTATGGAAATTCGCACGGATTATCTGAAATGAACATAAAATGGATAGAATAAGTAGAATTTCACCATCAGAAAATTATTTGAGTATCATGGATACTTGCCTCACCAGCTTTCAGAGCTACTTCTTTTGCATACTCAAGAACTCCTTGAACAGCTGCCATCTGTCATGTAACCTCTGTAAGAATGACAAAATTTCATGAAAATACATGTATTCGTTTGAATTATGACATTTAAAATTGGTGAATTTAAGAAAGGTACATCATTTTCAATTAAAAAAACAAACCACCTAACTCATGTCAGAATGCAATAGATTCTCGTGCTTGCCAACCAAGTACATAAATCCACCACACATCTATTCTCTTATTTCAAATTGATTAAATATTCAATGCACTCGCAAAATATTTTGTGTGCTCTCGACAGAGTTAAACAACACAACATTTGGAAATCACAATGTTCTGCCAAGGAAACATGTGGACTTGACAATAAATCAAGCAAAGCAAGCGGGAGGAGTGTTTTCTGAGTATTACTTTGATCGTTAATCAATCTTCATTAGAAGTGATTAACTTAAGGCAGAGCATTTTATGATGATGGACGATTTTTTAATGAAAACTCCTGTTTGGAAAAAGCAGCTTCCATTAATTACCGTGTGCGCACTGTCGCAGGCGATTTGCCAGTAGGGTATTTAAAGTGATATTTAATTAATGCCTGTCGAAATTTCACTAACTTGCTGATTGCAAATCTCATATCCGGACATGGCTGCAACTTCAAATATGGATTTGTGTCGATGTTGAGAAATGTGAACTAGGCCTGGTGATGATTTCTGATGTTGAGTGAAATGGCAGCTACCGGAGTTTTCCACTTAATATAGGCCTACCCGGTATATTAACTGGAAAATGACGAAATTGCAGAATAAGTTTGGATCAGGTTAATATACCCGGGTATATTAGGTGGAAATACAACAAAATAAGAATATTTGATACATGAGATGGAATTCGTCACTTAAAGTAAATATAATTTATTACAGATGCTTGCAATTTGAGCTTGAAACTATAAACTGTAATGAAATTCACAATTTGAATGTAACTTATCACAGTTGTTAGGGCATAAAATGAGCAATACCGTAATAAGCATCTGAATAAAATCTGAATAACAGTTCTTAGGTGAACAGTAGGGTTCTTCAATCCCGGAATTATCGCATTTTTACAGGATTATGTAACATCTGTTCTAGGCAGTTAGTAGCTATATGAAATGAAGATGGAGTAACAAGGCTATAGACAAAGAACATGGAGTAACAGCATGAAATGCAATGCGTGAAACGTAGATATTAACGCTATGCAAAAACTTAATATAGACTTCCCACGATCAGCTTAATGATAGACACTTCAGTTGCAAACTCGAGACAGAGCTACTCCCATACAGAACTGCATATAATAACTGAATAATATACTTATTATCTATTTCAACTCATTCATATCAAAAAATGAAAATATGTTCAGGCAGTTGAGAGAAGGAATGAGAGACCGCTATACATGCAGGCGTACTAATATCTAAAGAATTTTGGAAGCGATTACTATACAAAATCGGGATTTTACCAAACGTCAGAAAAATCGCGGAATTTGCAGTTCGATTTGAAAATCTCACACCAGGTTTTACGCATGTTGTGTGCGATAACCAGATCTACTTATTCCTGTAGTTTATGTCTGCATGTGAAAAGATAACTCATTATTAATTCATGGACATTAAGGCACATGTCTATCTGATATCATCAGTTGTATTTTACTGTGTAACGTTCAAATACTCATCAAAGAATACAAAACAACGCCTAGTATTGTTCAGCCTACGCCAGACTAGGCATACTATCAGTTAATGAATTAAGTTTGCTAATCCCGGGATCAGAAAAAGTCGGGATTTTGAAAACCATAGTATACAGGTAATTAGACTTACTGCTTCGCCTAATCCTCTTCCGGTGTGATCACATGCGAACCCAAGATGAGTGCTTGATTTACAAAAATCAGCAGAAGTGTTATTTCCAGGAAAATTGTTGAATGTAGCGAAGACATAATGAAAGTTTGGCGCGAGTTAATAGACACGGGTATATTAACTGGCACTAATTTCCATTTAATATACCCGGGTACATTAAGTTGAGGGGTATATTAAGTGGAAAACTCCGGTATTCAGGTATGCTCCAATTTTTCAACTGAGGATGTAACTCAATATTTAATTTACATTATCACTTTCTAATTAAAGGTGTTGTTCGGTCTAATTTTCAACATTTCCTCAATTGCTATATCATTGTATGACTAGTCAATCTTTCTAACTTAGACGCAACTCAGCAAACCGCAATCATCAACTTAAGACGAAGTGATTACGCCACTTCCACCAAAGATCAAATACGCTTTCTGTTGGCATGTTTCGTGACGAATCAGCTATGGGCATATATTTGAATGCCAAACACACAAAATCAAAGCTCAATCTTTAGCTCTTGCAGCCAATGTATTAAGTCAACGTCAGGATCACGAAGAAGACGCAGGTCACCAGGAGATCTGTGGACTCCACATTGCGAGATTATGTGCTCCACTGTTTGAGCTGGATGACCACAAGCGCAGGAGGCGGACTGTCGAAAGCCCCATCGCTGGAGGGTGGCGGCCGGTGTTGGAGCGGAGTCGGTTCAGTCGCACCCATTGCTTTCGAGGGAGGTCGGCTCCGGATGGCAACGGTTGGTTTGGAGCTGGGCACGCACATCTTAGAAAAAAGTGACCGTCGTTAACTTGCTTGTTCCACATATTCAAAACATCAAAACCGTCACGGAGGAGGCGGTACGAGTGACGTGAGAAAGGCCGTCGTGATTTAAGCCGCTGAGTTGGTGCAGCGGTGATGCGATGATGGATGAGGTGATGTTGGTTGGTCTTTGCTCTAGTTGCGAGACTCATGACATGCGACTCTCGCCGAATTGCGGGAGGATCAATACCTGCAAGAACCGGAAGGAAGATCGCTTCGGTCGGACGTAGGCAGCCTGTGATGATCCTCATTGTCTCGTTGAGCGTTGAGTCGATGATCCTCGTATGAGCACTGCAACACCATACCGGAGATGCGTACTCAGCCGTGCTGTGGGTAACACGATTAACGCACAAGGAGAAAATGAACATGAAGTAGTAGGTCACTTATTTATGTTTTCTGAAACTGCCAAAGTGATACAATGCTGCGTATAGAAGTGCACCAAGAAACGGACTATCCTTAAGATGTTGCCTTCTATAGCTTTCTCTAGGAAAAATCACAAGAAGTTACGGCGTAATAGCATTGGACGAGCTCATTTTAGACCATGGAGGCACAGTATTGTATAATCTGACACTCCAAAGAAAAAGATAAAATAGAAAATCTAAGATTAATAATGTTGAATCAGCAGCATAAAAACAGCCTTTATTCCATTTGAGCAAGGAGGCTGCACCATGTTTGAAAATAGGACGCAAATTAGTTGCAATCTTCTCTCGCAAAAAGACGAATGACATAGAAAATTTGAATGAAAGTCGGATCGAATTAGGAATGGAACTACGAACTAAATCTCGAATCGAACCTGAGACTTTTACCGAAGAATAGGATGCACATCTTGATAGCAACTAACTATAAGATGCATGACTTCTGACATGGCATAATTCTGATGCTTGTGATAAATGTATATTAAAAAATCTGACACGATGGATTTTCCAGATTTTGTTTGATTTTTCACAGAATAATGTGTTGAATGAAATGACAGCGTCATTTTCCGTGGAATGAATCCTGAATGTAAAGGAATTGATATCGATGGGAAGTTCCTCATTAATCTACGCTTTGCGGATGATCTTGTGCTAATGGCACACACAAGACCTCATTGAAGACCTGCATTACAAAAGCACAGAAGCCGGTCTCAGGATACATCCTACAAAAACGAAGGTGATGTTTAACGAGCATACACGACAGGGGCCATCACCATCGGAAATGTCACACTAGAAAATGTACAGCATCACAGACACCTCGGTCAGATAGTGAATACACGCAGAGATAATACCTCCGAAATAAACAATAGGATAAGGGCTGGTTGGGCATCGTTCGCTAAGTTCGGCAATATAATGAGAAATCGTTCCATTCCACAAAGATTGAAGACTAAAGCTTTCAACCAGTGCATTCTATCAGCAATGATGTACGGCGCAGAGACATGGTCAACAACAGCAACAACCTTGTCTAAGTTAACAGTGGGCCAACGACGCATGGAACGGATTATGCTAGACATAACAATCCGCGATCGCAAAACGAACGAGTGGATCAGAGATCAGAAGTTGAAGGACATCATACTAACCATCATGAAAAGTAAATGGCGATGGTCTGGTCACATAATGCGCAGGACAGACGGAAGATGGACCCGGAGAATAACCTAGTGATATCCAAGAATTGGTTCCAGATAATGTGGGAGACCTTCAAGACGGTGGGACCATGAGTTGGTACAATGCTGCAACCAGCACTGGCGACAACACGCGATCGACCGGCAGAGGTGGACGACACTTGGGGAGGGGTAATCAAGGCAACAGCGTTGAAAATGCAAAACTGACTTTCAATTAATTCTCCATTGCTTGCAAATTGACATTTATTTGCTTGAATACGACAGGGTTCCTCGATCAGTCAGCGACAGTGGACCCCCAAAAAAATTGAATAAATAACAGCAAGCATAGGGCTGTGATAATTATTAAGGAAGAAACAAAATAATTAATGGAAAGTCATGCGAGAGTCAGAGCATCGTAGAAGAAAATATTCTCTCCCTTTGGACACACAGTTGAGGTTCAAGCCACTGATGGGGACCCCTCGGCAACAAAAAGTTCATATGAGGACTTAAACTGTTTAATCGATGTAAAATCATTGATGCTCCGATCAGCACGTTCAGGGCACTCTTGCAGATGCTTCGTGATGCACGCATTGGGAGCTTGTTCAATCGAGGTTGGTTTGTACCGGTCAATATCCAGGTTGGTTGGTTCTCCTTTACACGAACACGCAAAGAACGACTACATTTACCCACGTAGGCTGCTCCGCAAACACAAAGAAATTTATGCATTAGCTTATGTCGATAGGGCAATGGAGCGTGGTCTTTGGGTGCATTCGGATACAGGCGGCGTGTCGCAGGGTTGGCAAAAACCCAAAACCCATTTTGGGTTTTTGTGGTTGGGTTTTGGGGTTTTTGGGAATTTTTTGACCCCGAGGTCTGATGCTTAAGAAAACGCAAGTGTTTAAAGGGAGTTGATTCCATGTTTTGCTACGATCAACAGTAAGGCATCTGGTAAGTAGAATTACCAGCCATCGATCGAGTCAAAATCGAATTCCTCGACATTATCGCTCCTGTCGAGGCTTCTATATACTTTGACCAATTTCTCCACCTTAGAGTTTGACAATCTGTTTCGCAGTTTAGTATGTACAATAGAATACGTTGAGAAAATGCGTTCGATTCCTGCAGAGGAGCACGGAGCGGTTTGGAGTGCCTCCATCAGTTTTCCAAATCCGGCTGAAATTCGGTCCAATCTGCTGCCATAAGCATTTATTTGCTTCCAGAAGCGGAGCGGTCCCAACTTTTTCATTACACTTGTTTCTAGGAGGGATTTCGGGAAGGTATGTTAATCTCTTTGATCAAAGCAAATGAGAGCTGCACCAAATTGAGGATTCAACTCATTCAAGGATTCCCTTCCGCTTTCTTCCAACTGAACTGGCAATACTTTGTCTTGCATAAAGTCAGCTAGGAAAGCAATCACATGCCATGGAGTGATAGCAAGTTTCGCTCGCTCTTTGATGTTAGATCGAAGATCATCGGAAAGATTTTCATCATCCTGCAGCTCAAGCCATCTCGTCAAGCAGTCCGACAAAGAGGTGGTTTCAGACTGGAACCGATTCAGCATAACCAATAAATCAGCATAACTAGTGACATTTGAGCACTCTGTTGGCAAAATAATATACCTCAAAATTAGTGTCGAGAAATCCACAGAAATCTAGTTCCGTCATGGATCAAAAATCCCAAACAAGCCAAAACTCCTAAAAACCCACCTCAAAACCCCCAAAAATCACATTACGCAGTGGGTTTTTGACTGATGTGGGTTTTGACCAACCTTGGCGTGTCGTGAAGGTCACGGAATACGGAGAGATAGAGCTGATAAAAACTGGTTTCCAGTCTTAGCGATTGTATTATAAATGTGAGTACTTTGTAGTTCGTAACAAGGGATGCGTACAAAAATGTGTTTCTTTTACAAACGTCAGCATAAAAACCTGCATTTTTCATTTTTAAAACTCTAGCAATGAGCACCTACAAAGACATGAAAAAAATTTGACAATACAAAACCTTGAAATACTTGATTTCATGCTAATTTTGAAATTGAATTGATTTTAAAAGCTACCTAAAAGTAAATATACGTCAGAGACCTGCTTACAGACGCACAGATCACATCGACATAAATCAAGTAAAAAGATATTGCAGTGAAATGTACAGAAATATAAATACTTTTAGCAAAAAATATGCTTCATCCTGAATGGAAGATCATCAAAATGAAGATGTTCTTAAGTTGCCGAAACGCTTCTGTTATTGAATTGGTTGTACATGCACATTCTTGCTTTCGGACCTTCTAATCACATTATTCTGATTATCTCTTCCTCTAAGTCAGGATTCAAGATCGGCGATGCCATTCGAAAGTTCAAATGACTTCGGTCTCCTAGACCATTTGAGGATTGAAAGACTTTATCCAACTCGTAGGTTCATAAATATAAGTTTGCTGTCACATCCAATGACAAAATTTGACTCATGCAATCGTAATTTTTCATGCAGTTTGTGTCATTTTTTTGTTTGTTATTTCATGATTGCTCAAAATGCGTTGCTTGGCTTTCAGTCAGAAGTTCACTCCAAACTCGTGATTGGAAAGTTTGGATGTGGGAACCTAAAGTTAACATCGTTATCTTCCTCCCAATGAAAAGTGTTTCTGATTTGATATCACCCGAATCACGCACTTCACCCAAAAGCATTCGAAGGTTCAGTAGACGGTCGCTTCATAGGCATTTTTGAATAGATGAAATCCACTTACTTTCCACTGCCAAGTTGAGAGCAAACATACCTTAATGGAAATTATGGATTTCTAGAGTAAGTGAATCAATATCTGATCTAGTACAGTGAGCTAGTCGCACCAGCTCGCAACGGGCCAGGAAAAAAGTTTAATAACTTTTTCATGACTTAAAATCTGGAAAGCAGGATGTCTTTTAATGCAAGTCAAGGACTGCGACACGTGACGCAAGGACCTTGATGAGTGAAAAGATTCAATGCTTTGCTGGAATGCTTTACAAGCACCAGAAAAATTGGAGGACGTATGTTACTGTAGGTGACATCTGCGTGACCGGCCTGCCTCTATGCTTCATCAAGTGTGAGAATATTCGACGGTTTATCACAAAAGCAAGATTTCGCTAGAACCAGACTTTCAAGACATGTGAACCAAGCACATTTCCTAGATAAACCAAAACATCTGGAATGTTAGCAGTTAACAAGCGAACGTTTGAGGCCAAAATCATGCCGACTGGTCTGCAATTATAAAATTCTAAATTGTTGGCTTTTTTGAGGGAGCGTCAGAGTTGCTAATCCACTTGTCAAAAAATGTATGGCAGGTGCAAAAATATTAGTCAAATGATCATAATAATTTTCCAGTGGTAGCATAATTTTTAGTTTGACGGCATTCTCCCGATATCATATGACAAAACCATTCAGCAAATAGCACAAAAAAAGTATTACTATTTAAATCTATTATAACAAACAAACATCTAAACTATAAAAAAAATTGCACCTTCAGGCAAATCCTACGATGTGTTTTTTCAGTTGATTGCTCGATTTTTTCGTTATATATTATATATATTCGTTATGATATTGACATGAAGCCAACGAAACCATCCAAAAGATGACGTCAAAGATGTCGATGAAATCCTTGTTACATAACTTAACATGCAGATTTCAAAAACAGAAATTGTGAAAGGTTGATGTGATCATCTTAGACTGTGACTATTTGAACAATCTAAAGAACACAAAGGAAGCACATTGATTTTGAAAGTCAGCAAATCGCAAATTTTTACTTTCTGTTCCAAAGAGATCATGACTAGTTGTTGGTTTGTTGGTTGCTGAAGTTGAGATTGTTACTTCGTGGATATTTTTCTTTAATTTTGCTTTGATTAAGGAATTCACAAGCGACAATACGATGCATGATACGATGCTTGCGACATAAGAAACGTGGAAATTACAAACTTTCTTCAGGTGACTATTTCATCCTTCAATACAAAAATTCTCTGTATTGTGAAATCATTTTGTGAAAGCAGCCTCTACGTTTTGTGATGGTAGCTGAACCATCCGAACTGAAGACAACAAATGGGCTATTACATCTTAGAAGGCTTTCTACGATCTTGTGGTACATGGTGTGCACGCACATATTTCACATATTTCCAGAATGTTTTGAGCTTCATCACTGCAAGTGATTTGAGTACAGAATGTTCTGCATGTTAATTGTTAAGTAAAATACAAATAGAAAAATATTTTGACACATTGAGGTTATTTTTTTGTGGTACATCCTGCATAGATGAACTTTTACAAATAGAAAAATAGGAAAACGCTTTCGGTTTCATCACGTTGAAACATCTCATGGACAATAAAATTAAACTTTTGGAAGAACTGATAGACGAATTCAATAAGAGCAAGGTAAATTTGTGATGCGATTAAAATCCAATTGGATTGGAAATGCATATCCATTCTTTCATTCTAATTGGGTATGGTGCAAGTTAAAGGGTTCGTTGAACATACCTTGAAGGCATTCCGCCTTCACAATTCAACCCGTGAGACTCAGCGTGTGCATATCCTTGAGCAATCAGCCTCGGCATTTTGCTCACTAAGTCAGTGGAGAACGATGTATCCCACTAATTGACTTTCAAAAACTTTCTTCGTAGAAAATGATTTCTATCATGTAATTCTGACAACAAAGGTCTGTCGTAGTTCATTGACGGTTAACCGTCAGCGTGGCCTAGTGAAGAAGGTGCGAGCTCGTCTCCACCGCGGACTCCGGTTCGATTCCTAGGTCAGGCGAGTGCGGTCGGGGACTCAAGGGTGTTGGTGTCTTGTATTGACTTAATAGCTGTCATTCTCTTTCGATAATCATTTAATTCTAATTTTCATTGATGAGGATGACTATATTCTTCAGAAGAATTCATCTGTGTGAGCTAATTGTTTGTTAGATGATGTACATTGAGTTATCAAAGTAAGATGGTGGTTGTTGTTACCACTTCGTTCACAATAAGAAACCCACAGGATATATTATTGCAACCTAGAAAATGTCAGTATGGTCTGTCACAACGATTCTGATTGTTGAATGTTTACGAATGATTCCTACAATGCATATCCAAATAATTAACTACACAGCAGTTGCATTATATTGTTGATCGAATTTCTTCTCAGAAATAATGATCTGTGTTATTAAGTAATTGATTGACTGAGTGTACTTTGCATTAAATATATTGTCAATTATTTTCCAGGATATTGCGATGTTCTCTCACAAGGCTAGCATCATGTCTATTACATGTCCTCTACTGGATTTTGTCTCAATTTTGATGCATCAGTTGGTTGAATGTCACCCATTTTAATATTTGTTTTCGATACCGGTAGTACTTCTTTTGAATTAATCACCTCGTGTCAGCAATACTGAATTGTTCTTATCTAAATTAATCGATGATGTTTGCATTCATATTTGTCTCGACCTGGTTCAAGAATTGGAAAACCGTTTTTCTCAATTTACTGAAGTGAAAACTTGAAAAATTACTGGCTAAATTACAAAATAAGTTACATGAAATTGAGTCTGTCATGGTCCTGTAATAGGCATCTTACTTGGACAATCATAATTTACACAGTAGGAGTCTTAAATTTTAAGTATGATATAACAAGTGCATTAGGTGAAATATGCAGCAGCTGATCTCCAATTTCATAACATGGTCAATTTGGCATGGAAATCGATGAAAGAGTTTATCAGCACCATGGAGATTTCTAAGACAATGAAAAATTAAAAGCATGTCTAACAACAAAAACATCTGATTTTTGCAAGAAGGGATGATGTTAATACTGAGGGATGATGTATATAGGAGTGACTTGTTTTAAGAGCTGTGAAATTTAGGAGAAAGGTACGAAACCCCTTGGAGGTGCAATCCTAGTATCCAAGCATGACATCGGAATGCAAAGATATTTTCGAAATTCCGACCCAAGTTCTTCATATTTTCAAAGTTCTTGAATTTATCTATATAGGCTGAGTAAGACATGTATTTGACTATCATTTAATGGTTGACATTTTCTTTGATCCTCTCATTCTTATTGGTTGTTTGTTCCATTTATTTTATCTTAATTGAGAGACTTCAGTCGAGATTCACCGAAGTCAGCGATTTCTTTTACTCCGTTCAAAGGAAAAAAATTGCGGCATGTCCATAAAGTGAGCTCGATTAATGCGATCGTAGTTATGTCCATTCAAATGCTGCGATTTTACTGAATTGACAAATATCAGTGACAATACTGAAATTGTGATATTATACAATGAACTTACAAGTTACATGAAAAGTATAAAACATAATATTGATTGAAACATGTTTAATGATGAAATTATGAATGATCATGAATCAAAACATAATTGATGACAAAGGATAAATAATCCAATAATACCATTTCTGCTTTTCACATTTTTTAACTTTTTCATCTGGTCACGAAGTTCTCTGATAATGCTTGCGGTGAGGCAGAAGTTATTTGATACCTTTTGACTCGCACCCTTGCTGTTCCGACTTCACCGAAATCACCCCGTGCTTCCAGTTAGTGACATTGCTAAGAATCTTTTTCTTATCATACGACGGTCTAACATTATTTGATAAAGATAGAAAATGGAGAGCGAGGAGGTACACGTGAAAACGAAGGGATAACGAACCTATATAAGTGAAAAGCGCATCACATATTGTCGTTTTGTTCTCTCATATTGTATCTGTTTTACTCGTAGGGTAGCACCAAACTCATCTGACAATGAGTGCATTATCGTTGTTTCAGTACAGCAACAAGCAAAATTTATCTGTTGATCAGTTTTTTGTATTTGACTTATCTCATTCTCTTTCAGGATGGCGGAAGTATAATAGGATCTAGATTGCTGAACATCAACATCAGAACGTTAAAAAGTTTGCACAGCAAGACACCAATTGATAGTGTAGCTGAAGACAGAACTCCAACTAAGAAGAAGAAAGAAACTGACAAGGCGAATGTGGCAAGCGGAACGTCACCAACGATGCCGTATCTCGATGGTGTTTTTGATGACGTAATAGGTAAAAGATCTCCAGTGATAGCCAATGGGACAGATATACAGAATTCGAAGGAAGAAAAGTCAATAACAGAAGGCTCTTCTAAAAAGAGGAAAGAAATTCCAACTTTCAACAGCAATACACAATCACCTGCCTCCCAAAAATTGGCTAAATCCAACCCAAAGGAAAAAGCGCTTGACAAGAAACTAGTAAGCACTGCGAAAGACTCGGAAAGATATGATGTTTCGACGAAGGATGACGTTTCCAAACGGCCAAAGCCCGACAGTACAGACTCAAGTGATAACTCTAGTGATAAATTCTCGAAGTCTCCAATAAAATCCTTAATAGCTTCTAAGTCTCCAATGAAAAGCCATGCAATTCAGAGAAGCTCAGATGCCATTTCAAAGAATTTGACTGCTTCTAAACGAAAGCAGGACAGCTCAGACTCCAGTGATAGCTCTGATGATGAGCCGAAAAAGCCTCCTGTCAAAAGTCCTGCTTCTGCGAAGACCCCGACTATACCTTCGAAGAAGGTAACGGTTTCTAAGCGACCAAAGGAAGACAGCTCAGACTCAAGTGATAGCTCTGATGATGAGTCGGTAAAACCTCCACTCAAAAGTCCTGCCTCTGCGAAGACCCCGACTATACCTTCGAAGAAAGTAACGGCATCTAAGCGACCAAAGGAAGACAGCTCAGACTCAAGTGATAGCTCTGACGATGAGCCGAAAAAGCCTCTAGTCAAAAGTCCTGCCTCTGCGAAGACCCCGACTATACCTTCGAAGAAGGTGACGGTATCTAAACGACCAAAGGAGGACAGCTCAGACTCAAGTGATAGCTCTGATGATGAGCCGAAAAAGCCTCCTGTCAAAAGTCCTGCTTCTGCGGAGACCCCGACTATACCTTCGAAGAAGGTGACGGTTTCTAAGCGACCAAAGGAAGACAGCTCAGACACAAGTGATAGCTCTGATGATGAGTCGGTAAAACCTCCACTCAAAAGTCCTGCCTCTGCGAAGACCTCGAAAAAAACAAAAGTTACAAAGCGGACAAAGCAGGACAGTTCAGACTCAAGTGATAGCTCTGACCATGATCCGGTAAAGCCTCCAGTCAAAAGTCCTGCTTCTACGAAGACCCCGACTATACCTTCTAAGAAGGTGACGGTATCTAAACGACCAAAGGAAGACAGCTCAGACTCAAGTGATAGCTCTGATGAGCCGAAAAAACCTTCAGTCAAAAGTCCTGCCTCTGCGAAGACCCCGACTATACCTTCGAAGAAGGTGACGGTTTCTAAGCGACCAAAGGAAGACAGCTCAGACTCAAGTGATAGCTCGGACGATGAGCCGAAAAGGCCTCTATTCAAAAGTCCTGCCTCTGCGAAGACCCCGACTATACCTTCGAAGAAGGTGACGGTATCTAAACGACCAAAGGAGGACAGCTCAGACTCAAGTGACAGCTCTGATGATGAGCCGAAAAAACTTTCAGTCAAAAGCCCTGCCTCTGCGAAGACCCCTACTATACCTTCGAAGAAGGTGACGGTTTCTAAGCGACCAAAGGAAGACAGCTCAGACTCAAGTGATACCTCGGACGATGAGCCGAAAAAACCTTCAGTCAAAAGTCCTGCCTCTGCGAAGACCCCGACTATACCTTCGAAGAAGGTTACGGTATCTAAACGACCAAAGGAAGACAGCTCAGACTCAAGTGATAGCTCTGATGAGCCGAAAAAACCTTCAGTCAAAAGTCCTGCCTCTGCGAAGACCCCTACTATACCTTCGAAGAAGGTGACGGTTTCTAAGCGACCAAAGGAAGACAGCTCAGACTCAAGTGATAGCTCGGACGATGAACCGAAAAGGCCTCTAGTCAAAAGTGCTGCATCTGCGAAGACCCCTACTATACCTTCGAAGAAAGTAACGGTTTCTAAGCGACCAAAGGAAGACAGCTCAGACTCAAGTGATAGCTCTGATGAGCCGAAAAAACCTTCAGTCAAAAGTCCTGCCTCTGTGAAAACCCCGACTATACCTTCGAAGAAGGTGACGGTTTCTAAACGACCAAAGGAGGACAGCTCAGACTCAAGTGACAGCTCTGATGATGAGCCGAAAAAGCCTCCTGTCAAAAGTCCTGCTTCTGCGAAGACCCCTACTGTACATTCGAAGAAGGTGACGATATCTAAACGACCAAAGGAGGACAGCTCAGACTCAAGTGACAGCTCTGACCATGAGCCGGTAAAGCCTCCAGTCAAAAGTCCTGCTTCTGCGAAGACCCCGACTATACCTTCGAAGAAGGTGACGGTTTCTAAACGACCAAAGGAAGACAGCTCAGACTCAAGTGATAGCTCTGACGATGAACCGAAAAAGCCTCTAGTCAAAAGTCCTGCTTCTTCGAAGGCCCCTACTGTACATTCGAAGAAGGTGACGATATCTAAACGACCGAAGGAGGACAGCTCAGACTCAAGTGACAGCTCTGATGATGAGCCGAAAAAGCCTCCTGTCAAAAGTCCTGCTTCTGCGAAGACCCCTACCGTACATTCGAAGAAGGTGACGATATCTAAACGACCAAAGGAGGACAGCTCAGACTCAAGTGACAGCTCTGATGATGAGCCGAAAAAGCCTCCTGTCAAAAGTCCTGCTTCTGCGAAGACCCCGACTATACCTTCGAAGAAGGTGACGGTTTCTAAGCGACCAAAGGAAGACAGCTCAGACTCAAGTGATAGCTCTGACGATGAGCCGAAAAAGCCTCTAGTCAAAAGTCCTGCCTCTGCGAAGACCCCTACTGTACATTCGAAGAAAGTAACGGCATCTAAGCGACCAAAGGAAGACAGCTCAGACTCAAGTGATAGCTCTGACGATGAGCCGAAAAAGCCTCTAGTCAAAAGTCCTGCCTCTGCGAAGACCCCTACTGTACATTCGAAGAAGGTGACGGTATCTAAACGACCAAAGGAAGACAGCTCAGACTCAAGTGATAGCTCTGACGATGAGCCGAAAAAGCCTTCAGTCAAAGGTGCAAATGTTCCTCCAAAGCAGGTGACGGTCTCCAAACGGCCGAAGCCAGAAAGCTCAGACTCAAGTGATAGCTCTGAAGACAAACCGCCACCGAAGAAGGGCAAGAAGGACAAAACTCCACAGCATCATAAGGGAATAAATGGAACAAACGGCAATACAACAGAAGAATCGTTTGCGCAAAGTAAGTACATCGTTTTCAAAGTAAGTTCATTTTGGTTTCGTTGTCTGCTATGTGTCTCGTCTAGATTCAATTGTTAGTGTTGCCTTATTTCAAAATTCATCTGATGTACTACTGCGTCCCGCCATTACATGGCTGTTATCCTTTTAATTTTTGTGAGCTTCTTTATCCAGCATGAAGTACTTTTTGAAATTGATAAAGGTCGTATTTGCCGAAAGTCGATCAAGTTTATCACATAGAAAACAATCTCATATTACTTAGCTTGCATGCTAGACAAGTGATGATATTGTCCATTAAGTTTTGGCATGGCTCCGTGATTCGCTAACCAATACTTCCTTCATTAATCGCATCCTTGCTCATTTCACTTCTCAATAAATTCCCTGAAAATATTGCTGTGTTGTCCTACTTGTAGTTACATGACAATAAAGAAAAACAATCAATAATCAGAGCTTGATAATTTTGTCATCATATAGTCAAATTTCAAACATGGCGTAGTTGAAAAGTGATCGATTAGGCCCTAAGTCACGGTGTGCCTGAACAAGCGGTTTAACTTTTAAAATTTCCCATATGTTTTATCGACGGTTTCCGGTAGAGTTCTTGATCCTCTTTCAGAATATCATAATCAAAAAATCTTTCATCGAGCCCTTTTCGAGAAAATGACGAAAATTCAAAATGGCGGACGATGAAACCGAAACTTGTGTCTCGAGGCGTGTTAAAAAATTTCCCATATGTTTTGTCGACGGATTCCGGTAGTTTTTGATCCTCTTTCAGAATATCATAATCAAAATCTTTCATCGAGCCCTTTTCGAGAAAATTCGTTATTGACTTTGAAGAGTTAACAAGAAGCCAAAACATTTTGAAGCTACCAAATTGTAGCCTACTGTAGATGCAATATCAGCATCTTGCAAAACTGCCATATCAGCAAAACTGCCGAACAGCATTGAGTCAGACAAGAACCAATTCTATTGAATCCTAACTAACAACGCTTCTTTTGTTTATTAGCGATCACTTGACTGCATCAACTTTGCATGAATGCTGCACACGCTTTATGCAGGTGCAGGCGTGCTGCTGCTCTTCGCGAATCGATTAATTTTCATTACATGACAGTCGAACTTAGCAGCGCTACCATTCACTGGCATTCACTGTTCGCGTTTACTTTCAACTTGTGATTTGCGTCTTTCATTGACATGATATCATGCCCAAGACTATCAGAAACCACTCTGATTCTTTGATGGCTATTTGCATTATTTGTTTTTCCAAAGGTAATGATTTACGAGGTGTTTCTGAGAACGTTGAAAATTTGATTAAGACATATATTCTTCCCAGCTTCGACAGATTCAGTAACATACTGCCGAATGTCATCTGATCATCATGTCGTAAAAAGGTTTCATTGATGAATTTTGAAAATTTACCTTTATGTGACAATGACAAAATTCGCTTTCCACCGAAAACTCGTCAAAGTTCAGCTGATGGCACAATCTGTGATGTAGCAAGAATGTCGATGGAATCTAAATCGTCGTGCCGGAAAACACATCCAGGAAAGCCTTCAACGAGTGATGACGATAAATCTCCAGCAAATTTGAAGCTCTGTGCACGCTGCTTTTGTCAGTTGGGTAGAGGCAAGCCTCACGTGTGCTCAAAGATGAAGAAGTTTGCAAATCTGACGGATTTGATGTCGATCGAGTCTCCTGATGATCCCGAGAAGTTTTCTGCTTCCACAATCGTTTATAAACTTCACTCGAAATCTGGAGCAGTAGTTGATGTGCAAACAGTGAGATCTGGATCCGTCTCTATTGATTTGAATTCACCCAAACACCAGCTTTCATCCAAAATATGTTGGACATACAACGCAACATGAACCTAAGTGGCAGACAAGCAACCAACTTGGCGAAGACTATCCGACAGTCTAACAGAAGAAGTTCCGTCGAACCATATGTGCGCGAGAAACTTAGGTACAGTGATCACATTTTTGATGACCATTTTGTTTCTATGAATGCAGATTTCTTTGATTCTAGAAAAGAGCGCATAAAAAGACCTGTTATTCTGTGCAAAAATGTTCAAAGTTTCATTGATGACATGCTATTGAAGCGCGAGATAGAGAGTGATCATTTCGTCAAGATTGGCATCGATGCAGGAAAAGGATTTTTGAAGATCAATCTTCAAATCATTGAGAGAGATTCTGCTGCCCCATCATTTGCGAGGCCAAGGCACTCAAGTACTGGGGTGAAAAGTACGATGGGGAAAAGTATGGGGTGTCCATGATAGCGATTGCACCAGACCTGCCCAAGAACTATGAAAATTTGAAGTATCTCTGGCACGAGCTTGGCTTGGACAATTTATCATCTGATCATGTCATTGTTGCCGACATGAAAGTCTGTAACATTCTCTTGGGACTGATGAGTTGCGGAAGTATGCATTCGTGCCCCTGGTGCGATGCCAACAAAGATGATCTTCTGAATGTCGGGCAAAGCAGAACGTGGAGCAAGCTTTCTAGTCTGTTTTGGCGATACAATGACTCTTCAGAATAAAGATCTCAAGCCAAAAAGTATGGAAATGCGATTCACCCAAAGATTGTTCGAGGAAGCAGCAACGACCGCATCATAGCGAAAATGCCTCCTTCTGAGTTACACCTTCTGATTGGCTCTGTAACAAAATTGTTTCAAATTCCTGAGGAAACGAATCCGACCATTGCGAGCCAGTGGCTTAGCTCATCTCTTGTTCAGAAAGATGCATACCACGGCGGCACTTTCAACGGCAACAGCGCACGCAGACTTTTGAAAAATGTAGACAGACTGCGATCAATTGCAGCAATTGACATTTTACCTGTGGTAGCAGCGTTCAAAAGTCTTGATTCAGTCGTCACGAGCTGTTTCAGGAAGCATGTTGATGCAAATTACATGTTGTATATTGAAAAGTTGCGTGGTGACCTCGTTGTCCTGAATGCAAGAGTATCGCCAAAGCTGCATTGCATATTGCATCATGTTCCCGAGTTTTGTGAGATGAAACGTGAAGGCCTCGGCAAATACAGCGAGCAAGTCAGCGAAACGCTTCATGCCGACTTTGACTCGTTCTGGTCGAATTGCAAAGTAAACACTTTTGAAAATCCCAGATATGTCGACCAACTGTTGGCCGCGGTAAGGGCCTACAATGGTCGACACCTCTGAGTAGTACATGTAGGCCTACATGTTCGTGTTCTCAGCAGTCTTGCTATTTGTTGTTGGTAATTGCTTGTTGCAAGTAGCTCTGTTGTCGAGATTACAACTAATCATCAGTATGGAATTCTTGTTCTATATGATCCAATTTGGGAATTAACATTGGTTTTAAATGCTTTTATTTCAAATGGGTTGTGACTTCATCGGTCCGCCATTTTGAATTTTCGTCATTTTCTTGAAAAGGGCTCGATGAAAGATTTTTTGATTATGATATTCTGAAAGAGGATCAAGAACTCTACCGGAAACCGTCGACAAAACATATGGGAAATTTTAAAAGTTAAACCGCCTGTTCAGACACACCGTGAAGTCAACACGGCAACTTTTTCACGTTGATAGATGGCAGCGGAGCGACAACCAGCGTTACAAAAGTAATGATCATTTTATTCACTTTTTAGCAAGTGCTTTATTGATTAACCTGATTCATCTAGCTTAGATGATGCCGTTTTGCATCTATTCGCTAACGCTAACTTCGCTATTCCAGCTTACACTTCATGATTATAGTAATGGAAGATGGTGAGTGATATCTTCACTATCAAGAAGGAACTATGAAGTTCTATGCCTCACTATCAAGAAGATTTGGCGATAGTTCCTTTCACCAAAGGAAGTCGCATCACTAGAAGCCTCAAGCATTTTGGATACAAATGATTTGAAAATTTGCTGAACCGGAATTTTCGCTTATCTGGATCATTGGCAAACGTATTTGGTTCAAGTCGTCGGGATAATCGAACATGCACTGTGTTTGTGTTTTTGTCAAAGTTTCATATCATATGTTAATTTTGATTTGTAGGTCTGTATATGCCTGCATTGAACTTCTAAGGCAGTCTGAGTCTTCCATCTACGCTTTGTGAAACATTTGATATTAAACACACCTAACCGAATTCAGCCACTATCCTATTCAAGAGCGAATAATCTACGATAATCAAAAATAGCATATGTTGGTGTTGAAGACATGGGTTGCGACTTGAGTTTTTTTTCATAGACCTCGTTATTCAGTTTCGGCGTTCAATTTTCTAGACTTGTTTGATGAACTGTTGCATCATGTATTCATGTGTCGGGTGTGCACTATTATTTTTTTGTAAACTGGGACGCGATTCTGTGGACACATTGATTCTTTGACTGAGGAGTACTAATGAATCAATTTTTTTCGATGTAGGTTTCGTGCGATTAGTGATGATCTCTGGGTTAAACGAGGTTTAAGCTAGAATTTTAATGTAGATGTATATTTTTGAGTAGATAGGCAACAAAATTGTTAATAAAAGATCGGTAGCTGTAACTCTGATCGGCCGGACATCTTCAAAAATGACAGTTGTTTCAGCAAACCCTGAAACAGTTAGGAAGCGCCGAACTTTTTTTAGAATGATTTCAGTTTAATAAAGTTAATTTATTATGAATCCTGGAATTTCGATAAATATATCCAAGAAACCCTGGAAAAGGGCTATCGAAATTCCGTAGGAACCGCGTAAAACCTTATGAACAGGGTTGTAGCAGAATAAAACCACAAATTTTGGAATGTTACTAGATGGTGAAATCTCTGAATATTTGTATGTTGGATAGTGAATCATGAAAATGCTTTTTTACATTTTCCGAGCAAATTGATCGGAAGGTAGAAGGCAAATGATTCAGGAAGCGGTGATGGAGAGAAATGCACAGACATACAAAAGAATCCGTGCGGAGTTTAACTGCATGAATAACACCCACATCTGTCAGTTGATACCTGATATTGTAATATGATGGCTTTTAAGTCGCCGAAGTTTATGATGACATCTGCATACTAGCTTCTTGGACAAACTTTTTACTTTATTCTCACCTGTCTGCCTGTCGTACTTTTTCAATTCTGAAAAGTGAGGGCCATAGATCAAAACAAGGACACGTTTGAAATCGTACTGAGCACAATTTAAGCTGTCGTTTGTTACTTTGAGTAACTAAACTTCATTTTTAAGATATGATATCTGCGAAATTTCGTTCATTTCTGTTCACTTCATCCGAATGTATGTTTGTATGGTGCAAGCGTACTCTCTTTCCCAAGTAAGACGGCCTTGATTAGATTGCAACAATAATTCCATTTTAGAACAACATGACGATTGTTGTTATATAATTCATGTATATCTAAGGTTGAAAATGTGCACCCCTAGGCCTGGTACCAACATTGTCTAAGTCTGTTTTCCCATTCTCCTTTATTTTGGTTTTATTCAGTATATTCACTTCTATAATTCTCACCGATACACAAAGCTCTTGATGCCCATCGCAATTGAACATAAAACTCATTAATAGTCTGTCAGTCATCTTGGCCCATTTTCTCTCATAGCTCATAGCTACACACAATGCATTCACGAAATCAAAAGAATCTAATTCTCGGCTGTGCTTCTCTTCTGTAACCAATACTTTGAAACTTTCCTACCTTGAGAGCAAGTATTTCCATAAGCTATGATGCGAGGAATTGTCATCAAAAGATATGATGAAGGATCATTATTAAAATTAACACATGATTCTAATAAATTGCTTCTGCCTCGGTCTCTCAGGAGGCCATTGATGCCATTATTTCCGTATTTCACTATATCATCACCGTCAATCTCGCATAAGATGCTCATAATTAGAATTTGTAAGCATTTTCTCCCTATCAGAATTGTTTCTCCAGATTGTTTCTTTCATGATAGAAAATATGACCACCTAGTACTCCATGGCATGCCTTATTTTTCAGGTTCGACTACGAAGAAAGAAAAACCTAAGCGAACCCCATTCCGACGAGTTATTGAATCGGAGGTGAAAGTTGATCCCCGTCTATCAAACAACCAATTTGATGCTAAGGTTAGTGAGATTGTCTCACTTTAAGGGTGCATTGTCTGTCTTGCATGTTGTGATGCTTCGAAGCTTTAACATAATTATCCTCTCCATCACTTCATCGCTGCCGTTATAACGTCAACATTGTTTTGATATTTTTGATTTACTAACCTTGTAGTTGTAGATCTCATGCATGGTGTGTGAGCATGAACATCCATTGTGATCTCAAAAAGTGGTTTAAATTGATTCCCATTAGACTTTCAATTTATCTCTTTCAGCCAAACAGACTTGATACTTTTCCTTTCTACCTTCTCCAACTTCCAAGTCAAAGAAATTCACTCCCAAAAATGTGAATTACATGCGTAGCTCTGGATCTCCAGTTCTTGAAACCAGTGGTTGCACTGCCGCTTGAATTGACGGTTAAAGTTGGCAATAAATGAAATATTCATGCAAGGAGATAAAAAACCAGGTCTGCGTGAACGTATTTCTTGATTATTTATCTGTCGATGATAGCTTTGTACTATCGCAATTTACGGATCCCTATATTTACGAAAACAGAAAGCACCCGAATTGCAGTTAGCTTTGAAGCGAACTCGCAGATAACTGGTCTCATCAATGACTTCCCTTTGGTAAGTGCTATACTGCAAGATTTGAAAGTTTCTGCTCACTTTTTCTCCTCAACCGCTGTGATAACGATGGTGACAGTTGCAGAGCTCACAGTATAACGAATGACGATGTAGGAAGCATTATACTTAAGCACACAGCATCCCTGCATTAGCATAACTTTTCTTAAGTGAGGCAGGGTTGCCACTCGGTCAGTATTCACAGACCTGTTAGTAAAGCGTCTATTTGTTGCTCACGTCTGTATCTTTTATCAGTGCGTACTTATCTTCCGCTATAGAAATAGCTAGAATGAACAGGACAGATATGCCATAATATGGCATGTTAAATAATAGTTTCAGACCGACAGACTTTCAAGTATTGGATTGAACTGACTCAAATGTTATCACAGGGTACTTCTAAGCATGCTATGATAAATCATAATAAGAAAATCTGTAGTAAACACAATACGACCAGTTTCATAAGCATCTTCTCATCGCAGATTCACTTACACTTGTCTCAAAAAGTTGATTCACTATTGTGAAATTTACTCTATTTATTACAATGAGCGTATCATTCTAGCAGTTTGATTCCTTTGCGATGCTATGCAATTGAACAGTTGATTAATAATGAACAAGCAGCTCAACTTTCTTGCCAAAATTGTTTTCTAACGACATGCTTGATTCAATCAATTCATAACCTTAAAAACTTCACTTTGCGATATGAACGCACAGTCGGGCTTCCAAAGATTAAAATCAACGCTGTCACCAGTTAAAAGTGGATAGTTTCACAAGTTATAGGCATCGTGGTGCTTTTGGAAAACTTCAGAATTTTACATGGCACATGATACAAAGGCGTAGGCACAGAATTAAACATTTTGTTTGTGCTTCGGTTTACTAGAAGTGTGATTTATTCGAAATCACCGGCACATCGCGGGACTTACTAAGTGGGCAATAAGGAATTCCTAATACCTTACAGGGATTTCAAGAAGAATTCAGATCATTGCGCACAAGTTTTCTCCATAATGTTGACCCTTCCGATCATTATTTAGAAAATAGCAGGCGCACAGAAATTTGTTCACCTGATGATTTCACGATCTTCTTCTCAGCATTCTTCACTGCATATTGCATACACTGAATCGAATGTTGGCCAAACAGCGATGCGTATTTTGGTGTGTGCGAAGTGACATCACAGCACTCACGCACGCACGCCACTCACTCACTGGCCCTGGTGTCTTATGCTGATAGCTTATAATTTGCTATTTCCAATGCTAAGCGATACACGAATTATCCATTAGAGAAGGAGCAAGTTGTCTAATTCTGTGATATGCCATTTCGAGTTTAAGGTTGGATACAATCCGTCCGTTCTAGGAAACCGAAGGCCGCGCAGATGAATCTAATTCTGTGGGCTTGTCAATGGGAAAATGATTTAGTTGAACTACCACTCAAAATTCTCAAATAACAAAATCGTTGAAAATTTGCGACATCTGTCAATCAAGTCGTCAATACAGACCACAGTTTCATTGAGGCATTAGCTGTTCTGGGAAAGCGGATTATGACACGCATGAAAAGAAACAACAGCTCTGCTTTTGAGAGAAAGTATTGTAGATTTGATATTCAACAATGAATCCCCGGTTGATCCAGCGTATTATCCAAATTGAATCATTGTAAATTGTTGATTTTCTTTTCTTGATACAAAAAGAGCAATTATTATATTAATGATTGATATTGTCTCAAGCGAACATAGTCGGTATCATATCCCACGCGTTGAAGACACATGACAGATAATGAAAGGATGCATCTCAAAGGCGCGATGAATGGAGCTTGACGGACAGTCTTGCATGCTTGATAAAGGATAAATCAAATTTATTCGTCATTTCAAATGATCTCACGATCTTGCTGATGCCTGAAAAAATGAAGCTTCAATGTCACTACTCCCACACCGAGGGCTTAGAGTAGAGGGAACTGATAAAGTCAGGTCAGTCTTGATAGAGCGTTGTGATTCTTTTAGCTCGGATGCCTTTCCTGCTGACTTCCAGTGACTCTCGCCCTGACATCTAGACAAAAAGATACCTAGGCCAAGCACTTATCCACTGTGCCACGAAGAGGATTTGGTTTTTGATACTTCCGCTTTCTTTTGTACCACAGAGCAAGTTGAAGGCTTCGCTGAATAGACTCAAACGTTTAGTCTTCAAATCGAGGGGTGATAACAAAACCCTATCCAACAATCTTGACAACCAATACGTCAATCAAGAGACGCAGATTAGGTCTTCGAAGTGCTTGACGGAATTCAAAAAGCATGGGTAACCATGCAGGAGTGCAGACCTAGTGAAGACGAAATAGGATGGTCTCATCATGGAGGAAAATAATCCAGATATGTGAAGATTACGAATCACACGCATTCCTCATTAAGCTTGAACGTTGTTAATTGCAGGCCTGTGATTACTCCTCAAATTCCTCAAATTTGTTTATTACTCCTCAAATCCTCAAAAATTCCTCAAATATAGCTTAACTATGAGAAATTCCTCAAATACTACACACTACAGACTAAATGTCGGATAATGTATTGTTTTTCGGCGAATGGCGATGATATGTAAACTTCCAAACAAGAAGCTAAGATAGAATCCTGTAACATGTACCCTACATCCATGCTGCTAATCATGAATCACTCATGATATATTTCTTTTCTTCTCTCATGATTTATAACTTAATGACTTTTCTCTCACACACCTGGTAGATTTTAGATAGCTCAATCCCGATGTGCTAGCTAGATCTGATATTTTGATTGGAAACAGACCTGTCCTTTTATCATCTGAATGGGCAGACTGTTAAATAGAATATTTTCAATATATAAGTGATAAACATAATTTTGAAAAGAGCGACTTACTCACCAATTCATTCCACATGAGAGGAGAACCGTTGCTTGTCCTTCTAGTATTTTTAAATTTCTAGACATTTTAGGATATAATAATTTTCTTTTAAATCATATATAGCATATCAAACATTAACCAGTCGTTAGCTTGTTTTTTTTTAATTTTGTTACATTGACTCACTTTGTTTCGTTGAATGTCGTTTTCATTTCTGCAAGCTACAGGGCTGCAGATGTTCCTGTTCGTCTGGACTTATTTTGCTAAGCAGAGAGCTTGTCCAAAGTTATTGTCTGTCGAACTCACTCATTAAATGCTTTCACGTATTTAATGAGTGAAACACTGCGATCAACCTACAGAAATTGTATATTTGAACACTGCAATTTTTTACTTATAACTTCATAATATTGCTTAGAATTCCAACAATAAAATGCTTATCAAATTATTTTCATTAATTATCTTGACCTTTTTCACAACCTTCTATATATGTTTCTGCGACTATATGGCTGCAAAATGCATGCCTGTACTTCTTAAATAACTTAAGGATATCGATCTTCCATATCCATTATATGATAACATATAGGTAGCCCAGCCCACTTGGTCCCTAAATTTGGTGTCTATCTGCCTCCTGGTCACTAGCGTGCGAGGGTTGGAAGCGTATGAAGATCTGCTATCTCAAGAGCTTTTTTGCAGCTACATTTTCCAGGGTCTGACGACCGACATTTATCCTGGATGAATTATTCACTTATAGATCGCTTTCATAATTTGCTGAACACAGGTTGGTGTGAAACTAGTGCACACATTGCTTATCGTTGTATGTGAACTTAGATTAATTAAGACATTGAACCACATAGTACTGGGTTGGTAGATTTTCAACCTGGGTCTACTGCAAGATTTGGATGTCAATATCTCTGCGCAAGTTCCTGCGAATAGAGGTGATAATCTTTCATTCTTTGCCTGCATGAGACCAACAACTCAACTGGCAAGCCTGTTCCCGACACTTGTTTTGTGTTGTATGAGAGAATTCATGTTCATTTGAATGTAGATCGGAGCGATATGATCAAACGCTAACAAGTAAACAAAACCCACCAAAATTTATGTAGCATAAAGTAAAATTAATAAATTAGTGTGTAATGTGGCGTATCCTTCATAATAAATTACTGACTTTTTTAAGTCAAGCATTCCGTCAACGATTTTAAGCTTTCTATACTTATGGGCTACTCTCTTCCCAAATTTGTCTAAAGTCCGTAAAAATTAATCGTTGCAAAGCCCCAGATGCATGTGGTTGAGGATATATCCTACATTCAAAAAATTACAGTATACAAATCTGACAAGTATCATTGAATTGGAGACGATAGCGTGAAGCAGAGCGATATCAGCAGCTTGATCTGACATCCTCTGTTCGGCACATTCTAAGCAGATAATACTTGAGACAACAAATTGATTTCGTTACAACGCGGGAAGTGATTATGACCAAGTCAGTATTCCTTTGCAATATACACAACTTCAAAAAGTGTGGTGTGGTCAACCCTTAGGTTACTTTCTTCGTTGTAACTTTCATGATTTGAAGTTTGGCCCAAAATCCGTGCTAAGATTTGTAGTTTTCTTGCAATTGTCATATTAGGCTCCGTTTCCATTCCTCAAATTTTTCATAAAAATACTCAATTTTTTTCATAGGCTAATCACAGGCCTGTAATTGAAATCCGTTGAAAAACTGACGCTACATATTGGGTGCATCCAATTACTGAAGTGCATCGCCGTCGCCAGTTTCAATTGGTTTCACATCTTCCTAACGATGTTAGAGACTAATGTACCTACAGAATTAGATTCATCTGCGCGGCCTTCGGTTTCCTAGAAAGGAATAATTGCATGTAACCTTAATATCGAAATGGCACATCACAGAATTAGACAACTTGCTCCTTCTCGAATGGATAATTCGTGTACCGCTTGCTATTGGAAATGGCAAACAATAAGCTGTCAGCGGAGGACACCAGAGCCAGTGAGAGATGCATGCGTGCTGTGATATCACTTCGCACACACCAAAACACACATCGCTGTCTTGGCTTACATTCGATTCAGTGTATGCACTATAATACAGTGAGCAATGCCGAGGAGAGGATCAAGTGAACTAATTTTCGTACGCCTGCTACTTTCTTTAATAATGATCGGAAGGGTCAACATTATGGAGAAAACTTGTGGGCAATGATCTGAATTCTTCGAATCTGAAGGAATTTTGGCAATCGAAGCACTTCGCTGGAACTCACATTAATCCGCAAGCGACGCACGACTTTTTTTCCTATCTCTGTAATGTATTAGGAATTCCTTTTTGCCCACTTAATAGGTTCCTCGATGTGCCGTCAATTTCGTATTAATCACACTTCTAGTAAACCGAAGCAGATAAACAAAATATTTAATTGTGACACTGGACCCGCTGTCACACTTAGACTGAAAGTGAAAGCGTGATAAGCGATATAAATGAAATATTCAGTTTCCTGATGTCATTGTTGGATAAGATTTCATTTACAGTGCATCGAAAGTCAAATTATTTTAAATGATGTGATGTTCGAAGATAAGTCCGCTTATTCGAGCTCATTTTCAAGAACGTAAGTAGAATTTTGATCATTTCGGATTCTGTATACACGTATATTCAAGTAGTCGTGTAGACCACCTGTAGCTGCATTTTTAAAGATTGAATCTATAGAGGAGCAAATCCGATCGATCCGCTTTATTAGACTTTTTTCGTTTCTTGCTGGACACCATGTAAAAGATGCAATACATTTTCACAGTTAAGATGATGACTCAGAGTCCACTATCGAATAAGTAATCTAGCGAGTCATTAAGTCAATATTTTTGTCTTTCTGAAGTGGCAACCCTGCATGAAATATAAGGACAGCAATAAGGATACAACTCGTCAAATTGAAAGAATGGCGCCCTCTCGGGTCCAAAATACATCACCGAGAAGCCCTGCTGGCAATAGAAAAGGTTTCAGGCGTTTGTTGCCTGAAATATATATAAAAATGAATTTATGAAAAGGGAATTTTAAGTCTCGATCCGCGCTGTTGCTGCGGATGCATGATGACGCAATTCATTCATATTGTTATTAATGCTGGAACCCGTAAATTGCATAGTACCCGTGAGATATTCGATGATGTATTTGTTATGCAGTTTCGATAGTAATTTATCTCTTCGTTTTGGCATTTCCTGCTTGTTTATGTTATATCAGTTCTTTGAATTCGACACATACCACCGCGACTATTTCATAATACATATAAGCCTATATGATTGATGTTCGATTGGTGAAACAATGTTTAAGTGCTCATTTCTATGTCTTCTTCGAAAAATCATAGGGAAACATGTTGCTATCTGCTATGTTTACAGGTGTATTCCGGATGATTTTTGAACATGACCTCAATCGCATGTGCGTTGGAAGGGAAGTCATTCGACGTGACTCTCAGCAGTGAAAGTTGTTTCGTTAAAAAAGTCGCTAGAACTGAATAAAAATACGTGACTGACGTCATTGGTGATCTTTGCGTGAGGACAATAGCATGGGAACAGGATGGAAACGTGCAAGCAAGCGTCAGATTTTAGACTCACCGATAAATGAATTGCATTTTCATCACGCTCAGTAACGAGCAAGCATGAAAATGCAAGAGCATCACTTCAAATAGCAGCGTTTTCATATGGAGATTAATTTTAAGTTCGCTGTAAAAGTGGTGCAGTGTTGTGTCTTCGGATGTCTTAACATTGCTAATGCTAAGCGTAAAAATATTGGCTTCTATCCAACGACTTCCTTGTTCATTAAATGGTGTCGAATCGTAAGACGGAAAGATTTTGCTCCTAATAAACAGTTGTGTGTGTGTTCTGACCACTTCGCTGAAGTAGACTAGAATAAGAATCTGCGATATGCGATGTTGTCGGACAAATATCTAATAAAGCAGCCTCTGTTTCGTTTGCGACTTAATTCATTTCAGACAAAACATTACCTAATATGTGCTTACAACCGGCAAATACTTGTACATGCATTCTTTATCACAACATTGAATGAATAAAATATGACTCCAGTAGCATATCTCCCATTGATTGTATTTGATAGCATTTCTCCCTTTGTAAGGAGAACCTTGTATAAAAAGAAATGCGCTTGTTGTAAAAGGTAATCTGCAGAATCTTGTTAATTGTTATGTATGTACCTTAATTTATTTCTCTAAAAATGTGCATAAGCACGTGAAAACACTCGATCACTTTCCATAATTTCTCGTTGACGGTTGTTGAAGCTGCCGGTTCATCGCATAGCATCCATAGTCAGCGACTCGTAGCGGTCGTAGGAACGTCATTGTTAATTCACTCTCATTGAGAAGATAGCCAATGACGTTATTAGGAACTTTTACATCGCTTTTACGCTTTGACTATTCGGTTTGGGCGACTTTGAGTAGACTGATTCAAGCAGGTAGAGTCATATCTTCGATTATACACTATAAAATATGTATAAAATCGAAAGTGAAAAACCTCCGGGGTGCGCCTTTAAATGATGTACGATATCATGAAACAGCTGAAGTCTTTCTCCTCGATTAGTATTGAGTCATGCATTCGAATGATCGATGGTTAAACCAGTTGTATGACATGTCACATAATGGAAACCAATTGATCATGAAGATTATTATCAATTTTTTGATTTCATCCTTTTGGTCTGGTCTACTACATTCGAAAACTGATTATTTTGAATGAATTATCCTTCTATAAAACTTGGGAGGAGGCATGCATTCACATTCTGAAACACTGGTGTAGGCCTACAGTGCTGGCGACTTGTTTTGAAGGAGAGGGATTACTACTAAAAAATCATTGATTAATCAGTTAAAGTCTATCTTCTTAATCTAGAGATATTCACGGCCGCAAGCCGATATATTTTCAAAATTTTCAAGCCGAGCCTAGCTGAGACATTCACTGCTGTAGCGTAACCGAGCAGACGAGTCGTGATACTCTTGGGTAGAACATGGTCAAAATTTAACCTGATAAGTCTACTATAGGCCAGCCAGCACATAGAAAGAGATAATTGTTGTTAAGGAAACATACATTTAAATTTGCTGCTGCAGTCTTTATTAAAGTTAACAACGGCAGCATTACAATCTTCTGAATTCTCTAGGTTGTATGGATGCAGTTCTAATACATAGCTGTGCTTACGACCTAAGCTACTATATTTTCTGCTATTTTCACCTTTTACCCTACCCAAATACTCAAGCGACTTTTTACTTGCGTTTTCTCCAAACAGTCATGAAGATCTGCTAACTAATGAAATTTTGAGAAAGTCGCAGAGTGCTACTCTTTGAGAAAAGAATAATAGTCCTTGATAAGTTATGAAGATTCCAGCCTACCATGCAATTACAACATTCTATCAACGTTAGTATGAACATCAAAGCTTGTATTATTGAGTTCAGGCAAAGGAAAATGGCGTAGATGTTACTTACTGGTTATTTATCAATTGTGGTGTAACTGATACTAATGTGAAGGTCTTCTAGACCTACTAGACCTTCTAGATTACACAATTGTTAATTATTGTTGTGTGTAGTTGAATGAAAAATTGGAATATGAGAATTAAAATAAACTCCCTCACAGGAAGCTTTGACGCTGCTGACATATTCAAGCTTAAGCTTGAACGTTTGTGATTACTTTAGTTTGGATGCCCCTTTTAATGACTTGTAATGAAAAATGTTCGAAGTCAAGTCGAGGTGTGGAGCCGCAGCTCCAATCGGCTCAATGAGATGAAGCCGAACCGAGCCGTGGGGAGGCAGATCATTCCGAGCCGAGCTGCCATCGGCTTCAGCTGCGGAAAGCTAGGAAATCAAGTTCATCAAGACGATGTCCATATAGAACTTGTATTACTTGTTCAATAGTTGACATTGGTCGGTAATTCTGTAAGAAAAAGCAAGATAATTGTCTTCGACCAAAAATTCTCTCTATCTGTAAAAATAAGTCACAATAGAATAAATGAAATGGAGTCACAAAGCGTTTCGCCGTCGGCTTGTTCACTTGTGAGAGTGTTAACTGAGAACTAAGAATTTTCGGTCGAAGACAATTATCTTGCTTTTTCTCACCTGTATTACTCACTTTAGACATTTTTAGAATTAACTGATCATCATCATGCCAATACATGATAAAAGAAGTTAAAAATTTTGTAATGCAGTTGAATCATCCGTGGTATAATTTTTAACAGTAATGCAGAAATCTTTCATTCGTCATGAAGTTTCTAACAATTTCCATTTATCGATGCTTATGAAATGATTTCATAATTGACTCTTCCCACGTTTTTTTGTCAATCCAGGTTTGGAGATGATCATACAGCTTCAGTGAAGTGCTCAGGCAATTTGTGACTTTTAGAGCGTAACAATAGGGGCATATTTAGTTTCGCTTATATAAAGCAGATAGTTCAGAACTTTCCTGTTCGTTCGTCGTAATCCCATTTGCTTCATCATTCGAACATCTTATAAAGATACTGTCTTGTCAGGATGAGCTTCAGTAGGAAATCTTCGAGAAGAATGTTCCAACTAGCAGGTGTTAACAGTGACCGATCAAAAGCACGGAGATATACTTGTTGTGTTAGAATCACTGCATCAAAATAGATGAGATTCAAACCAGAAGTCATGGTCTGTCCAAAAATATTGTTCAATGATCATAGGAGACAGATCAGCAAATCATTCATAGTGTTCGGTAGCAAATTTGTACGAGGATAGAAATTGCGATATTTACATTCAACATGCAATCGGAAAGTTGCAGATCGAATGAGAAGAAAACTAGAGCACCGTCGTCCGTCATTATCCAGATACTATAGTAGGTTTTGATAAGAGCATGATAGAATTGGTAGAAATGATCTGCGTAATCTGTTATTGTTGAAAAGCTCAGAATAAAAGCCTACAACTCGTCAAATTGAAAGAACAGCGCTCTCTCGGGTCCAAAATACATAACCGAGAAGCCCTCCTGGAAGCCTCCTCTTGCATGGAAGGAGCTATCGTCGTCTATATGACATGCGCTGTCCAAAGAATAGGCAGACCTACCAATAGAAAGCGCTAGAAATTTCATCATGATGATCTTTGTGTGATGTCACAAAGCAAGTCATGCACAATAGAATTCGCATATATCGGCGCCTCAAGGGACAGACGAAAACCGCCGATATATGCGAACTCCCTGAATTTTGAAGTTTTGTGAAATCTACACGAGCTCTGAGATCATGCCATGCATCATACAATGTATATGCGTGTATTGACTCATGAATTATTGTGTTGCTATACTCAAATACATGTACATATTGACTTATTGTCCAGCATATACAGTAAATGTACATGTAATTGTGTCTATATATTCAATAGATATCTAAAAATTGTGCCTTTCTGAACTGATGCTTGCAACGTAAGTATCGCAAGCCGGATATCACTATGTTTGTCAAAAACTGAGCATGCTTTTTGAATCAAGAAGATTGAAGCTTCTTCATGCCTACATGCTTACCTGCTATATGAAGCACAAAACAAAGAAGAGTATGCATATATCAAGACGCTGCTAAGAGTCACGTGCAGGCGAAGCCAGCCAATCTAAGTCAATCAAGACGCTGCTAAGAGTCACGTGCAGGCGAAACCATAGAGATGGATGGCGTAGCGAGCCGCTTTCTGTCTAGAGAGAGGACATGCATCGAACTCAACAATGTTTTCGACGGTAGCTTGTGCTCCTTTGATGTCGCAACAGTCACTAAGTCAGGTCTGACAATAGCATCGTAGGTGAAGGCGTTAACAATGCAATCATCACGTCGAATGAAAGACTAATTATGTGAGAATTATCAGTGAGATACAGTGGCAAGCCTACTTATCTTTCCTCGGCTGCTAGATTCTACAATTTTGATCAAACCCTCAAATATGATCGAGATGAATTGTAGAAGATCTAAATTTTCACATGCCACTAGAATAGTTAGAATCGGATAGTCCTAACATAATCTACAGCCATCCGCGTCCACATATACTGTCATTCTAGTGACTCTTCTAGGCAAAACACATCGCTTGAGGATTTCCAGGAAATCCGCCGTTATAAACGAATTTTTTCTGTCAGGGACAGCGAAAATGCGCCGATATAGCCGAAGCCGATATAAGCGAACTCGATTATATGGAAAAGATAGGAAATTCTGCCGGGACAAAAAGAAACCGCCGATATATGCGAATTCTACTGTATATGTTTTTGCATGTCATTTTGTTGAAAAATTTATTGGTACGCATTCCACATGTTCCTTCCAGCGCTCGCGATAATGTCCGTGTTTCGTATCATCGTTTTGGAAGCATTTCTGACTGTACCGTCTTTTTAGTAGTAAACTATGCATTTTATAAGTCATTGTAATTTTACCCCCGAGAAGCCTGAGCTTTTTGCACCCTCTGAAATCTGAGGAGAGGTGCATTGGATCCCTCTCACAAATTCTTAGTTTACTCTAAATCGACATAAAAACAATTTTTAGAAAGTTGATTTTTAGAAAAAATATGTTTACATGTAGTTAATCGATTTATTTATTGTCCTATGTGTCGCTCAGCTTTCTTAGCCAACAGATGCAAAATTGTGGTGTTTTTATAAGTTAACAACATTTGGCACAATATCAACTGTATTAGGTCTTTGATAGTCAATGGTATTGAAATTGACTTATTCCATGTAACAGAATCGTTATAATTGTTTACTATTTTAACTTGATCCATCTACCGAAATATACCTGCCAGAGCCGTAACTATTTCTTAAAACAGCTGTGGATATCTCAAACTCATCAATTCTGTCAAAGCTTTGTCTACACGTAGTTGACCCAGCGGCGAGAGAGGTTAGTCATGTTTCAAGTTTGTCCAAAAGCGGAACAAAAGGTATAATAAATTCTCGATAGATTTATTGGCCAAATAAACGATAAGTTATGATACAAACTGACAGGGCCTTCGGCGTCTAGCGCCTTCTCTCTGTCGATGTTAAGTGCGTGAGCAGTTGAGATATCGTCAAGTGAAAAAGTTAAATAGAAAATGTCCCTCAGGTCTCAGGTTAATATCTAAACCCCTGACTCGTAAGCAGAAGGCTTATATTGTCATTGTCTCTACCGTGGCAAAGTATTCAATTATTGTTTGTTTGACTTTGATGTCAATGTTCTGTGTACTTTGCAATTGGGTTGTGACGATGAATTGTTATCATTCCATGTCCATTTTTTGTTCATTTCACAGTTAGATTTTCCGATGTCATCGCCAGCCGAGAAGCGGACGAAAGGCATCGCGATTCGATTCAATATAATGCGATTATTATGTATTTGTGGAATTAATCTTGGTTCATTTAAAGTTATTGAGAAAATAGTAAAAACATCTTTGAAATCAATGTTTTATCATAAAGACGCTGTTCGATCAAATGTTCAATCCAAATACAGTCGAAACTCGCTATAACGAACCTCATCCATGGACTACAGTCTTTATTATTTTCAACAGGAATTGAATAAAGAAAATGTTATATCCAGATCATGTGAAAATGAAGCACTTCAATTTTATCTTCCCGAACTTGCTCGTCTCATCGTGATCGAAAACTACTCTCGTGACCAAATATCTAAAGCCGATAAAATAGGATTGTATTGGAAGTCACATCGAACACGCACTAACAGGGTGTCCGCGCACCCTGGAAAACACCTGGAGATTTTCATTCAAATTTGCGCGGACACCCTGCACTAAGATATAAAGATTCTACAGCTACTCAATTGAAATTATCAACGGATAGAGTGATGTTTGCACGAATTCAGCAGGAAGTCATGAATGCAAATTTCTGTATTAGAAATTTTGCCATGTGCATGTATAATGCATATTACACTAATTGCAATGTGTATTTTTCATTCATTCGGTCATTTGATGTCTGAAGGACATTTATGCATTATCTTAAAATTGCAAAAGCGTACGTTGTTCAATTTCTAAAGTCTACAAGATACAGGGTCAAAAAGAATATACCCGGTGTACTTTAGACGACGCTATTCAAAACCTGCTGGATATTTGAGCTAATAAATATGTTTTAGAACACCTCGCTATAACGAACCTTTCATGACTTGGATCTCGCAAATTTCGTTATAACGAATCTCGATTGTATCTCACTCTGCATGCGACTTCATTTTGTTAAAATGTGTATGTACATTCATATACTTAGCATTACATTTTACCATACTTTCACCCATCCAACATCAGCAGATAAACTATCTATGAGTAATGCCCTGAAATGACGTTCTCATCCTTGATCGCCTAAGGGCACCCCTGCGTCGCCGTCGCAGTGATGCACGTTTGCAACACAGGAACGTAGCACATTATGTTACACTCATTTATTGGGATATCTTATGAATGAGGATCAATTAGGTACTATACCTTTCATTGAACTTGAATTCAGGACTCAAGTCATGTGACGATTCTACAAGATCCATTTCCCTGACTGATTAGTGGCATGTTCCTCTTTCAGAAAGGCTCGCGTGGTAGTTTTGGTGAAAAGGCAAATAAGGATATGCTAACGACTCAGGGGCGATCTTTCCGGAGGGAGAAAACAAAGAAGAAGCGTGGCACTTACAAAGGAGGATACATCGACACCAACGTGTGTTCATTCAAATTTTCAGACAGTGACGAATGACGACATTTATAATTGTTTTAATAATGATAAATTGTATAAAAGTGTACATAATGATGAGATATATAATGGCCTAGAGTGGAATTGAACGTGTTTTTGATAATGACATATTGCTATCTCAGACTGTAGGTCTAATGGAAATTGGTGAAACAACGATTACTCAACGTACGTGTGTATAGGAATATTCACTTCGGAATAACAGTGCCAGAAGTTAGTGAGGCTGCAAGCTTGTTGAAATTGCAACTGTGTCGTTATTTTTCATTCAAGCTGCAGATGTTGTAGTAGTGTAAAAACTAGAACCTTTACTTATACGAGAAGTTGTAATTTACTAATAGATCCATTAATCTACAATTTTGTGTCAAGTCATCTGCCATTTTGTCGAAAAACATCATCACAAAGCCGGCTGCCCGACAATTGACCGACGGATCCCAACAGTTTTTTTTCACCGGGGCTGAGACAATGTGCACCAAAGAAGTGTCTGCGAACTAAATGAAATGACTTGCCCAACTCGAAGGAAATCGAACAGTCATGTTCTGAAGAAAAGGGGCTTATACAGTCTTAGGCCTAAGTCTTTTATTTGCCAAACTTGTCAGATATGAAATCCTATTTGTGATTTTATCAAATTTCTAATTTGTGACTTACTGCATGAATTCTAATCAAATAAATCTAATTAATACAAGCTCTAAATAATTTTCAATGTGACTTATTCAAGTCAGTTTGTGTTGGTGTATAAATTGCACAGAACGCTTGCAAGCTCAATCAGCATAACTGCTGTCACAATTATTCAAGACGATCAAAAAGAGACACCGTTCTGGAGAACAAAAAAGTGGACAGATGATTGATAATTGTTGGATAATTGTATTGATTGTATCCTATAGTTGCAAACCGATCAGCAAATGTCCAACATAAAAAAACATGACAAGACTGTGCCAAAAATCATAGAGAATGCAATGCATCGTGTAAGACATGGAATAGCACACTTTCGAGATGATACACTTCAGGATTATACAACGCGTAGTGCTGTTTGTGGTATTAACTTTGATGCACCGCAGTTTGTTTCTTTAAACGTATAAAATTTTAATGAAAGCGTTAAGTCACGATTTCAAGTCTAAAGTATCGTTTTTAATGCCGATCAGCTGAGGGGGGATAATTATCTCAAATATATTAGACAGCAGATGCATGTCAGCAACCAATCGAATGTTGGATTGCCTCCTGCTTGTCTGCTGGTCTTAGTATCTATTGCTGTCGAAAGTAGCACTACAGCGTCTGCATCTGATTACTTATTGCAAGTCTGAGAAATTCTTTGAGCTGATAATGAAAACTAATTTACTTCAAATCATTGATAGAAATGAGGATCCCACAGTGATGATAGTTTATGATGGTTTTCAGTGTCATCGCTGTGATGTGCAATCCAAAAGTTGCTTTATGAGGAATATCTGCTATTTAAGTTTATAGTTAAGTGATAGAATGCTGCAAATAACTTGGCGCGTGTTGATTTTGCGGATAATCAGACTGAATAGTTCAGTGTTTCTCTCGAAAGATTGTCGAAGCATTCTGATTCTCCAAAATTGGAACAAAGCTGCAGACTCATGCAATGAATTGAATATGAAGTATTCGATACCCAAAAATGATACCCAAAAAAACGAGGAAAATACAGTCCCCTGCCTTACCGGTTTCACTTCCTTCTCTGAGGTACTCTCTGTTCATGAATTCACTGTCGATGTTGCATCTCGACCTCGAGATCTCGAAATGAAAATTTCCCAAGTTCCGAGATTGCTAGCAGACCTAAATCAAGTGTCAAATTTTCAAAGAGTAATTAATTGCATACAAATACTAAATGCTCTAGGCCTACATCAGTCTAGTTGTATGCCGAATTGCAATTGCACAATACTATTTGTAATTGAAATTTCAATTGCAGCACAAATGTGGATTAAATTTGGTGCTATTTAGTAGAGCAATTAGTGCAGAAAAACATTATCGCAGCTGGGAATTTTCCTGCCGCAACGAAGTATCTGTAGTCCCTAGATAGCACGACAACCGTTATCGAAGAACCAATTTTTCTCATGTGGACTTTGTTATCAAATCCTTATGTGCAAAAATTAATCATTTACTGAATGGTGCTATGTTTCGGTTTATGATATGCACTCAAGTAGGTTGACCACGGTAAAATGTTGAGAACTTTGCGCTTGTGCCGCATAGTCAGCGTAAACATACATCTGATCATAAATGTAGCACGTGATATTTGCGCAAGAAGTCTCGTATCTCACCATGAATGAATGTGATACTTGAACAATGAACAGTGATGACTTGTCTGACGATGATATATGAGCATAGATCGAAATATGTCACCTAAAGAGAAAAAATAGTAATTTTGAACTGAACATCAACTTACTTGCTTCTTCCCTTCACATACTTACAATGTCAAACCAAGGCATCTTCACCCTGTCACAATGAATGATGTTTCCCCAAATTTTGTACTTCACCTATCTCTGGTGAAAATAATTCTATTAATCTGTACTCTAAATATCCAGCTAGATTGAAGCACAAGCTTAGGAGATGAAATGAATAACCGGATTCTTAACAAAAAGGTGAATGCAATAGGAGGTACACAATATTGAAAAATGTAGAACTAAAAAATTATATACAAGGACAGTAAGTGAACTTCATGACATAAATTTTTGTAATGCATAGCCTAAGTTAATGTTGCTAATCTCCCTACTGAGACCAGTTGCTCTTCTTCCATTACCTCAAGCATTATCTAAAAATATTGTTGCCAAA
Source organism: Prostheceraeus crozeri (assembly GCA_907163375.1). Taxonomy (NCBI): domain Eukaryota; kingdom Metazoa; phylum Platyhelminthes; order Polycladida; family Euryleptidae; genus Prostheceraeus; species Prostheceraeus crozeri. The sequence goes on along the minus strand of CAJQUW010012585.1, from coordinate 113,313 downwards.
CGGTGGATATTTCCCACACGTGAAAGAAATTGACGAGCCTCAATTAGCAATAGGCATATTTCTAGGTGTGAGAGTGGCGCGACGACAGCTGACTCTTCTTAACCATTGGATCATGATTCAGGCGTTGTGCTTGCGTTATCTACTGATTATTTCAGCAACGCATTCGATCAACTTCCGCGCCTCGATCATTATGAAATCGCATAAAACGGTCATCATCAGACGTACTCGTTCCAACTTTGCGAAAGACTACGTGACCAAACCAAGCCGAAATGTAAACAATTTCAGAATACGAGTATATCGGGTATTTCATAAAGCATTCAGTTATTTAGTTATTCAGTTATTCAGTTAAAGCAATTTTGCACGTAAATACAAGGTTGAAGCGATATTTCTTACACTTTTGAACTGTTGAAAGATAACTTTCGGAGATGTTGAAAAATAGACCGCCACTGTCTAAAAGAATGAGGCCAGTAATAGACCTGTAATAGAAAATTTCATGTTTCAAATTGTCAATTTTGCATGTTTGAAGATCGAAATTTGAAACTCGACTAATAACATCCTCACAGAATTATGTGAATCAGTAAATGAAAATATGACATTTTGTAATCACTAGAAAGATCAATCATTTTAATTCTGCAAGTAGCTCATGGATTACAGATAATTGAACTACGTAAATGATTTTTATATCTTAGGATCCGGTTCTCGGACTTCAACAATTTTGAAAATTTGAATGCATTAGAGGCAACTATAGGTCATTGTCTATCACGTGGCAAAAATTGACCAGGAAATGTCTGAAATTCCATTGTAAAAAAGAGATCTAAAAGTCTCCGAATAATTTTCTGAACAATGTGTGTATGTATATAATCGTCATAAGAAAAATATCCGCTCCCTCTATAATCCAAATTGTACATTGTTATGAGAAAAAATATACCACACACAACGATTCAGCTGGCACGGCCTTCATCAAGGGTAGGAACGTTGGGTGCTGTATATTTTTTATCATAGCAATATACAGGGTGTCCCAAAATTAGCGCAGTTTTTGATTTTGCCGTGAGAACGAGGCTTTACGTTAAAAAATGATATTTACTCCGAGAAACGGAAAGAATTATCATGAGGTTTTACTATTTAAAGCAACTATTCAAAAATTTGTTAATATTCGGACAATAATATTGCCATTTATGTCAATAGGCCTATAACATGCATCAGCTTGTAATAAGAGCATCAAAATAACATCTAATGAACCCAATGTTGCGTCATGCGTGCCTCGAATTGCACGGCGTCTGTGATTGGTCGCCTATTAAATAGTGCACCACATACTTTGACAATGGTTCTGAACATTCATCGCTAAGATAAATTTTAGCTGATATCAAAAACTTCATGGGCAGTTAATTGCAAGTTATCATTGAGTCAAGAATCAGGAAAATTTATCAATTCGCTTAGAAATTTTTCATCTGCTTTATGCAAATGGAAGACCGAAATTTATGTTCATTTAAGATAAAGAGGTCAATTTGAAGCGTCACTGGAACATCACTCGTTTAATTTCAAAATTTAAAAGGACTTGCAGTCCTCTCGATACCCCTGGAAAAGGCAGAAAGTTTGAAGTGGAAAATCATGTGCCTTGAGGAGGGTGCAAGTGATGTAGCTGAATCTTGCAGCTCATTGAACTTGTCCAGCTGCAACAGTTCGTTTTCTGCCTGAAAGTCCGAGATCAATTTTTACAGAATACTTAGAGACAAATTAGGACTTCATCTTGATCCCATTTCGATGTATCATACCTGGCAATCACTGCAGAAGATGAAGATAACCGAATAAGATTCAGTCAATGGTGAATAAGCAACGCAGATTTAGTAGACAGGATTATTTGTAGTGATGAAGTTGTGTTTTCTATGAATGGCTCAGTAAACTGCATTAGATGTGCAACTGAAAAGCCTACCGTGACTTTGACTCGTTCTCTCCATTCATCACGTGTTGTGATATGGGCAGCCATTTCTCAGTAACACAAATTTGAGTTGTTCTTTTCCTCCAACAGTGTCAACGGCAATAATAACAAGTAAATCCTGAAGAATGACTTCATGCCGCCATGTCAATCAAAAGAATGCTTGCTACTCCACAACAACTTTCCAATGAGATAGAGCACCACCTCACTTTCCTCGTCATGCTGTGTAATTTTAAGAGAGCCCAAATTTCTTTAGAGGGTTGTTGGACGTGGCTTTGAAACAGCTTGGTCGGCATGATCCTCTGATGAGAGATTGCCGGCTTTGGATGGTATTGAAGGACAGGTGATATCATAATCGAAGACCAAAAACTATTGACGAATCAAAGAGAAAATCGGTGCAAAAATTGATGAGACCGATAATGAATAAATCACAAATGCTGTTGACAACATCTAAGAAGAGTGAATGCTTTATTATGCGAAGATAGATGATATTTTGAACATACGCTGCAAATACTGAAACTCATGATATTCCATGTTATTTTTCATTAATATAAATGATTTTCGAGGGTAAAAAGTCGCTCTATCATGGAAATTTAAAGCTGCGCCAATTTTGGGACACCCTGTACAATATGGCTTTAAAAGGAGCGGATATTTTTCTTATGACGATTCTAGACAACCTCCCGTACGCCGCTATCAACAGTGTATGTATAATATCTAGCGGCGTTTTATTATCGAGATCTCGAACACCTGAAAATTGGTGAAGATCTCGGTATTTGGGATCTTGGGATTGAATTCACTGGTCTTATATTATATTTCTGAGTTGGAAAGAGCCAGGAATTTTTGAGATGTTGATTGCTATTTTAAGTTAGGAAGTACAAAATTTTTTCGGTTATCATCTAGTAATCATCTTCAGGTACAAAAGACTAGTCTATGTACCTGAAGATGATAACTGGATGGTAATCGAAAAATATTTTGTACATCTCAACTTAGAATAATAATTAGCATCTCAAAAATTCCTGGCTCTTTCAACTCAGAAATATTATAGCCAGGGCATCTTCCAAGTACTCACTGGTCTCAGCTGAACTTGTCTTATTGACATTTGAAGGGAACGGGGGAAGTTTTGGCAATAAGACAGGTTTTGCAATAAAGCGAGGTCATGTGTAAATGCCACTATGTAACTTCTTATTTCAAATCTCATTCATTTAAACTACCCCATAAAGTTTACGTACGTTCACTGACAATTGTTAGTGCGATGTTCAAATTGCTTACGAGAAAAAGAGGTCAGTGATCTCAGGGTGACTGAAAATTTTGCCTCAAATCAGCAGAATTTCTTGTTTGCTTTACCGTGATAAGAACCACCAGTTACACAAAAATTTCTACGAAAGTTTCTAATATTTCTAGTAACAAACATTTAGTAAGAGTTCCGATGTAATTCTTATCACCTCATTCGTGTGTTTCTGCAGATACAAGAACTTAATTTACCATTCTAGTGACCTGTGGCAACCTAAACATGCACTGACTTCAGGCTATGCTTGTTATTGTTGCTGAACGAATTGAGCGGTTGTTCTCGTAGTCATTAGAATTATCTGATCGATGTCCACAAGAGCCGTCTTCGTCTAACGGATCCTGTCTAATTTGCTTCAAGACGCTAGGATATGAAAATGTTTGATTTTTTGAAACATTTTGCTTGCGTATTGATTTTCGAACAGAGAGTTGTTACTTCTAATTTATGTCATGCAGCCTATCGCAGGGAGGAAACTACTTCTTTCTTTGGTGCTCTTGATGAAAACATCAGTAAAATGCAATTGATAAAACACCGATATTTAAACGATTGTGATCAAGCGATGAAACAAAATCTCTTATTTTCTTTGGAAGAAATCATACAGCAGCCCAGCTTTCTGGAACATCTCATCGCGGTAACTGTTACGCAATTGAAGACATGTGAGTGGTCGATGGCACTGTACAGATAAATTTGATTCTGCAGTCATTAAGTATTTTCACATAATCGCGCGTTTCAGTTGATAAGCAGGCCTATATCAGAGCAATATCAAAGGTTGCAATATCAGGCGTTGTGTATATTGGGATAGAAATTTGCTAATTTAGTTTTAGTTGCGTCAGATAATTTGAGATACTTGAGGTAAACTTTCAAAATAAAATTCATTTCAGGAATCTGCTGCTTCTGTTATCATTAACAATTTTCAACAGCATTTTTTCTTCAATAACATGATAAGCGGTCACTTGCCCTCTGAAATAATTATCTTCACATTATGCTGTCTGCCACGCTTGTAAATGGTAAATATAATAGTCCGGCAGCCAGAACGAATTTCTGCAGGGAACGAGGCCGAATGTGAGACTTTCAGAGTAGATGTACTTCACATGCCTACTGCGAATATATGCGTCTGCCGAGTTCTATTGAGTTCCTCTTCTTGTCAGACAGGATCAAAGAAAAGCACATGTTAATCCAATGGGACGCAGATTGCAGTTTTTGGTTAAAATGAAATTTTCTATGTTTTCTCTGATTAAACGAAAAGTACTACGCCCAGAGTCATAATTTTTGGTATGGAATGTCTTCAGGCCATTTTCTATTATGTACATGTGCTATTATCATGCATCTGATCGGCGATGTATGTGAGAATGTGGTTGAATGTGGATAAAGTTGCTCAAAATGTTTGTGTTTGCCGACATTAAGAGGATCGCCAAATCTAAATGTGTTTAGGTTATAGACATGAAAGGAAATGACTTGAAGACATTCCATGCCAAAAATTATGACTGTGGGCTTGGTACTGATCGCTTAATTAGAGAAAACATACAAAATTTCATTTTAGCCAAAAACTGCAATCTGCGTCCCATTGGATTAACATGTGTTTTTCTTTGATCTTGTCTGCCAAGAAGAGGAACTCACTAGAACTCGGCAGACGTGGCGATTCGCAGTAGGCATAGGGTGTAAATCATTCTGTGAAAGTCTCACTTTCGGCCTCGTTCCCTGCAGAAACTCGTTCTGGCTGCCGGACTAGAAATACACTTGCAATGTGGGGGGGGGACACTTGTAGCAATGCCCAATATGTTGTTATTCACCGAATCCGTTATCGGTGAGGAGTAAACAGCATGAAAATATCGTCTCCATCACGACACATTGGCTCGTAGGTCACAAAGTAAAATAGAAAAACAATCATCAATACAAACAGTCATCAATAATAAGATTATCGCAAGCTTCACCGAAACCAACATGCAACAAATAGCAGAGGTGACAACAATTAGAATATAAGATTCCAAAATATATCGAAGGATTAACACGCCATCTGAAGATGGTCATAAGTGAACAACCATTTGTAACTTTTGACTGCTTGAAAATGAACCAAGTAAAGTCCAAAACGTCGCTCAATATAGTAAGATTGATCTTAATAAAATAGTATTCGCTTATAATTATGACAAAAATATTATTAGGGGAAATTCAGAAGGACAAAAAATTATATGTTAAGTGCAAATCAAACAAATCAAAATGTATAAATAGGTATATGCAGAATCAAATATGACCTCACATTCAATGAAACATGTAAAGCGAAAAATTACTGCCAAGCTACGCTCAATTTATGTTGCACTAGGCATCTGATCTGTTATGTGTCTATATTTGCACTTTTTTATGTGCATTTGTGTCTTCTGAATGGGTCTTAAGAGTTTTTCATGGTTAGCAATTGCTCACAGGGGCGGCGGAAGACGATGAAAAGGGCGCACCAAGTCAGATGGGCACATTTTATGCCTGAGTTTTTCGACCATAGTAGTACAACCATGGGATACATTCTAAAATGCTGCTGACATTGAAAATAAAATTTAGGTGTGCGCAAATACATGTATGTCATATGCCATATCAGGCACGTATCTGTTGAATAAGCTGTAAGAAACGGCAAAATTTTCGAGGCTTTTAGCTTTTAGTAAACATTTTGTAAAATTTATTAAACTTCTAGTTTATCCATAAATCAAATTAATCTGAAAGTTTATACGTATATTCAAGTGCATAATGTGCAGCCATTTAAATGTTTCGCACATTTAAATCAATTACACTATTTCTTGAAAATGATTAAAATTTCAATTATCAAACATGTACATGTCTTTCTGTGAAACTCTATTTGATGTGTCTATTGTATCTGAGTTAAAGTAGGCCTACTGTAGAATAAACAATAATGACTAACACAGGGGTCCTTATATTTAAGAAGGTACATTCAATACTGGTGAAAAATAGAAAAACGAATTTCACTTCTAATTTACGTAGTTGGGTACCAGCTTATATCAAAACCAATTTTCTTACTAGCATGTAACTATGTATGTTGTTGATAGATGCACTGATAAGACAGACATAATTCAGAATGAAGAAGTACCTGCTAATAGATTGAAAATTTCAGGATTCTCTTTTGACGAAATAAACAGAACCAAATGTCAAAAAAAAGAAAAAGAATACTATAAAAATACATAACCGATATAAGTAATACTGCTATGGTGAATCTAGATTTTGTATGGGATAGATAATCAGGAAATTCATGATAGCTAGTCATGAAGTTCCAGTTCGTCTGACGTGTAACCTGGGTAGGACTTTACTGTCTGAACAAGCAAAAGGCGAGCAGCAAGTATAACAATTGTGATATTTGTGGTAAATTAGGCCTACCTCATGAATTCGATTGCAACAACCGCATCTTAGTTTATTGTTTCACCTGCCGTATTTGTAAACAGAAATAGGTCAAAAAGAATATAGGTCAAGCTAACAGTCCTTTTCATTTAAGATTCAAAGAACACAAATCCAGTGTTCAGAAGCAAGACAAGATAATCGCCCTTTCAGAACATTCCAAAACTCAGAATTATTTTCTATCTATTGACGATTTTAGCCTTGACATACGTACCGTTGCAATGATCCGATAGAGAGCAAATTTATCAATCAATACAAGCCTGAACTAAACAGGAAACATGAGCGGTGTTGAATGGTCTATAAATGTTTTGTATGAAGCCAATTTTAGTGCACAGACGGCTATTTCCCGTGAACAAGTCGGCAGGATGACGATGCGTCTGTTGTCATTACAAGTTTTGTTCAAAATATGAAGTCTCAAATTGGTAGTACAATTCGTTTTTCTATTTTTCACCAAATGGCCAGCCTCCCGTGTGAGACTAAAATCCCTCCATACTGAAGACCCAATATACGTATAATAAAGGGACACTCTCAAAGCTTGTAGGGGCTCCTGATGATAGTGATAAGGTTTCCCTAGAGTAACAATAGACATTCAGTACTGAAGGTCCGTTAATAAAACTGATAAAGGGCTGCTAAAATTTATATACTTCACTTGCCACTGAAATAATAGGTAGATTGCATCCCAACATTTCTTTTGAGTTATCTCTCAGCAGGCAGATAATTCGCAGTCGCTTGACATGTCCTAGACATATCCGCATCATAAACAAATGAGTTGATTCTGCTATTTATTTGTTTGCTTTATCCATTGCTACTGTCAAGCATCATGAAGTGTGACATCATTTTACCTGCATACCACAATTTGCGGCATCGTTTTTACTTGAATGGTACTGTGCTTAACAGAAAAGCGGATAAAAGTAGAAAATGATAACTTGGCAACTCATCGGCAATCTGTCCGACCAATGAGATATCTGAAAATCTTGGGCATCAATTAAATTGTGGGAGAAGGGCATGAAAAGTTGAAAAGTCCCCCCGGTGCCCCCCCCACCGGTTCCGCCGTGCCTGATTGCTCAAGTTAATCATGAAGTGTCTGTGATGCTAATCGCGATTTGTATTATTGGTCATCTTGCTTTCTTTATAGGTGATGATCTTGTATGCCACAATTGATACGTATGCTATAATTCATATCGTCTACCATCTTGTGACGTGTTGATCCCTATAACTGGTACACGGGTGACTTGGGGCTAAATGTGTATTGTCAGTAATATTTATAATATAATGTATAGGCCCTGTTCAGCATTATTTATTGAATATCGATATCCTTAAAATATGACTAGTATCATTTTAAGTTTCAATCAGAAGATGATATGTCATGCCGACAAGCCGAAATGTAAATACTATATTGGTATTTAGCAAGGCATTTAGTCATTTGAGTGTTTTATAGATGGAGCATGCATGCAGATGCAGGCTTTTTGGAAGCGATGTATTCCTTAATACCTTGGACTCGGAAAATTTTGAAAATTTGACTTCCACCTGCAATAGACCGACGCCCAGGATAGTGAGTTGAAAAACAGACCGCAATGGAGGTCTATTGCGGGTTTTGTGGTGTATGCATGTATCTATCAATATACTCGCACACGTATGTACGAGAATAATCTTTCTTTTAAAATTTGTATACCAATAATCGTTAATGAAGATTTAAGAAACGTTTTACTGACCCTGTATATATTTCCAAAAAAATAGGAAATGGCTATTTGTCGAACTGTAGCCAAAATGTTTTTTTACTAGTTATCCAATCGACCCGCAGCTGCCATGCATTAACAAGATATATATATCCATTACCTACATACAAGGTGACATTTCTCTAACGTTTCTCAATCCATAGATGTCGAAACTCAAGTCAAACTATCGCCCAGATTCCAATCTTGGGCAAAAGGCGAAGCTGCTATGCAATCAACCTCCCAGGCATTTAATCGACTCGCATATACCACATATTGATTAATTACGAGTATATCTCCTCTGCTTACCGTTTAAGCGTCAACCATCCACCGTCTCTGAATCCATAGACCACAAGCCAAATTTAATCAGCATACATGCACTTTTTTTAAAAATCGCTTGCTATTCCCAATTTCATGCATACCGAAAAGATAGATCACGGCCCTATCAGAAAATTAGTAATCCGATTTCAACTTCACTAGCATTTCTTAGGGCGGATCTCAGACAATAATTGTATGAAAGGATTTTGTTCTCATTCAAAGTTTTCTATGAGTAAGATTCGAAAAATCAAATGATACAAAATTTTCATCAATGAAGGCTTCCTATCTCTTAACTTTTTGTCTAAACCATCAATTTTTGACATGCGTATGGACGCGCCCCAATACACGATGACTTTGTCAGTGATTGTTCGAATTTTCAAAAATTTCGGAGAACCGAATAATTGTTTCAGTAAACTTTTTACATTCGGATTCCTTAAAGGACAAAATCAAAGAAAATTCGAATCCACTGATTGTAAAGTGGCTTCATTTTTTGCATTTCATCCTTTTAATTGTACTTTTATTTTATGCTTGCCGGTATTTTCAATGATATGTATCTAAAGAATCACGAGTGATGTTTCTTGTCCTTCTGATTAGACCAAAGCTAAGGTGCGTTTCGTGCACTGTTTTTTTGCTTTAGAAATTTGCTTTTATGTCAGTGATCATATGCTACCTATTTGTACAACTGTACATGCAACTTAGTTATTGCTCAACTCAATCAATAAGTTGCCTAGATTTTATTTCACAAGGTAGGAATGTCGGAATTTACCTACACGATGGATCTGTTGGGGTTCCTTATCAAAACAGGTATCTTTAAAGTGGTTCTGAGATGGGTTTTTTATAAACTGTCCCAAAGGAAAGCCTGGTAATGAAATTTGACTGTGCATAACAACATTTAAACGTTCAGTAGGAAAATCAATAGTTTACAGCAGTTCTTTGAAGTAGGCCTAACTGAACCTACTTTCAAACTGACATCGGCCATTGATATTCCGGCTTAATTGTTTTCAGAAACAGTGGTCTTTGAAGTTTACGAGAGGGCTTCTGGTATTTGGAGACTTTTCCTAGGACAGCTTTATCAAGACTAGTTTTACTGGAGATCCTGCTGGTAACAAGCAGTCTTTTGGGCATGTTCGCTAGCCTCTTAAAAATCGAAATACGATGCTATAACAGTTGAATAGATCAACAACGCAATATAATCTGAAAGTAATTTCTCAGCAAGATGAAGAGCTGAGTCCAAGGCAAAACTAAAATTTCTCGATGAAATGGATGGTTGATGTCCGTTTTTGCATAGATATTATGTCGATGGATTGGACCATTCTCTGGATTTATATCTTTGAAATGTCTCTAGTAATTTTATCTACGATGTTTCAATAATTTCTTATTTTTCATTTGCAGATGGGAGATGGTCACAGAAAAGTCGGTCTTTGTATGTCTGCGGAATATGAGGATATATGCAATTACTGCCCTAAATTTCGTTCTCGCATATCATACGTAAATGAACTTATAAAAGGATACAAATTACGTGAATTGATGTCAGATATTCCACCCATTACTCCTTCAAGAGAGGAATTATTACAATTTCATTCAGGTGAATATCTCAATCATTTGGAAAGTTTCAGTAAAGAGATCAACAAAACAAATGACAACAGTGGCTATGATAACACTGATTTTGACTACGAAACGGATGACAGCGAGGAATTTGGTTTAGCCTATGATTGTCCACCATTCTATGAAATGGATGTCTATTCTAAAACTATAGTTGGATATACCGTAGCTGCAGCCGAGGCATTGAATCGAGGTAATTGCCAAGTTGCGATCAATTGGGGAGGCGGTTGGCATCATGCAAAACGTGATGAGGCCAGTGGATTTTGCTATATGAATGATGTAGTGTATGGAATCCTTAAATTACGTGAAAGATATTCTCGAGTACTTTACATTGACTTGGATTTGCATCATGGGGATGGTGTTCAAGAAGCTTTTGAACTTACGAATAAAGTGATGACTGTGTCATTTCATCATTTTGATCCGGGATTTTTCCCCGGCACAGGTGCTATAGAAGAAGTGGGATCATACAAAGGTAAATATTTCAATGTTAATGTCCCATTGGCTGCTGGAATCGACGATGAAATGTTCTTCAGTTTGTTTTCTAGAGTAATAACTAATGTGATAAATACTTTCCAGCCAGAAGCAATTGTTTGTCAATGTGGGGCAGACGGTCTGGCAACTGATTTAAAGATTTTCAATTTAACTTTGGATGGATTTGGAAAATGTTTGCATCATTTGTTGAAAACTAATGTTCCTCTTCTTCTCTTAGGAGGAGGTGGATACAACTTTGTCGAAACAGCTAAACTGTGGACTTATTTAACGGGATTAGTCTGCGGTATCAATTTGGATGTTAATATTCCCGATAATGTTTACTTTGATCAGTATGGTCCGGACTTCACATTATCGGTGACGCCATCTTTGATGAGCAACGACAATTCCAGGGATCTATGCAACAGTTTTGTTCAGCGCATTGAAGGTAATTTGTCAAACATAACTACTGTGCCATAGAGGACAGACGGCCGTCTCATCTGAAATAAGTAGTTGCTTCAATTGTTTCACGTGTTTCATGATACAAGCCTTAGAAATTGTTGTGATATTGTTTTCCGATGTATTTTAATCAATTGTACGCTGTTCTTTTTACTTTGCTGATTGACATGTATTGTATATAGGTCGAACGAACCTTGTAATGCGAAGTTTATGAATATGCGAGCATCTCAATGACTGTTTAGAGTATCATTCGTCATTGCAACTTTGTAATATGAGAGAAAGTTAATTCGTACTTTCTTAATTTTGAAACACAAAAACAATGATTGTGAAGTTGGTCATCGCACACCAAACAACTTCTGTAACAAATGTGCTCGTATCAGTACGAGGGTTCAAAAATTAATGATATTCTGAAAAAGGGCTGGTAGCGTCAAGTCGCTCAATTTGCAAGCGGTAATTATCGTTTTAAGTTGACATCTCATGACTTCATTAATGGTGAACATGTATTTTGATAAACTGCTTATCTAGAGAACTTCAAACATTCTTAACTCACCTGATTATAAAAAAAGAAATTACACGTATCCAATGTTTTGTTCATCTGTTTTCAAATAATACCTGAAATCTTAACATAGCTACAAAGGAATCATAATTCATTTATATGACAAAATTCTGAGCAATATTTAGGAAGATTCTTGCGTTCATCGCTCGAAATTATTCTCTTTATCCATAAGTATGAACGTAGTTCCTTATCCCACTTTTGTGATCTCTTGACAGACAGGCATGATATCACTGGAACACTTTTGTTGGGCCTACATGCCTAATATTCTATATATATTAGAGATTTCAATAATTAGTGAAGGTCTCACAAAAGCTTCTTTCTGCTTCTCAAAACATATTCAAGAAACTCGGTATGGTTCGTATTTATTCCATGGACTCCAATCACCTCAATATGGTTTCAGTACCTCTTAAATTTCTATGTGTTGATGAAATATTTTAAAAAAGAGTATTTATAATGCATTTATGGTGTTTCAGTCGTTTTGCATTTACTATGATACGTTTTCTATGCATTATTTTATATTGCTGCAAGCCAATGTTACATTATTTGTCATGGATTCAGCTTTTTGATTCAGGATTAAATGAGAGCTTTTGATTGTAAATTTGCTCATCCCGTGTAGCAATGCATTGTTTTTACAGCTTCAAACATTGTACTTTTTGAACCATTTAGAATGAAAATTATCCAAAAACATTTTCGTTTTATTACTCATACGTGCATGTACGTGATATCTAATAGAAGACTAATAAGCTAATGAATTCGGGCACTATATCACACTTGGAGCGTTCTAACTTTCAAGAAAATCACACATGATTTTTGTAGATTTTAGCTCGTGAATTTCAGCTTGTAAATGATGCATACGCAAAAAATAGAATTTTCAAAATTTCGAAAATGAATTGTACCAAACTTGTGCCGGTGAGTGTTAGAATCCCAATTGGGATTGGGATTTGGTATGGATTAGGCCACCAAAAATTAGCCGTATCACAATAGGGTTTTATCCTCTGTATTTTTGATACTTAGTATCTTATAACTGAAAGAGAGGCCCAATTATTTATGTAGAAATTAATTGTGATTATGACACTTGTGTATACATGTGCATATCAGCAACAAGTACAACATCTATCGATAGCGGGAAATGATGCAGACCGCAAAATATCTGTCGTACATTTTGTGTCTTTGTAATTGTAATGCGTTGATTTCCATTCAAAATACACGCTTACTTATCTTAGGAGGCAGTGAAAACGGTTCTCTTTTACGAGGATGAAGACGAGTAGGCCTCGCATGTGCACAAGTACTTCGAACTAGTAGAAGTTTCTGTAATTAATTATTTGTTTTTATTGATATTGCCCTTTTATGTTAGGTTTTTATATCATAGATTTGTTTAAAGATTTTAAAAGAAGATAATTTTGTTATGATAATGTCTTCATTTTCGAAGTATGATAGTTTTGTTTTGATAAATCAAGGTGCGTTTTATGGGATTACGCTGTGTTCATGCGAAGCCTAAGAAATAACACTTATACAAAGAGAAGCAACCTAACTAAAATAGCGTAAAATATTTCAAACAGTGCATAAATTGGAATAGTTCGTAAAACATTTGGAAGGCGTATAACATCTGCCACAAATGATCCAAGAGAGGCCACTTGGCTGAGACAAAGGATCAGCATGAATGTACAAAGGGGAAACGCGGCTGCAATCCTCGAAGCTTAACTTTTGACTTTTTTCATGACTTTTCTTTCGTATTTATTGAATAAAAAATTTCAGTATGTTCATAAAATGTGAAGCATTTTGATGGAGATACTTTTGCATACTATTCCCCTGCGAAGTAGACTAGCAATTCTTATAAACGTAATACTCAGTCAGCTTGTGTGTGTGTGTGTCAGCCTGGCAGTCTGTGGGTATGTATGTAGGCTATTTGTCTTCATTTACGTATTATGAAGTCGTGTAGTGGGCAAATAAACAACGAACAGCCATGTATGCCTGTTTATCATGTGGAATAGGAGATACTTGCATATCTATCATGCACTTTGCTATCATGTGTCAAAATTCAAAAAATCTATCTCATCTCTCTCTCTCAGGAGTAGATGCCTAGAATAGCCACTTGCATGTAAATACGCGGATATATGCATGCATGTTTTAAGGCAACCAATATAATCATTACAGAAGTATCATTGAAAACATTGTAGTTAGCTATTGAGATTCTCATTGAGATTGAGTTGGGGGGGGGGGTCAAGTGGATTGGGGATTGTACAACCAGCCCAACGCAAGCCTAGATTGCACAGATAATCATCGCTTCCCATCTCCGATGCAGTCTTGGATTTGCTGGCTTTTAGTGTAAATCGTCTCTGTTTATGCTGCATTTAAGTGTGATAAGGATCTGTTGCATCTGTGTTGATGTCACTTTTTTCATGACATCGACATTTGTCTTTATTGTCGATTACAAGTTTATCAACAGTTCTTTACGACTCAAGAATGTTCAGTTTGTTAATGTAATAATAAGGGCGCACAGAAAATATTCGTAAAATTCTTGTTTTGTATCTGAATATTTTGGCAATTGTGTCATTCATAAAATAAGACTGATGTGAAACTGATGAACAGCTTAATATGCAGTTAATACAATTTCCATAATATAGACATTGAAAGTTAATCCCTATTTTGTGCTGACTTGCAGGTTAAGTTCCAATCTTGTTTATATTTCATTTACTTTTTGAATAAGAATCTGTTATTTTGACATCATTCCTTTAACCGGTTGGGAACGCTTGATATGTCCTTTATTATTTATCTTTTCATTAAATCTTCATTTCACTCGGGATCAATTAAATGTGTCACGTCTGGCATTACTCATTATTTTGACAAGTTGATGCAGTATGATGACTAGCAGACGTCTTTATCCATTGGTAAGGAGAACCAGGTGCACGAGCGTTAGGATAGTAAATACCGTTAAATACTAGGATAAATTGAAGCGACAGTTCTGACACTCTCAGTTGGACGGAATTCACTGAGTGAGTAAGCTTAATAATTTTTTTGTGTATCTTGATTTGCGACTTAATAATTTGTATTCCTTAGTGCATTTGCAGTAGCAGTAGTTTATATTGCATTATATTGCTTAGATCAGGGGTGCGCAACCTTTTACATTTTTCGGCCGCCATTTCGATGGCCGAAAGAATCACGGCCGCACTTAATATGTGTGCAAACAACTAGGTCAATAGCCAATCCTTTTTATATTCCACCACTCAAATTAGCTTTCCCTGCTGAATGACGCACTGAAAATCGCATAAAGGCCTGCTTCGTAAAGAATGAGTTAGCAAGTTAACCCACATACGACCGACGGTCATTTTTGACCCGAAAAGATTCTAAGCTTAGGTGTTATTAGCACTTGAAAAGTTGAAAGCATGTTTTTGTACGGCAACCGAAGGAGAAAACACTTTACTAAGCTACTGTAATAATTCATAAAGGAATCACGAGCCATACAAAATTCATTCATTCATCACAGGGCCGGTGATCTAGTAGGCATCCTTATTCAGGCTATGGACTTGAAGCTTACGCGCGCGAACAATTCGAGCAAACTTCAATTGCCCCTTTTGTTTCTTTTAGCTCATGACTGTAGCCATGAATGCCCATGAATGTAACTTCTCTAAAATATTCTATTCATGAGTTTTCGAACTGCTTGAACGCCTTCATCGCGGATGCGGGCGCGCATTTTTCCAAACAGCATGGGCATGAAGGTTTTCGACAGTGCTACTATAGTGACGATTGTTTTTCGATTGCCTTGAACTCCAGAAATATTTAATTAAAAATATTGCAAATTTATTTAAAATTTGCAATATACATGTACAATATTCTTTTTCATTCAGGCCTACTTCTAATTGTCACGTCCGCACTTTACCTGTGCAACGGCCGCAGGTTGCGCACCCCTGGCTTAGATGATACACCTCATATAGAGGTAAATCTTATCCTAATGTGCATATATTTTGACCTATCGGTTGGCGTATAACGTTTTAACAGCTTATACTCGTTATCTAAAATCCTGCCATTCACTCGCTCACTCGTAACTTTTTGCGTCCCGTGTTTGCAGAAGATGCTGTTTCTTAAAGTAATTAACAGCTCAATAGACGGATCGTTCGACGATGCTTCAATTTAAGTTTCTTAGTCCAGAAGATGCTGTGCCATTTATAAAGTACATCGCTTGAGAAAAGTCAAACTGTTCTCTTACGTTCTATCTGTGCAATCTACATGTACTTACATGCACATAAAATATGTATGGTAGATTGAAC
Organism: Prostheceraeus crozeri; assembly: GCA_907163375.1. Classification (NCBI taxonomy): domain Eukaryota; kingdom Metazoa; phylum Platyhelminthes; order Polycladida; family Euryleptidae; genus Prostheceraeus; species Prostheceraeus crozeri. The sequence continues at coordinate 97,325 of CAJQUW010012585.1, read as the reverse complement.
CCCGCTGTATAATGGATTGTATTGATAAACTGAAAGTTTATCTATAGATATGAACAGTGATGACGTTTTATAGAGTCGGACTCGGTCTCGGTGGGATTTTGTCACCCAGTACGGCTCCGGCTAAAACCGAGGGTGCGAGTCAACAGTCCTGTTATTTTTGTTAACCGACTTTCATGGTCGATCAAGATTTATATTTATGAACAAATAATTTTCAGTCAATGTTTGCAGATATTTGCGGGCAGTTATGAGCAATATTTACATAACGGAACCACCAACAAGTGGTAAAGTTCTCCTCAATACATCAGTTGGAGACATTGAGATCGAACTATGGTCCAAAGAGAGTCCTAAAGCGGTTCGAAATTTCGTACAACTTTGTATGGAAGGCTATTATAATAGAACAGTGTTTCATCGACTTGTTCCTGATTTCATTGTCCAAGGAGGAGATCCAACTGGAACCGGAGAAGGCGGAGAAAGTATATATGGAAAGCCATTTAGGGTGAGTGCCTCACGCTTAATCATGTAAATCGCATCTGAATTTTGCTGTTACAGCTGATGGTGAAGGCCACTGATTTACTGTCACAGTAATCAGGATGAGCGTACACGAGCATGAATTTCGTGAATATACTCGAATGTACATAAGTTAGTTTTAAAGTTATGAGAAGTGTTTATCATATCGATAACTATGTAGTAAAGAGCACCCGCATGATTTGCCCACTTTCTTGTAAATTCAACTTGTTACCTCAAATATGTCCGAAAGTACATACTTGTACGACCTTCCTGATGGATACAAATTTAAGAGTTTTTCAAAAACGGAAAGAACTAAATATTATTTCTGATTTTTGTCTTAGCACTTAGACCAGGGGTTCCTAACCTGGGGTACGACGCGAAGTACTTTGAGGGGTGCGCATAATATGGGAGATTCATTATAATTCATTTTTACTTTGATGACTTTCCTGTTCATGCGTCAGTTGAACTGTTTAAATTTGTTCGCATTCTGCATTGGATTGTCATCATCTGGCCTTGAAACAACCGCTGCTAATTAGCGACCACCAACTCGACCTCAACCACATACTTATGCGAATCCGGATTCTCCACCATAGTAATGATTAAAAGCAAACAAAGAGATCGTTTGATTTTGGAGCATGAGTTTCGCTGCGCACAAGCGCGCATCAGTTCGTCCCAGTTAAATTTTTGTGGTATTAAATTGCGAATTTCGTTTGTTTCTACGCGTAATTAAATTGTAGCATGATTGAATTCTTGCTGTTTTTCATATGTATAGGTGAGGGTACGCAGAATAATAAAAAATCCTATGATTTTCTATTTTGGGGTACGCGGCATGAAAATGTTGGGAACCACTGCATTAGACTGATGCCATTTAAGGGGTCAAATTTGTTGTCACATTCCTTTATCAATGCTCAATGTTGGTCATTGAAGCTGCCGTACATTGAAGCTGAGTTCCTCTTAAAGGAGATGGTATAATTTTCACAATCTAGATGTGATTGCGATTCACTAATTCATTCATGCCCTAGTTCTATGATGCAATCATATTGATGTATTTGAATATCATTTTGATGATAATATCTAACTTGCAATTTAGTTATTTTGTGATGATTGTGTAGTTCTATGAGGCAGTGAATGAATTGATTTCGCACTATAAAAGTGTATTTGATTACATAGATGTATTTAATCTGGATTATTTTGTGATTTAATTTTCCGAACAGAATATACTCGTATAACAACTATTCGTTAACCAAGATCAAATACATTAGAATTGACTCTCTACAATAAATCTGTTTTAGACGGAAGTACATTCACGTTTGAGATTTAATCGACGGGGTTTGGTTGCCATGTCATCAACAGGTCCTGATGATAATAGAAGTCAATTCTTCTTCACGCTCGGCCCTACTCCTGAGTTGGAACGCAAGCATACAATATTCGGAAAAGTGAGTTATTTTCCCATTTCTTTTAGTGTGTGTATTACCTACATGTAGAGTACTGGAGCGGTTGAAGTTGTTCAGCAAGGCTGCCGGTATTGATGCGCATTTACTAGTATTTTCATCTTTTTTTATCTGTCGATGTCGCGAACGTAGGGAATCGGTCAGTGTCCTTTTATCGGCAGCTCCCACCAGGTTCAGACAAGCAGGATTATCCATTTTTTTATGGTTAGCAAACATGTATCCATACGTAGTGATGACTCACTTGCTACTGAAATATTTATTTCTTGTATAACCTACAAGGTTGGCTACATGCGAGGATAGGAAAGCATATTGCTAAGTTAGGTGAGAGGTTAATTCAATTGGCTAACAACCGAATGTCGCTACGGAGATACTGAAGATCCAGAGTTTGAGGCTGTCCGTCTCAAGTGAGGCACCACCGTTCTCACATGAGGTGACTGACCCTGGATTGGTGACAGGTGCCAGTGTACAAGTGTTTTCCCACTTGTACGTGCCTCGATATGAAGGAGGGTTGGGGACAGAGAAAATTAAAAAAAAGGAAAAACTTGTTTAATAGGAATTCCGGAAAAACTCTTTGTCTTTTCCGGAAGTAATAAAAAATGGAAGTTCTCCGGAAAAAAACTTTTATATTTTTATATATGAGGCAAGTCACTTGTACCTAAAGAAATATGGCCAGGACAAACATTTTGAGCTTAAATTATTCAAGTCTGAAGACATTTGTCTATAAAAAAAGCTTGCATTATCTGACGACAGAAATGTCTCTTACACGGAGCAGTAAAATATCTTAGACATATTACTAGGGCAACCCAAAGTTGCATTAAAAATCTTCAAAAGTTGCACTTAAAATTCAAAAAGTTGCAAAAAGTTGCAATAAAAGCCCCCGAATAGCTTGAAATAAATGCTATGGGTCAAATATCAACAGATAATGGCAATCATGGCTAAAAAATTAATATGTACGTGTATGCCCGTTTGAATGTGTTCTATTCAAATTAAAAATAAGTAACTAGCGTTCATTTAACAGTATATTTTCACGTCATACAAAACAAAATTCACACCAACTAAAAAAATAAGTTCACAATGTAAACGTCGATTAATCACTGCTGTTGTAGTACAAGACAAGGTAAGCCTCAATATTTTCAGGATGAAGATATCGATCGTCAGCAAGAAGTTTTTTCATCAAAGAGAAACTTCTTTCCACTGATTTGGAAGTGGGCTGACAACGCTGAAGCAACACATACAAAGAAGGAGAAGTAGTTGACGTAAATGCGTCACCACACAATTCTTAGAATTGAAAACATGACGAAATGCATCTAAATTGGGTTTAACCGGTAGCTGAGTTGATCCAAGAGTGAGGAAATTAAAAAAACTTATATTTATTACAAATGACAGTGAAAGTTGCAAAATGTTGCATTTTACCTTAAAATATGCAAAAAAGTTGCAAAAAGTTGCACTGCAACTTTGGGTTGCCCTACATATTACACATTGAGTATGCATTGGATAGTCCACGATTATGTTAATGCGAAATCCGGGACATCTGATATTAATGATGACTTCAGTTAGCCTGCACATCTAAAATTCAGAGTGATATTCATGTGCTGTATTTCCACTTGAAACTTTGTGAGATCATTTTTGCAGGTTGTTGGAAATACTTTGTATAACATGATCAACCTGGGAGGCGGAGATGTTGACCAGAATGAAAGACCACTACATCTTCATCGCATATTCCACACTGAAGTAAGTACAATCAGCACTTCATCTTTGCTTAATTTGAATGATTTATCGCTACGAAGATGATAAAGTAACTTGTTTTCATCTATTTAATTTGGTTGTGACTATATTTGAAGCAATTTTGCTGTTATTCCTCCGTTCCTGAAGAATAACAAACAAATATGATGAGCGATTGGAATTAGATGTAAGGTCAAGATACTATCAACATTAAGACGGTAATGATATTCATTTCATTTCAGTTGTGATACTTTCGCGTTTACCTCATAAACGGCATTTACTAGATATTAACATTGATTTCAGGTAAATAATAACGAACGATTCGACTCATCAGTTGCTTCGTCGAATGTCAGTTTATTTAGTCACAATAATTTCATGGTTCTGGTCGTTGCATTCGGTAATGGTTGCATTATATTTTCAGGTCATTTCAAATCCTTTTCCAGACATAGTGCCGCGTGAGATCAAGCCTGACAGGGATTCAGGTGCTGATAAAAAGAAGCAAAAGTCAACAGCTCGTGCTACGAAGTAAGTTCACGCAAATTGAATCCGCTTAACTTGATCCCGACTACGTTGATATCATTCTTCGCTATTTTTCAAATTTTCACGTACTTCCTACGATTATTTCCGTTGAGGGAAGCCCCAAAGCCAAATGTTCGCCTAAATGCGCAATATAGTCGGCGAGGCCTTTCGACCGGCACAGTCAGTCAGGTCGTGACCGTCTACACATCAGATTGGTCATAAGCATCTGAAAACGCACTTGACATCACATGCAGCATTAAAGACTATGTACAGCATACGGAACATAATAATCGTTGAGACATCTGAACAATAGTGACCACTGACATGAAATAATTGGGAGCTATAATACTAAGGTAGAAAAGGTAAATAACGATAAGTAAAAGTAAGAACTGAAATGGAAGTGAGTCGAGTCGAATACTGTGTCTGGTTCGATCAGAATTAGATAGTGTTTTAGTCCACCAGGCTTTCTTGATCAAAGTTACTTTCCTTGTCAATCACCTTCAACTCAGACTTGAATTTCATGACTCTGAAAAGAATTCACATTATGAACTGAATGTTAATATACTGAGCTCGTCAATATTGTTTTAACGAAAGATATCTCCCAACAACGAATACTGCTGGAGGCCTCCCGTCTCAGTTTTGATAGCCGAAATATAGTATATTGAGAAAAATTTAAATAAATATTTTTATAAATCTAACTTGACTTTTCCATCAATCTTTCTTTCACGATCTTGCACAGTTAATTAAATTGAAACATACCAATAAAAAGTTCGATAATAAAAATTAAGAATGTGATTGACTATTGAGTAATCTTGCTTATGATTTCTACATAACAGATGGATCCTGTATAATACTGCTCCCGCCATTGTTATCCGTACATCTGCCAAGCTGTGTCATGTGTCTCTTTGCAAATAATGCGTTTTCTAATCCACTCATTCTCATTGCATTGATAGTTAAACAAACATATCGCATATGAATGCTCATCCTATTTAGCAAGTATACCGTCGTGGCCAGAATTGATAGCACAAAATAAATATTACTCCATTCTTCATTAACAGAATTATGACTTTTTATCGATACTGTAGCAATCGATATGAGGAACAATCAATTAAAATCGAGAAAATCTTCCAATTGTGTAATGCTGTTCGGTGTACACGAGCAATGCCTTTTTTTGTTTAACCGTCTAATTGCTTGCATTGATCATTCATTGAGGGCCATGGCCAGGGAACTCCCTAGATCTGATACCCATTGAATATTATTGCAGTATTCTGAAAAAAAGTTGCTGAGAAGTTCACGACGTCAACAGCGTCTTTGAAGAATGTTACTGCAGAAAGAAACCGACCCAAGTCCAACACGAAGGCTTATTGCATCAGTGTTTGAACGTATTTCTGCAGTGATTGCAGCATGAGGAAAGCATGCAAAATCTGACGATTCTACTGAGCTCACCATTTGTTCAATTTCTCAATTTTATAGAATCATTGCTTAATTGTTTTCAAAATAGATTAATGTGGCATGCATAAATCTGATTTTTGAACTTGTGAAGAAAATATCTATAATTTGATCACTGTGCGATCATTTCTGGCCACGACTGTACATGTAGGTTGGCTCATATCCGGATACCAATGGCGGGAGCTGATTGATGAGAGGGCATAAATAGCTTCAATATAGTGAAAATTGTATATTGGAATTGTTACATTACACAAAATATCATAATGCAAAAATCAATTACTGTTGTATTTGTAATTAACATACAAGACGTCCTTTGCAACAAACTTTTGATGATAATGTAGCTCCGTCGGTGATGCAATGCCGCTACGGTGTTGGCCATCAAACTAAACAGCAAATCTTTCAAAGACCCAGAACCAACACGGAGCCGCTTCAACTTCCTAACATCAGAAGAACAACAGAAATCACAATCCTCGAAGTCACCTTTACACAGAAACTGCATGTGGACGTCATAAAATCAAAATCATGCAAAGTACTATGAATGAATATTTATATTTGGTTAGAAAATCTATTGATATCTATAAGAAAAATGCGGTACATCGATCAAAATAGCCAATTTTCGTCTACGAAATCGGGATCCCGGACTTGGAGACTCAAGCTCGGTGCTAAGGAGAGACATTGTTCTAGTCTTGGGCGTGGGCTCAGTCCCAATGGTTTTCACAATCGCGGGATTTTAGTTTCTTTATTTGAATAAAAAACTTCAATGCTTAATACAACCGCCTTCATGCCTTTCTTTTAAAGCTCATTATAAGTATGAATCTGAAATGATTACGTCATTGGTGCGTCACAATAGCTCACATGTGGCAAGCATCATTCAATTATAGTTTTCATCAATTTGACGCATACTCATGATTTCCAGAAATTTCTCGTTGCTATCATTCGGTGAAGAAGCAGAGGAAGAGGAGGAGGAATTATCCACAGCGAGAACGCAGGTATGTTTCATACTCGCACTTAATTAACTCTGATCCTTTCTCTGCAGTCTCAGGATAACATATTAGGGTTTGCTATTTTTGAGATAACAAAAATAACATTGAATTTTCTCATTTTTTGACAATTATTTTCCAATTATTTAATCACATTTCGGTGTGCCTCAATGGAACTTTCAAAAATGACCGAAACTTTTATTCTGTGTCATCAATGATGTTGGTTTGAATAACTCATATTCAAACTTTCATCACATTTTTCCATCTGCTTTTCATATGTTTCATGCGCCACATATAATAATAATAATAATAAAGGCTTTATTTTAGCTCGATACACATTAGGCGCGGAGACTGTTTTCGATATGGTCGAGCAAAAGACTTCAAAAGGCAATATCTTCTTTGTTATCTAGTGTATCAATTTTCTCACGATGAAATGCGGACATTTTTGCATTTAGTGTTTAAAAATTGCCGGCATGTGATTCTAGCTTACCTTGCCTGTAATTTACTTGCGCATTATCGTTATTTTATCGGTAATTCATCTTCAAAATCATCTAGCTCCTTATTTATCACTTAGAAACGCATGGACTTCTCCAGGCTGTGCCTCTCGATCATGCTTGCTCCAATGATTGTCTTAGTTTTACTAAACGTCGGTGTAGCATTCCAAACTTGTGCTAAATTCTACAAATTTCGCACACTTTGCTTTCTGTTGACTAAATTAAAAACGACATGCTCTCACAGTTTGTTTCAGTAACAACACCAGTTTTCAGATAGTGCAGCAAAGACAAGGAGAAAGCAAAGCATCTGAATTCCATAAACATTCAAAACTATTGTTATTTGTCAGCGTCATACACCTCCTACCTACTTACTAACTGTCTAATCTCAATCAATGACACAGAACTTTTGTTTTCGCTTCGGACAGGACATTTATTAAGAATGTGTCATAAATGTGACATAACGAGCACCTACTATCATTTTTAAAGTTGAACCCTAATCAAAGAACTTTCCTGTGATTCTGGGGCCTCTCTGATGATAACCGTCTATTCTGTGATGGCAGACATGATAACTTGATTACAGCACGGCGTGTAAAGTCTTTTCAGATATAGTCTAATTAGATATTCTTAGAAAATGCAAGTCTGCGTGTCGTGAGCTTTTAAGAAATGCAAGAAGTCGATAGATGACAAAATGTATCAATGATTTGTTGCTAGATAAGTTAAAAGGTTCAACATTCAACGTCAGTATATCACCAAATAAGAGTTGTTGTGATGATTTTGCTTGGCATTCAATACTCGTAAATATAGTCTGGGACTGGAACTGTTGTAAATGTGCGAAAAACAAAAGGAATTATGTTTTTGTAGTAATTAAACGATGAAAATTAAAATTATAACCAACCGGTAATTAACCCTGGTAAATTAGCGATAATTAAATACCATTTCAAACACTATGTGCATTGATTATGAAGATGATAGCGACAGTGATAACGAGCACAAGACGGAAGATTTGAAGTAGAACAAGTGATATTGGCCATTTTGTTTTTATTATATTTATTGTCATCATTATGATTAGAGCTGTCTGCACATGTAAAAATAATAATGGCCATTGACACAAATGACGAACAATCGGGGCACTCGTGCGAAAAAGGCGCTCTCTGCAACAGTTGCGAGAAAAGGCGGTTTTGAGATACTTGAAAGTTGGAATGCTTATTTTTCGCATATGCATTTTCAAGAGCCAACTTTGAATTCGAATATTTGAACTTCATATGAAAAATAAATAATAAGGTCGTTCTGTGCACATTGCGTACAAGGTGCTCTTATTACTACTTTTAGTTCACGATCCGCCCTTATTAAAAATTGCATTTTTTAATTGAGCAACCAAATATGTAGTAGTCCTATAATTATATTCTTGATACTTCAAAACTTAATGAAAACAAGACGTTTACAGCTGCCCCACTTCTGGACGCACAATAATACCTCGACTTTCAATAGAATATCTCATAACTTTTACGAGGATGGAGAACTGAAATAAGCCTACTTCATTATTCTTTATTTAATGGAAAAGCACATATAGCAGTAAGAGAGTTAAATATCGAAAACCATGAAATCCAGTTGCTTAAGAACAGAGATAAAATTTCAAGTCATTGCAAGACGTAAAACATGTATCCTCCTCCTGAACACCCTGTTCTCTTCGCACTGCCGTTAGTGCTTTGTTTAAGGCGTTGAAGCGACTTTTGACAAGCATCTCTTGGGAGACAACTGGACATGCTCTCGAAACTTCGTGAACATTTGTGATAAATCCGGCAAAACACTGGATTATCTGTGACTTTGAAGCTTTATATTGCTGCAATCTTGAGGGTTATCTTGATATACGTAGTTGGTATCATTCTTGAAAATTGGTTTGTATCAGTCAGTAGTGAGGAAATTAGCTCATATCATGTTGAGGTACATGCGGAACAAAATAAGCAGTGTCTTCAGTTAATTAAGAGAGTTTTATTACTCTGAGATATAAGCTGAACCTATAAGGTTATCCAACAGACAAGATATAGTGAACTACATTCTAGCTTTATTCTTTATTTCATATATTCTAGCTTTATTCTTTATTTCATATATTCTAGCTTTATTGCTTAAGAATTCGGTAGGATAAAATACCACATGAGTTAATTGGTGAAGAAGGACTAAGAATGAATTAAAAGAAGTAGCAACAATTGTATTCGCTGCTCCTAAAGAGGATCATTACTTTCATGAATTCAAAGAGTGACCTCATTTCAGCAAACAAAGCTATCAAAGTTCTCTGAAACATCATGAGAAGCGTTCCTCATACTTCAATTGCTGTATTGTTTAGTTCAATGATGTGTTAAGAACTCAGTAAGCTATGAGCAAATCATTTTCAAGGTTACAATAATAATAACAACTTGACTGGCAGTAGAAGCGGTTCCTTCCAGCGCACCATTAGCCATTTCCACAGCCCTGCTTACATGACATGCTGTTTTCCAGATGTCAAGTTCCAAACAAGGTAAAAGTTCTCATGATCTTCTGAATGATCCAAGACTGAGCAAGGAGACGGTTTCTATCGGACGTTCGGACCACAAAAGGAAAAAAGAATTGGAAGAAGAGATTCGACAAAAGAAAATGAAGATGATAGAGGAAATGGAAGAAATGGAAAGAAATCGATCAAAGTCATCAAATGGTGATGGAGGGGAACCCGAGGCCAAACAGAAGACAGTGAAGGAAGAAATCAATGAACTTCGACATGAATTAGCGATGGTTCGCCGCAAAGTGAGAGGGACCGACAAAGAAATGACAAAAGAAGAAACCGATGTCAAGACGGAGGAAGAAAGGAATGAGAATGGCGATACTAGCAAAGAATCGTTAGACCCTGTAGCTGCTTTTAAGGTAATTATTTCTGCGATTCTGATCTCTCTTTACTCAATTTCTTTATAACATCAAATAGTGATGATGTTGTCAAGGTCATCAATATTTTTGAAGGAGTGTATGCAGTTGGACAGTTAGTAAATTCATGAAGATTCATTTAAATGCTTCGTTGTTGCAGTAAAACCAGCTTATAACGTACTTGTAGGAACCTTGCAAATTGGTACATTATATCCTAGGTATGCAAATGCTAAATTGTAGTTGAGAAATGATTCTTTCTTCATATGTACAATTTCGTGTATCTATTCGTACAAGTACAAACTTAAAATGAACAATACGTAGTAGTAGCTATAGAGCGTTACGTACCTAAGTATAGCATTCAGAAGCACCTGGTGTCCAAACAATTGCACAAAGTTTTCCAGCGACATCCTTCCCTTTTTGTGTGCCAAGCTAAGCAATACGTGTATGTATACGTGAAAAGTGTGAAGCTGTGGTGAAGTATGGGTATTTTGAATACATTGTTCAAGTGGGGCATGACTCAAGTCACTTTTCTCAAATTCACTGCTGTTGGCTCATTGGATACCACCGATAAACGTCTGAGACAGTGACGATGAGATCTGAACATCGATTGACCACAGAGATAAATGATCGCGCACACACACGACACAACTTCATGACCGACGAATGGATTAAGATTTCTGCGCTGTATTCAGAGGTTGTTGCATGTACATTTTCAAATGAAGTAGACATAAATTTTCAGCTAAATTGCGGATGCCGGAAAGTGCATTTTGTGCGGTATATCATTATATGGCGCTGCGGACCGGGGATTAAGTGGGTTATAGTCGAAAGCACGTCGCAAGTGAGGTTTATAACACAGTAACAAAACGAAATTTGGTCCCTACTTTGAGAAGAATTGTTATAAGCGAATCCTTAATGAGTGGGGTATACTCGTACTGTAATTAGATAAAATCAGTTTATGAGAAGGTCCGCATTTATTATCGTGGGATCATTGATTGCACAGATTGTCTGTCGGTATGTATAGGTTTTTATCAAAATATCCATGCTCCTGTAGCTAATCATTTTATATTAACTGCAACTTGTCGTTTTTGAAGTGTATAGCTTATACCGGTGTTTTACTATGCGTTTTGACACCATTTCTTTCTTCCGGACGGATGTTCTAAAATTGACTGCAATATTTCTCCCGGAAAACAGATTACGTTTGTAGCGTTGACATTAAATTGTCACCTTCTTCTTCTCCCCAATTGCTTTTACCTTACATCTCCAGATTCAGACTGTAGATGCAGTATTGAGATTTCGAGGCTTGTGGCCTCTAGTAGACCAAATTAGCTTTGTACTTACATCGTTGCTAAGATCCGAAGAAAAAGATAAGAAGTGCAACTTCTAGAAATGTGCCTCTCTTTTGCGAGGGGGAAATTACATTGTAATAGTGCTTTTCTGATACACCTTTTCCGATAAGCACTGTAGATCGGGGGAGGGCGAGAATACCATGACACCGGTCCGACCACTACGCGGAAAACCTTACCTTTCATCCTTGTTGGTGTCTTTTCGCCACAGTAGACATCAGACCGACATCGATCGCCCGTCTGCGTTTTAACCTTCATAGTCACACTCTTCCAAAACTTTACTCAACTACCTCAATTTACAGTCAGGATTTCGACGCCTTGTGTGCGATTGGGTAATTAATGCCATTGTCATTTCGCTATTCATTAACGCGTTCTTCTCTCATTGAAAGAAATAAGTTTCTAATGCTCTGATATTGTAACATTGACTTTATTCTTGAATCAAAGATAGAAAGGAAACTTTCTGAATTTCTTTTAATGTCTAATTGGCTACTTGGAGTAGTCAGACGGAACGGAATTTCATGAACCTTTTTTTGGGAACCAGTCTTCATCACAGTGTCTGTTTTTTATCATTTCCCAGAAGCATCGTCAATCCATTCATCTAATTTGCAGGCAGAGACGCAGAAATTCTCGAGAGGACAAGGAGGACGAAAGAAAAAGAAAAAGTCGCAACACGAGGTTGCCACGATGAAGTTATTTGGAGACTTTCTTAAGAAGCTTCGAAAACCGGATCCGAATGAAGAGAGTAGGATGGATGATGACGAGGATCGTGAGGATTCTCCTCCTTCACGCTCATATTTGACGCATCGCATGAAATGTGAAGAAACTCAACCTGTTCTAGCAATGGATGCTGTTACTGCCAAAGATAGTGAACGTTACGATTTATACGATCCCAGGAATTCTATGAACAAGAGACGGCGTGAAAAGAAATGATCAAATATCTTTGATAAAATACATAATAGCAGGCAGCTGGTCAAAGAAACTATTTTCTTATCTTTCATAATAAAGCACGAAATAGGCACTTAATCAAGAAAGTAACTATTTCTAATGTGAAGTCGTAAAATGAACGTGTTTAAAGTTGAAACCGTGAAAACTTCGGAAGACTCGCTTTTTACGATGAGTATTTCAACGGATCAGAAGGGTCTTGACCTTTGGCACTGTCTGTGCCTTCTGTCAGGGTGCTCGGGAGAATGCACAACTGAGTCATGCTGTGGAGCCAGATCGAGAAATAGTGATTTTATGATTATTTACTCGATTTTGCGATCTGTTTAGGACTGAAACTGTATAATAATCAAATATTTCTGAGGAATGCTCAGATTGCATCACATATAAAGTAAATTAAGTAAAGACTATACTGACATTAATGAAGTCATCTTATTTGCTAAGTTGGACTGGAAGTTCATGATTTCTAATTATTCTAGCTTTCTGAGTGCCTTCATTTTCTATTGTGTCAAACAAAATAGGAATTAATGGAAATAGCAAGAGACGGATAGACTTTACATTGACAAATGAGATAAGTGAATTGAAATCGAAATGATGTAAATACAGAGAATATGATTGAAATTGAAAATGGTTTTCTCTTGCTTGTCATGTATGTTGCGCTTATTTAGTGAGCAACTTAGTGTGCTGAGCGCTGGTAGAGAACAACAACGCAGCTGTCGAAGGGCACTGCCTTCTTCTAATTATACAATATAACATCAACTTGGATTTTCGAGGGCAATAATAATATAGGACATATGAGAGTGCGCAAGCGCCTGAGAATGTCCTACATTGTTGCCCGAAAAAATCTGTTAATAATATTGTACGTAATTGAAATTGACTGGTCAGCAATGTTGGAAAAAAGTGGTCAGCAATGCTGTCAATGCATGCAGATACACTCTAACTGAGATCTCTAAATATCTTTCACATGCATAGATACAGATATCTTCATCATTACAGGATACATTGTTGCCTTCTTTTTTCCACATTGTACCATAGCTAGATTTCGCATAATATAACATCAACGTGTATTATTCTCAATAAAAACGATTATACATTAACATGGATTTTTGAGGGCGGATCTGTACGCTTGCGGATTTGAGAACGCCATCAGTCCTCATTAGGATTACTTCAATTAATATATCGAATTAGTAAGCATTATATTCTATTATAAATGCCTGCTGGGATGATTTTCATCATCGTATGAGAACTACATTGTTGCCCGAAAAAAGCTATGTTAATACTATTGTGCGAAATTGAAATTGACTGGTCAGCAATGCTATGAATACACATGTAGATATACGCTGATTGAAATTTCAAAAATGTCTTTCACATGCATAGATAGAGAAGTCATCATTACGGGATACATTGTTGCCTTCATTTTTTCCACATTGTACCATAGCTCAATTACGCACAATACAAGTTTGTTGGTGAACATTTCAGCCGCTCTTTTAGACTCCGATCTATGTCAATGCTATTTTATCAAAACGCTTTTGTTAATTCTAAAGAGAAATGATGATAACCGTGAATCTTTACACAGTACATTGGCAAGCTGCCGGTACTTTCCTGTTGTCAATCACTGGAAGCCGCCATCGTTTAGGGACCGTTGTCATAACGACTCATGTCCTCGACGCACCATTGTTTTCAATGTACACTGTGGTGTTGGATTTCTATGGGTGTCACTGACATAAAAATGAATGTATTTAATAAACGCAACTGGCCTGTTATTTTCGATTCGAATATGCAAAACATCTGGCCTTCCATTCGAATGTCAACATCACCTTTGTCAATGATTTTTCATAATTGATTTTTAGTGCATATTTCAAGCGTATAATTCATGAATTGCAACGGATCCATGTCCGGAATCCGGCGGTCTGATATGCGCCTCGATGCATAGTAATAGATATGAAGGAATGTCTAGTGATATTTATCGGTATTTCTCCATTAATTGCATGAAGATTCCAGGTTAAAAGAAATTTTCTAATTTAGCATGTTTCTGTACTCACTACTCACTTAAACATTAAGGACTGAGACTTACAGTAGCACTAAACGAGTGCAGTTAACGTGCTCTAGAATACCTTAGTTCAGCTGTATTATGTCAGTAGTGCCTAATCAGTAGATTGTGTTTGTTGAAGCAAAATATACAGATATTGCCTCCTACACAAAACGTCAAAGCAGCAACTGTATTATGGTCTCCCTTCCCCTCACCAATTTAAATAAGTACCGAATGCAGATATTTTTCAAGTTGAAATTACCAAAGATTTTCAATATCGAATTATTATTCTTTAAATGTTACCTCCTGTGTATCAGTGCATAATAACATATCATCGATCTATAAGCTCATCATCGCAGACGATTTCCTAATTTTGATAACATTCTACCATCACGTAATCCATCTGTGATAGATAGAACTCAACCAGTGTATCCGTGAACCTACTTTGTTATCGGTTTAAATCGCAACCCGAACTATACCGATTACAGAATCGCTCGACTTAATTCCTTATTCCATTATCATGAGTGCTTCTTCCTTTCAAGATCCTATAAAACGTATTGCTGGGAAACATGCTCGTATATATGTATCTTTTTGACTGCGAACTTTACTCGTAGATAGATACGGGGCCTAGAAAATAGCCATATGCTTTACTGAAATGTTATTAAGTAAAATCAACATATATGTCACATTATAATAACCACATCAGTGTACAACCATGTAGATGAATGCAAGCTTGGTCCTCATCTCATGATTGAGCATTCTTGTTAATCATCTAGAGCCCGAGAAATTAAATTTGTTGTTTTCTTGTGACTTTCCGTATCTATTAGAGTAGGCGATGTACATGCAATCCTTCGTTGTAATGAGGAATCCTAGATTCTCGTCAATCTGTAGGAGATTGGAAGTCTCGAAATTACTTTTTGAGCATCTCGATCATTCGCCTTCTACAATGGTTGGACGATCTCATTCACTCATTCATGCGCTTTTCTCTTGGCCATCGAAGCAATAGAATTCAGAATTTTATGATTTTTCTTTAGAAATATTTTATTAGAACTTCCAATCATTTATTCCTAAAATCAAATATGGAGAATATGAAAACAATCATCACTAGTTTCAACAAATCATTGAAAAGGGACAGTTAAGTTAACTTATTTATTCCCTAAAATGATCAGTGTCTAAGTCAGTATGACATCCGTGAAATTTATCAGAGCACCGTGATTGCTAGCGTTTCCTCGCGTTTTGATATTCTTTCGTCATTAAAACACTTTGGCAGCATTGTTTCCTCTTCTGTCCTATCGTAATTGTGCCGACTCGATTTTCACAACTCGGAATTTTCAAAAATATTTGAATTTGCCTGAAATCATCGGGCATTACTCGCTGCAAAAACAGAACTCTTTATCGGAAGAACGAATACGATCCTGCGAATTGAGCTGGACAGCTGCTTGGCATTTCTTGTCTCTGGAAGCAAAATGAATAATCCGATGAAATATGCATACATGTGTAACGAGGAAGTGACAATATTCGTGTCCAAGTTATCATTCGAATTATTGAATTCAGGTTGAAATTTCCGTGATTCATCGACCTCTTTCCACTTATTTAATCCGGCCATATTGCCACTCATTGTAGCATGAAGCTGTAGAATGTTAAACCTAGCCTATCTGCAACATGATCATGTACAGATGAATTCACACGAAAGACAGTGACTCTTATGTATTTTGCAGATCATTCCAGTTGGGTTCTGCACGAATTGTGCGAATCTAAAGCAGTCGCTGTGGCGACAAAAATATCATGATAAAGCTAGTACAACAAATGAAACATTGATGACAGCATTTGATAGTTTTCTCGCATTAGAATATACAAAAATGAAAATAGGGAATCCAAAAAATAATTATCGATAAGTTAGAAAAATACATCGATAAGGTTGACTGGATGCGTTTTAGGTGTCACATCTATTCCTACAATTTGAAATTGGTCTAACAAATATTTTTGAAGTTTTGCATTCCTTTCAATAGAATATGTATAACCATAAGTACATTTTGCGGCTTCGTCTATAGTAGAAATCAAATTCAATAGATAGATAATGAATATTTTCCAATTGTATATTAGGCCTATTCATAAAGAACATGCACTATAGGTTTGAATTCACAGTGCATCTTATCTTTCGCAACAGCATTCATGACGGGCTTGGTCCTGAAAATTCAGGCCTACTTGCAAATCCGAGTATGATCCATAGAAAAACCTATACCTGATACAAATTGTAGTGCTGTGTTTGTGCAACATGCTGTGCATAGGATTATATATATTGAAATTCACAGAACATTTTGGTGTCTAATTGTCAACTCTGGTTTATCGTAAGATAAAACAGATCAGAAAGCAGGAGAAAGTGATCATGCTGTAGAACTTGATTCATGCAAATATTGTTCATGAAATCTAGCTGACGGGATCTCTATGATTTGATCATGCTTTTTCATTTCAGGAGCGATGGTTAACCTGCAACCTAATATCCTTTATGGCGCTGCCAGCCTTGTGAAAGACATTGACAGTAAGTAATATGTAACAATTACTATAGAATTTCACAAGGCAAACATGTAAACAAACAAGGCTTGAAAAATGGAATATTTAGTATTGATTAGGAATGAAAATTTTATCTATTTACACTAATTTCGGGATGAAATTTGTTGTCTTGGGATTTGTCCAAAAATGCAATTTTATGAGAGTGTAATATCATGTCAGATTACTCCAGGTTTATGTTTTTGTGACATTTAGGGGAAATAAATGTAAACATAGTAGAGTGCATTTCTCCATAAACACAACTTCTGTCCATCTACAGGCTAAGCAATGAATAAATAAAGCAATCATAAAATCATACTCCATTTATTCATTGAATTTGCATTTTTTTTGACATGCAATTGTAGACACTCCTTAAGAGTATTTATATGATGGTAGCGGTTAACAACCAATTTGAGCATTTATATGATAGCATTCAACGTAAAGGGGAAGAGCTTTCCGCCTTTCTCAGGGCCGACTTTTCTTCCCTGGTTGTCGGAAGTCTTAGAGCATTCTGTATACTGTGTAGCATTGTTAAAAACATGTGGTCGTTTTTTTTATTTGAATAATGAAATAGAAATTTAGTTTCTGAGACTTGCTATGCGAAGATCACTGTCTTGATCATGGTCTTGATACTAATTAGCCTCAGATCAGCAGCAAAGCCGACAACAGTGCCTTAAGTACTGATAGTTATTATATAGAAATATTCATTGAAGTGCTTAAGTTGGCTGTCACTTTCAAAGTCACTTGTTCACTTATTTGCGAAAGACAAAGAATAGTGGAGTTTTACAAAATCAGTGATGTGTATGGATGATTAAAAGTGAAAGCCGCGTTAAGCAATTTTATTACATAGCTGATATTAGAAGACTAGTGGTCTCTTTTTGCAATTACCTTTCTATAATCTTTGTACAATGTTTGTAGGTTCCTGGGAATCTTTTCTGCGCATATGAGATGTTTCCATGGTCAATCATTTTCTTATAACGTGACTGTTTGCTCTCATTAGGTAGCGGGATAAGCTCATTTGGTTAAGGGCCGTGTTTTGGGCCATAGGTGCATAGGTTCAGGGTTCGAATGTATCCTCGGGAGGAACCACCGCTCTCACAATAGAGGTTGCACTGACCCTAACTTGATGCGAGTTGCGAATGTTTGAAGGTTTCAACACCCCAAGCTAGCTAGCATGGCCTACGGTGCGGGAGGGATGAGTAAATGATTCAGCAACTTCACTCATACACCCTCAGGATATAAGCAGTGCCGAATTATTAGTACTAGAATTAGTATCGAAGAATCTCGTTATTTTGAGCTAAAATAGATTCCATCAGGTCTACCGTTTACCGTTTATCATTGCATTTCAGAGCAGGTAATGGTTTCCCTTCGCGATGGGCGGATTCTAATTGGTTACTTACGGAGCTTCGATCAATTCGGTAAGATACTCAGTCAATTCATCGTAAATCTTTGAACTAAATTAACGTCGATCGTCGACGTTCAGTGATTTTCGACCTATATATAGCAGAAGCGAGTCCTGCATTGCAGTACTAGACATGTTCGATTCAGGTTTCAGAATCGCAACCGGAAGCAGTACCATAATCGATTTTATATATATGATGCAAGTGGGGCTTATATGTTTCATCTACGAATCAGCTTATAACCTCTTATATTATAGCCTAAGCATACTGTGTAATAACTGCAGTAATTATTGTGCCTCACAACAACTAACTTGATATGCTGATAGAACTGTACCCGATAGGTAAATGGCTCATGTAGACCTAGTAGACAATGTAAGCCTTCTTTTAATGAATCGAGATGATAGCAATGATGCAGTAAATTTGCTGCATGATTGCGCAATATAGGCTATGGCCTGACACTGGTGATCGGCTCAAACATGCATTCCATATGCTCACATTTGTTTATAGAATCGAATCAGCTTAATTAAAATTATATTCGCCTATCTTAATAGGCTTTTTCTCAGTCATAATTTCGGGTTGAGCTAGGCCCGATCTTTGATTAATAAGCGATTTGATGTGATAGGCACTTATACGAGTAACAAAATATAAGCTATATTATTGAGACCCTACATCAAACTGAACCACCATGAAATGTAAGAGATTAAAGTCTCAAGAGATGTCATTAGTTTTGATGAATAAAATCTCCAAGATATGATGTAACTTTTCATAGGATTTCAACTTCTCACTCTAAAAATTAAAGAAATTATGGTTAAGCAAAAATTGTCAATAATTTAATGGACACTACATGGGCACTCTGACTGTCCGCATTTTCTTGTCTGATGGAAATCTGTAGAAACGCACATTATTGATATTGTTATCACTTGTTATTGCACTTAGAAACACAACACCGCACCATGATGAATACATTTGCTTTTGCGGAATGTGCATTCATTTGCGTTCTACATGATAGAATAGAGAGGAAGCTTTAGTAGTCCTATATATACTCAGTGACAAAAAGAATGAAACAAGTCCTGATATGAATACTTATGACTTAAACTTGGTTGTACTGTACGTTTGTTTGTTGTTTGTAAAAGGAGAACTCGAATGCTTTACTCAAAAACATTTAATTTGATACTCATGATTTTATCAACTTAAGTTAGAAACGGGTGTGACCACCGCGAGCATCCAAACAGGCATCGATGCGTGAGGGCATGGATGTGCACAGTCGCTGGATGAATGCCAGGTCTAAAGAGGTTCCACTGCTCGATCAGTCTGTCGGCCAACATCTTCAAAGACACTGGTGGGTGATTGTACCTCTCCCTCACTCTGCGACCAAGTTCATCCCAGCAGTGCTCGATGGGGGAGAGGTCGGGAGAACGTGAGGGCCATTCCAAGGTTGGGATTCCACTGCTTGCTATCCTGTTAGAGACCACTGAAGCGCGATGGGGCCTTGCGTTGTCATCCTGAAAAATCAATTGATTCGATGTCACTGCTGGAACCACGACCGGTGTCACGATCTCGTCGGCATATCGCTGTCCTGTCAATGTTCCTTTCACTACGATTGCTGGTGTTTTTCCATTGTGCCAGATACCGGCCCAAACCATGACACTACCGCCGCCGTACCGGTCGTGTTCTTTGACGCAACATGGAGCAAATCGTTCACTTGGCAAGCGATGAACACGGATCCGACCATCGTTGAAATCGAGAGTAAACCTCGATTCATCAGTCCAGAGTACACGTTCCCACTGACTGTCACTCCACGACTGATGACCTTGACACCACGTCACTCGTCTCCTTCGATGTTCCAGGCTCAGCGGAATTCTCACAGCGGGTCGTTGAGACTGTATACCAGCTTCTCGCAATCTTCGATATGCAGTTCGAACACTACAGGCAACGTTCCCAGCAACCTTCCACTACACAATTAGCTTCGGGACGGACACAAATCTGTTTCTATTAGCAGCTAAAACTAAGCGTGCATCTGTCCGCTTGGATGATACCCTTGGTCTTCCTGATCCGTTCTTCTTTTCCACATTTCCTTCTGCTTTCCAACGACACCACCACCTCCATACAACGACCCTTGAAATTTTCAATTCTTTCGCAACAGTTGTAGAACTTCGCCCACAACGCATCATCCCAATTGCCATTCCTCTGGTAAAGTTATCGTGCGCCATTTCATAAGTCAAATCTGGTCAGCAGTAGGTGGTGATTCTGTTCAACTTCTAGCTGTTACTGTGATCAATATCAAATTTTGAAATTTGATGGTCCTATATCATTTCCCTTATCATATGGAGTTCAATGGTGATACATAGAAAGCGAGATATCATCTCAAACCATAGAAAAAAATGAAACAAACTTCCATTCAAGTCAATGATAGTTGGTTTCATTATTTATGTCAGTGAGTATATAAATATTCCAGGTTTTGGAACCAGAACCGAACCGAAAGCAAGGGAACCGTCTCCAAAAGCGAGCATGTCTTGTCTAGACTGACTACATCTAGTGATACAAAATTTCGAGATACATGCGGATGTATTTACTATCATTCGAACGTTGAAATATAATTTTCTTTTCCTATACAATTAGCACTATACAATAGAATGAGAGATGTGAAGTCCCAGATTCGAGGATGATGTCGGATGTCAAACTCGAACGACGGTATAGGATTGGATTGATTGAAGGTGGTGCGGTTCTCCGAGATGGTGGTCTGCAAAAGCGGAAAGAAGGGAAGAAGTGCTCCAGAATTTACTATTTTTATTTCTGACTATTATTTTTTATCATTACTTATTATTACTCGTACCCTCTTGTAGTCAGTCGTATAGTCTTAACTCTGACGCCATGACCCAGAAACAGTGATTTATCGCGAGTATATAATTACAACAGTCTTATTCAATGCATAGTCAGCTTCACGAATAAACTACATATTTCACGAAAATGTTTCATTTCATTCACGAATTGTTTATCATTCTCATTTCTGATATAATCCAATTATATTTAAATAACTAATTTAATTCCAGCAAATATAGTTCTACATCGGGCTGTAGAAAGGATATTCGTGGAAAAGAAATACGGAGACATAGATCGTGGAATTTTTCTAATCAGAGGTGATAATGTCATCATAGTCGGTGAAGTGGTGAGTTATCTATCAGCGTTGAAGATATGTGAATGATGATATTTTCATCGACTTTGTAGGATACTACAATGACTGTTGGAGATGGTATGGAGCGCGTTAGCTCAGAAGAAATACTTAGTTTGCAGAAAACTGAATTAATGAGACGAGAAGCTGCCGATGAAAGAAAGAGAAAAATCATGCGAGAACGTGGAATCTTTTCGGAAACATGGCAAGACGAGTCGATGTTCTGAGTCAGTTGTGAAAATGCAACTGAGACATTTGAAAATTGCCGTCATGAAAGACCGCCACTTATTCGAGGGATGTATGTTAGACGACATCAATGCATCATTATTTGCTGGTTCGTGTTCTGGGTAGTGAAGATAGAGTGCGGTTGTAACCAAGTGAGATGTTATTGCTAGCAAAGATTATTGGTAGCGTTGTCCTTCCTGTTTATCTCCGACAGCTTTTTTGTATAGTGATATTTGTTTGATTGTACATAATTATGTTTTTACCCTCCATGAGAGATCATTTGAGAATTGAAAAAAGTGTATTTTCCCTCTTGTTTTTTATATTCCCTCTGACATGCAACTGCTAAGAAATACATTTGTCTACTGTAATTCGCGCTTTTTTGAATACACTTAAGACGCATTGGTCACCTCACCAGCATTGTTGTGCAATGATCAGTCATGTGGACATAGCTGAAAAGCGGACTGAACAGTTCAGCCTGTACGATAGTCTTAGTATCAGATCAGATTGTCTTTGCACAGTTAGATTACTGAATTGACTGTTTAGCAGAAGTTGCAATATATTGTTGTTGGTGGGTTGTGAATGCTTTGAGAAGTTGGATCTAATGGAAATAATCTTTAACAAATTAAGTCGATGATGACTGCACCTAGATCGCGGTGTTTGGTTGCGATGACTTGTAAGTTCATATGGTGACCTACAGAATGGCCCCAGCAAGTGTAGTATCGACTGTCGACTCAAAAGAATGTCAACACGTCTGAAAGTTTTATATTAAACGATTCAGTTTTTCACTGAGTTGACATTCCCGCGATCTAAAAAGTATTTGATCAATTTTTGTGAAGCCTAAATTTTTGCAAATTATTCCTGTGCTTTCATAGCAGCCTCACTTCAATGTATGAAACTTGTAGGACATGAAAAAAATATTATTAAAAATGACGTAATTATCAGGAGAATCTATCTTGATTAAGTGGAGTTCTAAGCTCACTATGAAGGATATTTCATGAACCTCATGATAATGCAAGTCTTCATACAAAAACTGAATTCATTCCATCCTCACTTTTTTGTGACAAAATGACCATGTATAAATTGGCACTGTTTGAATACTTTCCATCAAATTCTTGATAACTTGATTTGATTCATTCAATTTATCTCTTTGTAAAATCTCTCATAGATTCTGGGCATTTTTCTAAAAAAACGAGCATGCCAGGAGTAATTCAGTGATGAAGAAAATGCATTGACGTTTTTACTCCAATATTTTACATAATAGTTTAGGCGTAGGCTGTCACTTTGCTTCGAGTCGCATTGCACGAAAGCTATCAATTATGGGCCTGAATGGATGTTGGAGAGAGTTAATCTACATCATAGACCACGAACATCAACAACCAAGTGCTGATATCCGATGTCTATGATCTACAATTACGAAGACGAGACAGTTTCGGCTGGACTCGAAAAATCAATCTACACAGAAGTGTAGAATGAGAAGCCTGGCCAAATAAGCGTCTTGTTTCATTGCCTCTACATTAGCGATAAAATGCATGCACTTTAATAAGAAATTCATTGGTACCCTAGATTTCCCGATCAATTGACAGGTACCGTCCATCTCAGAATGTACGCACCTATATAATCGCTAAAATGACAGAAATGTCGAAGCCACAGACATCGGATATCAGCACCATACTATAGTTGGTTGATGTTCGATGTCTATGTTCGAAACAAACATCATAGCGGCACTTATCAACTGAAACTCATCAATACTTATTAATATTGAAACTTATCAATACTCGGTAGTCATTTCTGAAACCTGTCTATGACTTCAAATTATAAAAACCACGAAAGCTCACTTCAATCGAATGATTCTGCATCTCATAATCAAGAAATTAAAATGTCATGCCGATCAATTGACCAGTACCATACATCTGCGGTTTGCGAAATTGGTTTTGCAATTATAAGAGTAGAAATAAAATTAATACATTTTTAGATTTGTTTAACTACATATCAAGGTCATTTGTCTAACAACTTAAAGTGCGGCAATTCAAAAAAATTAATAAGTATTTAGGATCCTATTGAATTTTGTTTTCCAATCCAATCAACAGACTCCTATCTTGACAGAATTTGTTTATCAGGAAAATAGATGGCAGAACATGAATTTTGTGCATATTTCCGGAGCTAGGGCAGTGATAGTTTCTCGCATGTCAGCCACTATGTTCGGATTAACTGGCAAATGCGCACTCGTCGACTGTCTCAGAAGCTGCTGCACCAATGCATTGGGAGTAATACTCCATTAGAATGCAGTTTGCATATGCATTCGTTGCTCAGTTGATGCTGAAGCTGAGTCATCTGAGAAACTACATTTTTGACTGTGCGAGTGTTTTTTTCTGGCAAGAGCGTCATGCGACCGATGACAGTAAATCCAACAATTGAAATCAATCACATTTTTGAGTATTTTGTTTTCTCCACCATTAGCCGAAATCTGTTGAGCATTAGCCGTCATTTCAATGAACTACATTTTGGCGGATTGGATTTTTTCATGCGAATATCCGATAAAAATGATTAAATGCCCACTTGGCTGCAGTGACATTTTGAATCACTATCCATCCTGATAGTGACAAATGCACACACTTTTCCTTGAAAAACTGGAATCAGCTTACAATAGACATTTCAACCAGAAGTGGCCATGAATGCCCCTCCATTGACCAAGTGCATCAATCATACAGAAGTTCAAACTTCAACAATTAGGGTTGCACTTCAACTAGACACAACCATTCTGTCGAAGTTTTGGATTTCAAATATGTAGCAGAGAGCAGACAAAGAAACAAGACACTTCAATTCAATTTCATGCTATTTTGACATGCATAACTGACGCCGTTTACCCTTCCTCAATTTGTGGCCATGGTGCAATTTGCCTTTACTATCGCTCGATGCGAAATTTTCCAATGGACATATTATGTCGTTGCGGGGATCCTTTATCCAGTAGCCTTTCGAGAATATTTTCCTCTTGCAAGGGGTGACTTGTAAAAGCTTCGACGGCTACTGAAAACTCACTTTCAAGGCAGTTATCTTATCCAGTACATCGATTGAATCTTTAGAAAATCGATTGAATTTTCATGACCGACTGAAGCAGTAAGGGCTTAGCTAGATAGTACTCGCAAGTCTCAGATCGGCAAAATCTCTAACTGAGCATGAAAAAGAAGTTTAACTGCCTCTGAGACTTAGACCCACTCAACTCCAAATTGCAATAGTCATCAGTGGCGTAGCGTGCCCCTAGCCCATAGGCCTTCGCTCCATTACGGATTCCTATTTCTGCAGCAGACAGTATGAACAGTACAAAATAATTTATTTGACGCTATCTCAATTTCAATGAATTTTCAGACTTGTACAAGCAGCATGTATATTCAAACTATGGTGGCATGCATGACTACAGAATGAAATGAAAATGAAGCAATGTGAAAAAGCACATCCTGCCCTATAGGCCCTGTTGACTATGCTGCATGTGAATTATGATTAACTTTTATTCATCATGTGACAGCCTGTCTTTCTCAACAGCCTCATAATAAGCATACTAGCCTAAGCTGATTGTTCGTCAGCTCGACTCTGTTTTCCTATGATTTTAGACGTCAAATGACAATGAAAATGCTATTTCGATTTCTGATATGACCCTTGATTGCGTTAGTCAAGGAGCTGAGATTACTATAGAGAGCATTTACGATCGAGGAAGCTCTCGCCAAGAGGACTCTGTTGCGTTTATAGCCTGTCAATCACTTGGGCCTACATGTTTCAATTGTAGGGCTGCTAAACTGTCTCTGGTACCCCTCATTTTCCATCCTTTATGAGTAGTTTAGTTTTATTTCAACTCCATTAACTTCGCGTATGATGGTCAGTTTTTCAGCTTGATCTCTGACGACTGGACGGTGTAGAAAATTACCACTGGTTTATGAAATCGCCGACATAAACATGAATACCATTGACTTGAAATAGTAAAATCACAGAATATCACTGACTGAATCGCACATCAAATTATGGGACCTTCGTTGGAATAAACTTCACAAATTACATTATATATTCTATATTATCACATTGTAGTAATAATGATATCTGTATTTCACAAGAAAATACATGAACCAAGACGAACACAATGCCTAACATGCGAAATCATATCATGACAGCAACATTGGAGTGTAATCTACAGTGGAATTGTGGACCGAAAATTTTGTTGCATTACAGAAAGTCATCATCAACTATCAAGTTTGTGAAACAGATTACGAATTACATTTTTAAAAAGGTAAACTGAAGGTATACTAATTTCTTCATCTGACAACATATTCCAAAATTTGGAGATATATACCGTAAAGAAGAATTGTCTGTAATTATGATAATGACGTTTTTGGCATAGACAAAAATGGTTACCTCGGGTTATTCTATGCATGGTTGCGCCGCATCTTAGTTGACGCTAAGAAAATAAATTTATCGAAACGTGATATAACGTGACTTCTGAATTGCTATATAAGATGCTAAAAATACTGATCAGAGAAAATTACACGGAGGAAAATCACTGGCTTCACTGTTATTGAAAAGAGATTTGGAAAAGATCAAGTTATCTATTGTTGTTTAAAGCGTACAAAAAGTTAATCAATATATTTCGGCTATTTACACCACAGCCATTGTCAAGAAAATAATGAGATAAGAAAAGTTCGTGAACATAAAAGAATATCCCAATTTCAAACAACTGTTGTTGCAAGACAAAGTAATGTACGAACTTTGGAAATACCATTTGAAAGATGACGCTTTAAAATTTTTTACTTGCAAAGCAATATCCGAAAGTTCTTATTACCTTTGTTATATAACTCAGATTGTAAAGATGATACTTTCTACATACTAAACGCATCGATAATTTTCATATCTCGCTATTATGAATAAACTTGATTATTTCATTTTGGTATTTTTCTGTTTCCCATTTAAACTTCTTTGATAAAGTAACAACTTTGCAATATAAGCAATCTATATTCTTAACAAAATGACGTCAAAAGTGCTCAATATGACCACCTTGAGCAATGCGAACAACGTCCATTTGATAATCAAACTCATATCACACATTTTACAGCATTTCTGAAGTCACTGACCGAATGGATGTTGCAATTCGGGAATTGGGTTCTTGTGCATCTGTTGGAAGAGGTCGTAAATAGACTGCATGTTTAATACAACCACAAAGAAAAAATCGCAAGGGATTAAATCTGGTCTTCGCGGCGGCCAAGGGTGAAGGTCATTCATCTTCAGTTGAATGACGTCCAATCCATCCTTAGGGACATTTTTCATTCAAATAAATACCGTCGGACCAATAGAGATTGTACGGTTTCATGCCCAACTGCTTTCTTAAAACTTCCCAAACAGTAGATTGAGGTACATGTAATTGGAGTTCAAGGCTCACTCGATGAGTAGATTTTTGCGGACTTCGTGCAAAAACTTTTCGAATACGCTCAACACTCCGTCACTCGAGGTCGGCCTGGACTATTACCTTGGCACAGGCATCCAGTCTCAGCAAATTGATGGAACCAACGCAGTATGTGTTTCTTATCGGGAGGAGTAACTCCAAATTTGGATCGAAAAGCGCGTTGAACGACTGTTGTTGATTCAGATTTGCTGAATTCAATAACACAGAAAGTTTTCTGTTTCGGCTGAGCCATACCAGCAAGCAACGAAAAATGACGTGCTGTTTTGTTTAGAATCGCTTATAAGAGTCATTTGTGATTCAAGATTTCATTTTTGCTGTGGGAATCCCAGATGGAAAAAATAGATGTTGCTCGATGAAGTTATTTGCCAGTATGGGAATCCATGTGATATGAAATCAAACTTATTAAATCTGCAATTGGTATTTGATGACAGGCTAAAGTTGGAGAATCAGTTGAATATATAGCTAATGAATGCATTATGCATAGAAAATATATGTAAAAAACTCTAAGGCGTCATCTTTCCAATGGCATATTGCCAGACCTCGTACGTTACCTTGTCTTACCATAATAATTATTTGAAGTTGGGATATTTTTTATGTTCACCCTGTATTATAAAAGCTTGCAAATTTGAAGCTAAGAGTCATAGAAGCAGCACCGTATTGACTTTGAAACATAAATGATATCCATTATGCACAGAGTGGAAAGGTATCTGGCAGCAGAAATGTGCTGCTAACCGACTTCTCCCCAACGTCATCCAAAAATTCGTTGTGAAATGTATAGAAATTATATGTATAAAAATTATTTCAGTCCCTCACATTCAACTCGACTATTTATCGATCGCTTAAGCTTACATATGAAGATGGATTATTTGAGCCTTTTTATCGAAGAAAGGTTGCTGTGCTGTGTTCCATCAAAAGTACCAATGGATCTCCTTGCCCAGGCAGGTTAAACAGTCAAACAAATATTCGATGACTGCTTCACCTGTCTCACTAGCCAAAAGCCAAATTAGTTCACTTGCCCAGATACCCGAAAATCTAATGAATTTAGTTAAAGTGTAGAAGAGTATAAAAGGAGTAAATGATAAGTGAGTATAGATCTTACCCTAACTACATAACGATTGAAGCTCTGTCGTTTTTGGATTTTAAACTTAGCCCGTATAGTTCGATTGAAAACATCGTAGCATGAAAGATATCGTGTATGAAAATATCGTAAAAGAAAATGTCGCATATTAAAAATTTCGTAATTAGAAAAGATCGTACAATAGAAATGTCGTAAGCGATTTTTTCAAAGGAAGCCGCTATTCCAAGAAGATCCTCAGTTGATATCTATACTAACTATAGAATAGAGAATCTGTTTAAACCAGTGGAAGAGTTTATAAGGCCTGCTACGAGATGTCATTGATTCCGAGGGAAGCATAGATTAGATATCATTATTTTCAAAGGGTTAGACAACAATTTTCGTCATAAGATGATAGCACGATTTTCACTATAATACGGACACTTCAAAATGTTCGGTTCATGGCCTGCATAAATACCTTGCGTTATCATTCAGATGGAAAATATGCCTATTTACACTTACAGTTTCACAGTTTCCCATCATGAATGTGTATCCTATGTACCGGCAGGCCTACATGAAAATGCTCGCGCATGTAAGATTTTACGATGCTTTTTCTTTACGATATGTTCATATAGGCTTTCGATAGTTTCCTCTTGCGATGCTTTCATCTACCATGTTTTCATGCTACGATATTTTCATACAGATCCCTTTAGACTATATCTGCTGACCTATTTATGCATTCTGCACACGCAAGTCGCGTGCGCACATGCGCTTAAAATGACCTCATCATAGGTGTAAATCGAATCAATGTTTCCTAATAAAGTTAGTAAGCATGTTCACCATGACATCAAGGGATTGAAAGTGGACTGTTTGTTAAAATAACTTAGCACAGTTCAAACCTTGAAATTTCTTGAGGAATATTTCTTCAAAATGAATGAATATCCAAAGGCCTATGTTATAAACGCAGTGCGAGAGCTCGTCAGCCCCTCGAAATTATGAATTAGGGCGCACTTACAGAGTATCTAATTTGCTCCTTTTGACGCTACCGATCGATACGATGTCTATTGTATTTGTTTTTATGCTTGACAAAGGCGAATAGTCGCAT
The DNA here is from genome assembly GCA_907163375.1 of Prostheceraeus crozeri. Classification (NCBI taxonomy): domain Eukaryota; kingdom Metazoa; phylum Platyhelminthes; order Polycladida; family Euryleptidae; genus Prostheceraeus; species Prostheceraeus crozeri. The sequence goes on along the minus strand of CAJQUW010012585.1, from coordinate 68,063 downwards.
CACACTAAAATATTTCTTATTTGTTTTGGCCACTGAAGTCAAAGCTTGTCAATATGGCGTTGATGATGATGCTGAGCGTTCGTATGAAGAAACTGATGTAGAAATCTGCTTCGAAATCAGTTGCTAAAGATAAGTTATCATCTTTGTCACATCGTTCTATCGCTACTAGCTAACTTTCGTGAAATTGTGACTTAAGTGAAATCGGTTAAGGTACAATATGAAGCATTTTTACTAGGCACAGTTAAAAAACAAGCTCTCCCTGCTGTTTGTCGAAAAAATTGAATAATAAGAGCAATATCAAAAATCCCGATTCTGGGACATTTCTGGTCCCGACCGATCAATGTGAAATCATATTTGCATGAGACGAACAATTGCATAAAACCTTCATTCATAGAGTCAGATATTTTTTCTAGTCAGGCAAATTTAAAAAAATGATCAGATACTTTTTCCAGACACTTAGCAATACTTCTACTTTCTTTTAATTACTTTCAAGAATTTCAAGCTGACGAACCGATGTCACCTCAAATTGCACAGCGTACTGAAGATTTTGCTCGGTGGTCTACTTGTTTGATTCACAAAACCAGACATCCTTCAACTCTGCGTCTGCATCGCGCCTAACAAGCGCCTCCTACTGGTTTTTGACGAGAAGACAATTTTGGAAACTGGAAAGACTCATTTCGGTTTTGTTGCCAAAACAGTCATTTGATTGACCTTGTCGAAAGACAACCGACATGAACATTCACGTCAGCTCATGATGAAAAAGTTGATGACGTGCACTCTTCTCAATAATACTTTTATTCGACGTTGTGCATCTCTTGATCAGATAACTATCTGCTCATCTGTCGTGGAAAGCTGATTTACTATCACAGTCCTGTGTAATCCTGGAAAGGCTACATTGGCTCGTTATGGATGAGGCAGACAGTATCAAACGTCTGTAAAAGTTGTACGGTTCTCCAAAGCCTATGGAGCGTATGAAGTCATATCGTCGAGGTGGTGACCTAATTCGACACTTGTCTCGTCGAAGAAAGTGGCGCTATGTCGCCGGATCATCATTTGTTTGAGTCACGGTCCAGCAGACGTGAAACGCGGGTTCAGTTCGAATGCAGAACGAACTGCTAGCTGAAAACTTAGAAGATCATAGTCTTGCAGCTCAAAGACTAGCTGGGCTCTAGACCGGAGAAGATGCATTGACCGGTGGAGATTTGCTTTAGAGAAGCAAACGAGGACATAAAAAGTACCGTTGAAATAAGGGATTTTGCGGAGAAGATGAAGGCCTGTGGAAAGTCGAAAACGTGCGAAGTTGGAGCTGACAGGGTAACACAAGAAATGCAATTCTTGCAGAAATGATTTTACTTTCTATTGTTCTCATCATCTCCGCATATTTGCTATTAGCCGATGACTGAAAAGTATCTCTGTCTAATCTAGCCTATTCGTGGAAATTTTGTTCTTTGTTTTTTTGTTTTCCAGTACACGCAATAGTTTAGAAAAACATCGCCTTCTGTTGTTAATAGTTGATGCTATGGTGACTCTTGTTTTTCTCATGTTTATGGCTCTTGAAATGCGCTCGTGGTGGTCTGGAACATTTTGTCGTAACAAAGAATGATGGATTAGGGATTCCATTCTTCCATTCTGGGTAACCCGAACCGGGTTTAAAGCCCGTCACGGGCTACCCGGGTTATTTATGTAATCCGGGTAAACCGTAAAATTCGCATTTGTTGCATTATTCAAGTCAATGTTTGTTTCGCTGTAAAGTCAAGAAAGTCTCGTGCGCACTGACTTGAATGCTGACTATTGTAGTAGAAGAAAATTCATTTAAATCTTTCTATCAGATTTTTTCTCACGGCCTCGTCTGTTCTCTACGGTCAGATACAACAGTACTGTAAAAGTATCGGTTTACCGTCGATAGATAAAACATTAGAATATTATTCATCAGTACAAAAGCACTATCGCAGTACGCTTTATGACTGGAAGCAAAATGAAATACATGAAATTCTGCCATACTGTTAAGTGAATAAAAGTAATATACAATAACTGAAACTTCTGTACAAAGAATTGAAACTACGTGTACATGGAATCATAGAATAACACAGCATAAGTTGAAAGTCGAAAGGAAGTGGAAGTTAGTACACTTTCGACAAAAACAACCTCTCCTTCTGTACACATAGATCCGCAGTGAGAGACTGGTGATGACACTTTCTTTGATAGCCAGCTCCAGAGATGTTCTTGCTATTCTTGCTACCTGGAGGCTTTGATGTTCTTGTTCTAGCATTGTCGCCGGGTCCTCACAATTGCTCAAATGACGGGTGATGGCGGACACGGGTGTTGTACTTTCTATCAGTATTGTTCCCACGGTCGGTTCATTCCAGTCATTATATTTCTGTGAATGACTGCGATGTTTCAAAGTGTTGTTCTGGTGATGGAGGTATGAGTATTGAGTAATAAAATTTCTGATGGAGGTCTGTATTTTATGTTTCTTTTTTGCATGTGTATAAATGTTGGCGTCTCAGCGAGTCTTTCCGATGTAGCATTCTTGACAATGTTCGGTGTCGCATTCATATATACAAGCAGAGGTGGGCAGTTGCGACGCATTTCGGTTGCGATTGCGGTTGCGGCGCAACTTTTTTCTAGGGTTTGCGGAAGTGGTTGGCCGCAACAGATTTCGCCTTTCCAGCGCAATCCCGCTACCCGCGACATTTTCCAGTTGACAATATGCTGGAAAAATTAGAAAAGAAGCAAATGCGACTACTTAACGAACATCCAGGAAATTCAATTATAAGTGACGTTGAAGAAGAAGTTGGTGAATTCTTTCAACAACTGTATGAAAAGGAAGGAAGAAAAAAGAATAGTGATCAAGCTATTATTAAGGATTACTTTGAGAAAGAACCCGAAAAAATTGTCTGAATGCACTATCTTTAGATTTCATTAAAGATCTTTTCGTAGAACTGAATACCCCTGTATCATTGAGTGCAGCAGCAGAGTGCCTTTTTTCAAAAGGAAAAGATACCTTACAGCCCTAAAAGGGAGGGATTGTCTGATAATCATTTTGAAATGCTAGTTTTCCTGAAAGGAAATGATTTAGAATTATTTTGGAAATATGCATGTATGTTTTGTGGTTCTACATCCCTATGTAGCATGTTAGACAGAATAACTCCTGTTTTTCATTTGTATAGGCCTATTCGTAAGCAACCCAATAGCCGCACTTTCCTATCGGCTATACAGCATATGCTACAATATGCAAGTGTCTATAATTTCTGTAGTACTAAATTTCACTGAAATTTGTGTCAAAACTTTGAAATGCGCAATCGGAATCATTTTAATTGTCTATGGCTATAATCAACTCCTGTGTACGACATTCAGGAATATTCCTATTGAAATAACATTATTGTTTATTCGATAGCAGAGCGTTGTTCAAATAAAATTTCATCTTTGTGTGTTGTGCCTGTTTTGAGAACGATTATTATTTTGCAGTTTTTGAACAATTTATCCGTGCTTCGGAATTTAATTTTAATTTCATTATCTTCGTAAACATAATTCCGAAGTATGAATGAATTATTCAAAAACTGCAAAATAAAAATCGCCCTCATAACATACAAAGCACAGCACACTTGCTAATGCGATGATAAATTTTATTTGAAGAGCGCTCTTTTCTTATATACGAATGCGACTCCGAACTTTGTCAAGAATGCTACATCGGAAAGAATTGCTGAGACGCTGACATTTATGCACATGCAAAAAAGAAATGCAAAGGCAGGCCTCCATAAGAAATATCATAGCTCAATTCTCATGCTTCCATCAAAACTAAACTTCGAAGCATCATCAACAGATTCATAAAATATCACAACACTTCTCATTAAATATAATCGCACTAACTGTAGCAAGAAACTGATGAACAACAATTTAAAGTCAGAGGCGATATCTATTAACAACATTGTTACTTTGTTAATTTGCTGCGTCATTATTTCATCATAATGCTTTCAAGTTCTACGTTTCTGTGTATAATTCTCGAATTCTTGTTCCTCGATGTAGTCAATGAGGATAGTGGGCCTACGCATAACATTCTGACACCAATATCTGGGTGAATAATCAAATTACAAATGATTCTATGCTTGCAATAATATAATTCGGAACGATAAATTTGATAAATCCGCATGTATGTATAAAGATATTCATATACATGTGTAATGTGATGTGCGCTGTGTAAATATTAGTTGAAAGCTCCTTTGATTATAGCACATGTATAGTTCACATGCATGGGTCTACATTAAATGTGCAAATGTATACACAATTAGATAAAAGTGGTCAGGGTCTTTTCACCGGATTATTAAGATGAAGAATAATGTAAGTGGATCTTTATATCTTCATATGTGGAATCAAAAACCAACATCAACTGATTTCAGAGCAGTTATCCACGACTTTAGAAAAAACATGGTGAGGTTAACAACCCGGGTGATGAGGTTAAGTTTTTTTGCCCATTCGTGGATGATGTTAATTTAAAAAAAATGCCACTGGCTTCGCAGGAATTAATAGCGAGATTTTTTTCTCGACGTTTCGAGATTCTTTAACGAGAATGACAAAATATCACTTATGCATAGCAGTTGAACAAAATTACAAAATGATGCAACATGAGAATATGGACATAGAAAATTTATATAAAAATTATATAAAAATAAATCTCTTTCTGCTTTGCGAAGATTAATTAATTACCAAAATATTGACAAATTTCATTTTACACAATTTTAGACAATTTTATTACGCTGACAAGATTTTTTCCAAATGGAATTTGCTTTACTGTCCAGATGAAACGTCCCCCTTATTATTCTGAAACATCAAAGACCAAGTCATTCGGATGCCTGGTTCAAAATATAGAAGTTAAGTGCAAAATGAAGGTGACTCCGACTCCGAAAATGTTTTGCAGACTTTGAAAGAGCCTCATTAAAAAGCCTCTTTTAAATATCTTGATGTCAGTCAATTACTGATTTTGAGAAAAATTGCATACATCAGCGCTAATTCTTCGGTAATTTCCTGATAAATCACATCAAGTATTTCCTAGAAATTATGACATTTTACTTATTTCTTGCGTGATATCAGTGAAATGTATAGTAAGGTGGAGTTCTGTGTCGAATAGGACAATATGTATTTTGCTAAATTATGCGCACTTGTAGCATTGCGCTTTGAATTTCAAAACGTATTTCGAATAATCTGACTTCCAGCAAGTCACGCATTTACCATGCACTAAATCTTTCTGTCAATGACATCACTAAAAGAACCACTACCTGTTCGCAACTGTAGTGTCAATTTGACCATTTAGTCAATCTACTTTGTCTTCCATGCATGTAAAATTGTTTTTTCAAAATGAATCTACTTCATTGTTCATTTGATTAGTGGGTCAGTGATGGATTAAGATACATGTGTGGATGTAATTTGTTGCAACTATCAGCAAGCTTGTGCGAGCGTATTTGTACAAATGTTGGCTTAATACATACACAACAATATGTGATGGGTTATGAAATTTCCTAATTATGAAAATAATTTCATTGTGATTAAGGATTCTCGTTGATCGAACATACTCTAAATTACACTCGGAACAAATTGCAATTTTTAAATGCAGTTTTTCATCAAGAATTGACTTCATTTTCTGATGACAGACACATTTTTTAGCAATACTGGGCTGTTCCCCAACAAAACAAAGTTCAACTCGATGTAGCATGCCATGATAGAAAGAAGAGTTTATTGCGGAAGTAATCAGGAATGTTTCTCGTGTTTTACAGAATCATAATATACAAAGTTGTTCATCCACAGACCGTCTTCATGTAAGAAGGTATTCATTGTAGAGTTAGTAGTGTTATGTAGGCAATTCAGACATAACTCTTCAAGCATTTCACGTCATCAATCATTATGCCCAGGCCTTTCCATTCTTACCAGCCCTCAGTTATGTTAAAACTATGTTTTATGCTTGAATTGCTTGCATAGCACTATTAACCCAGTAATGAGTTCCTTTTTACTTGAAAATAGTCTGTGGATGCCAACCGAAACACTTAGCATGTTAATTATGATTCTGTCAAGCACCAAAATATCCCTTATTCTTTCTATCGTAGATTGAAATAACATGATTAATCGTGGCATTGTTGCTATAGTATGTTGTATGTTTCTTTAAAGTAATATGACGCGGGCTGATCGTCGCAGTTGTCGAGTGACTGGAACGATGCATGGGCAGTCGTCTATATTGCTCCGTGAATCTTCACTAGTTTTATTACGTATCAATATGTAGACCTATATTATTTTTTACAGTCCCATTGTAACTAAAAAGGACTGATATTTTTGTCTGATTGAGCGCTACAATGAGACCATTTTAAGACTACTCAACTATTTTTAATTTTTGATGTGCAAATACTGCATATACTCACGTGCTTTAATCTCACTTTATTTGACGTGAATTACAAAACAAAAACCTACATTGGATAGCGAATATCTATGAACACACTTGCTTCTCTGATGCTCACCTTTTCATCGTCCGAAGTCGGCGCTCACTGCTGAATTCAGTAACTAATCTCTAAGTTATACCAGCAACATATTTCTTGAGAGATTGTGGCGCCTTTACTTCTGTCAATGTTTGTGAAATTGATGATAGTTTTGTTTGTGATAGCCACAGGATTAATTATTCAAAAACGTCTTCTCTTTAATTGACCGTTGTGTACTGAAAGGATATCTATTTGCTCTGAAGTCTTTCATTATTTATGAGACAAACTCTGCTTCTTACTTTTCTATCAACTTAACCAGTACACCAACTTTCAGTCTGCGTTTCTGACCGATATCTCTAAGACGCTGATTTGTGTGCAATGAACGAAAGTGTTAGTTGGATCATCTAAATTGCTTTTTCGTTGTCAAATACTGTTTCTAACTTTCTGTCTAAACAAACATGACGAAGCTATCCGGAATAGCGCTTTTTCGGCAAATGTAAGTTTTCATATAATTGCGTAAATTTCATTTTTAGTTGAGTAATGATTGGTTTAAATATCGAGTGAAGGAAATGCTCAACAGTTTCTTCAAATTTTAACACTTACTTTCTTCTAATTTTGCTGACCTAACGACTCAAAATGTGCATGTATTCGATGTATTAAGCTATCATTTTTAACTTATTTATTGCTGAGTGGTTACCAGACTATGTTTTCTTCCAGAGCCACACGAGCCCTCCTAGCAAAGAGGAAAGGAGCGCTTTTCAATCCACAGGCTTTAAAGAATATAGCAGAGGAGCGAAAAAAGATGAATGAATTGGATGAGAATGGCTGGGCTCATATTCATCATGCGGCATTTCGTGGTTTCGTCAAATCAATAGAACGATTTGTTCTTGCAAATGCTGATCAATTGGAATTTGAGACCGGTGATGAATTGCACTCCACGCCTCTGCATCTTGCAGTTATGTCTGGCAATTTGGAAACAGTGAAATGTTTACTTGATCTTGGAGCTAATATCACAACTGTCAATTCTCAAGTAAGTTCTCATGATTATGATGACTCACAGTGAATTAGACTGTTATATAATTTCTATGATTCTTAGAGATTCTTAGAGACTCAGGCTCGGATCGGTAAAATCTATTTTTAGTAGTACGCATCGTTCTTGGCTGCCACTATTTTCCCTCCTCCATTGATAACCTAGATATCTCTTATAACATTGAATATCTGACGAGAATGTTAGCCATTAAAATTGGACACTTTCAATTATTTTACCGCACTCGCCTGACCAATGAATCGAAATTAAGTCCAAAGTCGAAACAAGCTTGCATCTTCTTCACCAGGCCAGTTTGAGAGGACGAAAGAAAAGCTTGTTTAACAGTTAATTGATTTCTGAAGTAACTAGTGTACATTGTTCATTGCACTGCGGGTTGCGATTACGACAGAACTTGCTGCCAATCCACGATGCGACCTGTAGTCCGGTCGTCAGAACGAGTTTCTGCAGGAAACGGTCACGAAACTTGCATAGAATGACGCACACTGTATGACTGTGCGTGTCTGCCGAGTTCTACCCGGTCCTTCTTGTTAGACAGGATCAAAGAAAACATGCAAATCCAATGTGGATCAGACTGAAGGTTTCGGTTTTTCTCTCTGATTTTGTCAAAGTACTAAGAGCCATCATCTTTGGCATGGAATGTCTCAGGTAAATTCTCATCTGCACTTTTGATGTCATCATGCCTCTGATCGGTCATTTATTCGAGAATGAAATTAAATGTGACTGGAATTCCCCAAAATGTTGTGCTTGCCGACCTTAAGATGTTTACAAAATCCGGATGTGGTTAACTTCACAGACAAAGTTACACGGGCATAGCAAGAATTGTCCTGAACACATTTCAAAAATTTTGGCTTTATACTTAGTAATTTTCACTTTATCAGAGAAAACACAGAAAATATTATTTTTACCAAAAACTTCAATCTGTTTCCTATTGGATTTGTATGTACCTTCCTTTGATTTTGTCTGACAAGAAGAACAGGGCAGAACTCGGCAGATGCACAGATTCGTAATAGTCATGCGGTGTGCATCATTCTGTAGAGATCTCATTTCGACCTCTTTCCTTGACGTTACAATGGCCGGACTGCTACTTGACTGATGTCTTAAATATCTCAATCTAAAACAACTGCTATCACTTAAATGATAGGATGATGCTTGTCGATATGATATCTGCCTTCACATGCAGTCATATTACACCATGAGCTTAGCGTTCCAGCGACCAGCGATCCGTCCTAAAGATTTGTTCGGCGTCCGGTGATGTTATCACATCACGGAGAGACTGCTTGAAATCGTGTGATGTCGAAATGTTGACTTTCTTGCCTAGTAATTTGCAGACAGCGCTGACATTACTTCGAATCTTTCTACATTTCCTGATGTGTTCCGGTATTTCGAAAAAAATTAAAAATGAACTCTTCCTTTGTTATATTTTCAGTTTTAAAAGAAGCAATTAAAAACCCGACGTTTCTTCCGGCACTGACTCATGCTCAAGACACGGCTTACTACCCGACAATCTATACGAAACAAATTATCTTTCACCTATGACTTAGTAAGTGCTTCAGTGTAACTTTTAAAATTACCGGTGATTATATCCGGTGCACCGGTGCATGCAGGTGCGACTAGCGCACAGTCCTACTCTGAAGTAAGCGATATGATTGAAATTCATTAGTCTGTATCACATGTCAGATAGAGATGGACATACTAGGCATGCTACATACGCAATGAAGTTGCAGCAGACATCCAGACTATCACAAACAGATGCAAACGGTAATGTGTTGTGGAATTGCTTCATTCAACGTCTTCGGACGACATAATCTGATTAGCCGTAGTGAAGCGTCTTATTTGGACTGAATATCTGCCACTAAGAGGTTTAACTCTTCTAAATGACTATTTGTTCAGTTGATTTTGGATTATAGTTCAGTTATGCTTTCAGATCTACGGCTTCAGTTAGCATTTATTGCGGTGTAATTAAATCAGAGTCAAGTTTTGGAAGTTATTAAAAATAAATATCCATGACTGGTCAAAATATTTGAGTGAGTGGATTGAAAAGCTGTTATTTTAGATGGGCAACATGATCATATTGATGGAAACAATGTTGACTTGAAGATTATTAACATTCATGAACTAGTGAGGATACATCTTACTCGATGAATTTCTCTGTTTGAAGAAGTTCACGTAAATCAGTCTAATCCATTAGCTTTATAACGATTACGACACGCGAATTCTCTCATCAGAACCTATGAGAACGAAACCTCTGTTTTCAGGATGCAAAATGAACTCAAGCTGAGTTGTTTGGTCATACTTTATGGAGTTATTACATTAGGAACATGAAGTATGTGAATGTGCATTGTACATGAATGCCTATATTTAATATACCATCTATCTAGCAATGTGCGTGCATGTCACAGAATTAAATATTTTGTTTATCTGCTTCGGTTTGCTAGAAGTGTGATTAATACGAAATCGCCGGCACATCGAGGAACCTATTAAGTGGGAAAAAGGAATTCCTAATACCTTACAGAGATAGGAAAAAAGTCGTGCGTCGCTTGCGGATTAATGTGAGTTCCAGCAAAGTGCTTCGATTGCCAAAATTCCTTCAGATTCGAAGAATTCCGATCATTGCCCACAAGTTTTCTCCATAATGTTGGCCCTTCCGATCATTATTAAAGAAAGTAGCAGGCACACGAAAATTAGTTCACTTGATGATCTTCTCCTCGGCATTGCTCACTGTATAGTGCATACATTGAATCGAAGCCAAGCATCGATGTGTGTTTTGGTGTGTGCGACGTGATATCACAGCACGCACGCATCTCTCACTGGCTCTGATGTCCTCTGCTGACAGCTTATTGTTTGTCATTTCCAATAGCAAGCGATACATGAATTATCCATTCGAGAAGGAGCAAGTTGTCTAATTGTGATGCGCCATTTCAATATTAAGGTTACATACAATTCTTCCTTTCTAGGAAACCGAAGCGCGCGCAGATGAATCTAATTCTGTGCGTGCATGTGGCAATTTATCAAACGGCTTGAATAGAAATGAGGCCCTCTTCGAACCATCGTATTTCATGTCGGATAAGAATTTTAGATTACAGCTCAGTGCACAGACAGAGGACAAAATGGAAGAATGGGGAATGAAAACTAAGAACAAAGAACTCTTTGCCTCTCCCTACGACTGTAAGGAAACACTGCTACTGCTTCCCGACAGAACTTATATCTTTCATTCAAAGATACAAAGCTGTCGTTAATCATTCATGCTGAACACTTTGTATCTTTGTATTCTGCCAAAGTTTAGTGCATTTTTCATGTAATTAATTAGATATTTGGTGCAATTTACGGCGACTTTCACAAAAGAATCATACAAAATTATAATAATATTGTGTTCCTTTTATCCTTTCAAGAATTCGACAGATTTTGATTCGTTTCCCATGTCATTTAGTTATGATATTCTCTTGATATACATAAGGGCATTCTTACAAAACTCAAGTATTGTTTTTTTTTATTAGGCATCTAATGCGGTTTACGTATATTGTAGTAAGCCAACCCAAGCGAGCTTCTGTAAGATCTTTTTTCGAATATAATGCGATAGCTGAATAGGAAAATCTGGAAAAATAATAACTGTTTTTTCATGTGATCAGCTGATTTTAACTGTGATGTCATCAACTATCAGATGTTGACGTCGTCAATTTTATCTGATATTTGCCAATATTTTCTGTAGGGATTAGGAGTTATTTTCGTTGTTTTTTTCGGTGTACTAGTTTACGGTGTGGCCATCACGTAAACACACGATCAATGCTTTCCGTTCGGTCAGGCAAAAGTACAGCTATGCGTTAGATAATAAACTTGTACTGTGGGATGGATGCGACTTAGGGCTGCGACAAGCCATAATTCAATGAAATGACATGCCTTTTTACAGTTTCTGTATGGTAGATCAGCTTTCGAATAGTTGAAAAAGAAACTTCAATATACTTACACCGAATGGACTATATGATAAATCCATTTCTACTTCAACTGCTGTTGGAAGAAGCTCTTACATATTATCTCTCCAAGTTTTCAAATTCGACTGAAAGTTGTTAAATTACCGATCGAAAAACAAGTACCTCAGAATTTCAGATAAGATATTTGAATGGGCGTAGCTGATTCACCATTGCTTGATCGAAATCAAAAATCAAATCTCTCCCTTTTTATGTCACGGGGTTTTATTGAAAATAAAATAAAATAAAATGACCCTACGCGTTTCGTCTTAAAGACTGTCTCAAGGGTACAAAGGGTTCAGTCATCTAATGAAGGCGTAGCTGAGGGTATTATCAACACACAAACTCGTGTGCAATTTAGTTGCACAGTTTCTGAATCAGAGGCGATAGTGTGAAGCGCAAGTGACATCAGTAGATCAGAAACATGACTATCCAACAGCCTGAGCGTATATTTATGCATTTGTTTTCTCTCGTCGTGTCCATTCGCCATCAGATGTTTTGCATGATCACAGGCAGGAACCGGACCCGGCACAGTTTTCCGCCCATGCTTGGCCTGTAGTTTTCAATTTAAAAGCCCGCAGCCTGCCATATTTAAAGTAGTCATATCCCATTTGAATGCGGTTGTAATTTATGCTTGAAGAGTCCAATGTCATTTTTCAAGATTCAGTTCCCTGTTTAGAACTAGGTCACATGAGTATTCATAACAACACATGCATGGCCGCCAGCTGACTGCAATTTATGATGTATTTAGGAAATGTATGCATTTATAGTAGAAATATGCAAATGTTTTGCCTTTCAAATCGTAGTTACATGTGTAACTCGCACCTACAAATGAAATGTCATGTTATCAATATCTCTTTCCGCCAACAAAATACTTCGAAAATTATATCATATCTCGCAGATATAGGCTTTCATGGCTTTTTTGTGCATTGTGACTTTCTGTCTTACTGGTTAATTACTGGTGTATTACCGGTCTTTAAACCCGGTGATAGCATCATTCTTGCGGAAATAGTGTGCGTGTGTTTCAAGGAAACTCGCATCCTAACCGGCAATGTCTAAAGAGAGCGACATTTGTCATGATAGACATAATTTAAAACCGAGCAAGTTAAACTCCAGTGTGCATCAGCTCAATATATAAGAATGTCAAGTTGAAGAGGGCCTCAAGGAAAAATATCTTAAAAATCGGCGGCCCGAGCTCGCGTGCTCGTGTTTCGTTTCCAAATATCCGGACGCGGCCCGCTTTGTAACTCAGTTCCCACGTGTTCTTGGGACCCCACCCTTCTTCAGCAATAAGATCACTTGTGCTCAAAGTTTTTCAGTCAATGTCGTTTTAGAAGTCTTCGTGAGTAAGACGTTGGAGAGAATAGCCGCACACCACAATCAGTCTAAACTTGACCAGCACAAATTTCCAGTATTTCACACTATCATCTCTAGCTCTTGTAGTACTTATCCGACCACACGATTGCAAGATTGCGAGGCCAAGCCCTTAGCCTTCGTACAGCGAAGATCTCCATAGGGAATCGTATGTAATAATTATAAATGATGTTTTCCAGCTTCACCTATTAGAAATGTTTTACTATTTCATCCGATGCTTTTGAAAAGAAAAAAGTGTTTAACTTTGTTAGTTTTCTCTTATTCTCTTAAACGTACATGGAATAAACATGAAATTCAGAATATGCGCATATGAATGTCTCATCTCAGTCAATGGGGCATTTCATAGATTGAAAAAGTGATTGTGAAGCAAATGTAAAGAATTTCAGTTTTCAGTGCATACTGCAGCAATTGAATATAATAAAGTCGGCTTGCACGAATCTTAGAAGCATTATGTCTTCACAAATCAGATCAAACCGACACAGTACACAAGCATTGATGACCTCAAACTCACATGATTTTTCTCATTGACGAACGTTGAACTCAGCATTGTATCTAAATAATTGTTGCCTCCAGGTTCGCTGTTAATGAATATTTTTCAATTTAAGATATGACCAACGCACTCTTTCTTCATTGTAAATATTGCTCTCTTGCTTGCCCATTTTGTTATTTCTTCAACATGATTGTTGGATTAATTAATCTGTGGTCATCTTGTCGTGATCTTGTATTCATTGATAATGGTGCAATGATGCATTGAAGTAAAGATGTGATCTAGTAAACTTGCAAATAGCATTGAAATTTATGCAGCACAAACTCATGAGGTCAATTGGAGTCAATTGATAGTGATTGCCAGATAATTTACTAAAGCGTTTCAATGACACGAGAAATGATGACTTTATTAGAGAAACGTGATTAAAGTAGATATAATGGCATATGTGTAGCAGAGTAGGCCTATAGATCGATTGAATAAAATGGTTTTGTGAACACTATGAGATGAGATTGGATTTTTATTGTTGCATGTACATGCTTTGTTAGAATAGCTTTCTAGGCTTTGCTTGTAAATGATTGTATGGAATAATTATGTATCCTATTAAAGCAACTATGCATTATGCATTCTTCAATATGTTTTTCACGTCTTCCAAGGCACAGACAAAATGCTAATATAACAAGACTTTAGTTTTGTGCAATGGATTTGCAATATTGCTGTTATATAGCTACAAAAGTTCCCTGTTTCATCATCCATTGTTAAATGGATTTCGAGTTTCCTCACCTGTAGGCATCAGCGTGTACTTGTTAATGACGAGTCTTCCAGCTAGGTCCCTATTTCCAGTGGGATACCACAGGGAAGTGTAATTGGCCCCATATTGTTTGCACTTTCGGTAAATGATTTGAACCCGATTTGTGACAACACTTTCCTTTTGAAGTATACTGATGATATGCTTTTTGTTCACTTTGTCAGAGGCGCCTCTGATGATTGTCTTCAGCTCGAATGGGAGAATATTGTGAGATGGTCAGACAGTATTCATCTGCCATTAAATGAGTCCAAATGTAAAGTCACGGATATCGTCACAAAAAAGAATTTTTCAACCGTGCCAATTTGTGCTAGTGATGATGTAGTTTTGCAGCAGGTTGCCTCTCTAAAGATCTTGGGTGTTACATTTGTGTCTGATCTTAAGTGGAAGTTGCATGTTGATGTCATTGTCAAGAAGGTCTCCAAGCGTATTTTTATTTTTCGAAATCTAAGGAGGTCGCACTGTCGTGTTCCTTTGATGGTGCGATGCTATGTAACACTGATTCGCTCAATTTTGATATATGCATATCCATGTATTCGCAACATGTCAGAACATGTTTTCAAGAAGCTTTTGTTTATCGAACGACGCATCTTCCGCATAATTGGTGTTGATGTTTCTCAATTTCCTGGTGTTTCGATTGCTATTTTCAAGTATTCAATGTGTGAAAAATTGTTAAAGACTATTGAAAGTTGTTCTGATCATCCCCTGAGAGAAATGTTTGTGTCTAAAGTCCAACATCGTGTGAATCGGCATACAAAACCCAACTGTGCTCTTTTGCAGACCCTTCGCTAGGACGAAGCGCTTCGCTTCGTCTTTTATTTGCTATTGTAAATAGTTTTGTTCAGTGTCTTATTTTACTTTTTACTCACTTTTTATGATTCTGCCATGTAAACTCTTCTTTGCATTCTTATGTTTATTATTGACTATCGTGATATGTATTGCGCTTACCGATTGTAACTTATCTTATCTTATCTTATATAGTATAGTGAATTCAATTATTATTCTATTTCTTTCTTTACTAAATGCACTGAAATATCAAAAAAATCCAAATGTACAAAATGTAGTGAATGTGTGTAGAAGAGTATATAATGCAAATTATATTGAAATGTACGAAATTGATGAAAGCATTGCTTCATGAATCTGTAAAATTCTTTGCAGGAGCATGGTGTAGTGGAACTTGCATGCATGAAGCAATATCTTCACATTTTGGAATACTTGATCAGTTTAGACCATGAGCGACTACCAATATGGAGCAAGTTGATGAAGTTTCTGGGATCCTTATCCGATGAAGAATGTGAAAAAGCAGGCGCATGTCTCCGAGATCTATTGACACCAGCTGCTGGAGTGACAACTACTCATACGACCAATGAGAACGGTGAAATAGTATTTAATCATCCTTATTGGGAACCAGCTCTGAAAGCTGGACTTGTGAATGTAATAGTGAAAGTTATCAAAAGCAGTATTAATGATGAAGCCAAGATTCAGAGCTTTCTTGCCCTTCTCACCATAATGAGCTTGGATTCGGTGAAGACCTCCATATCTAATGCTGGCGGTGTTCCAGCACTTGTCAAACTGCTGCGATCGACGAATATGCATGTAAGTCAAATCAATTTATCTTCATATTTGCTGAATGAATATGAATTAGCAAGAAGTCGACCACAACGGTTATGTTAGGAGTTCCTAATATTTTTATCATATTTGTATTTAGATTATTGATCAAAAAGTTATTGATCACTGGTCCCAACAACCCACAGAATTAGATCGTTTAAGCGCGTATTTTTGTCCGTACAACAAAAGACAAGAACAGCTGTCTAACTCTGAAACAACCGCTTTATTATGCGAATTAGCTTTGTCATGTTTAGAAGTACCAAGTCAAGTGAGTGTACCTTCTTGTCTACAGATTCCTATGTAGAAATATTTCATCATCGACTTTGACCATGAAAAAAAAATTGTTAACTATAAAACCTCTAGAATGGAAGTACAGCTTCATGCAATACACAATAGTGGCACAAAAATCGCACGCATTTCTACTTAGATGCGCTTGTCAACGGCTATACGTGTGTCATTGGGTTAGAATCAGTCACATCTGTAAGCTTTTCATTGGTTCTTCATGCCCCAATTTAGTTTCCCCGGCTGTGCCGCGACCTTCAGTCAACTTCCATTCCACTCAACGTCAGATAAACAATCCATTATGATTGTCAATGACGATGAGCCAGTTGCAAAAAAACAAAACATTTGAGCTCATTCCATTGTTCACCGATCAGCAACGAACCACAACATACGAAGAGCACGAGAAATTCTACGTTGCGTTGATTTACATCATTTAAGCCTCACCAGCAGGTGATGCTTTTCAGCTTCTTAATACATTAGTGGATAAATGAAAAGAAATGTTAAATTGAAAGGTAAATCGATGAATTTTTAATGGAATACTAAATGCACTGCAATGTTGTGGATGCAACGACAGCACAACATCTATTTCAACTACAGATGAAAGCAGTTGAATGCTGTGACGTCCATGCATTGCGATTATCAGACACCCCACAAGTTATTTACCTCGACGTTTCGGGTTCATAGCCGATTAACATCACGACATCTTCGAAATCTGATTGCTAATGATCAATTGTCTAAAACAATGTTTTGTGAAATTATGACTACATATTATGGCAAGCTGATGAAAGTGATTTGAAATGCTCCTGTCAATTTCAGAAGATGTAAACATAGAATTTCCTGACCTGAAATTTCGTCTTTTGTTTTCTACATGGAAGCGTTGAATATTAATGACGATAAAAGTATAATGAAGTGAAATATGGTCTGTGAATGATATAGCATGAAAGCAAATTCTGATGATAATTAACGCAGAGGTTTGGTTCGTCAATCTATTGATATGTATTCTAGATCCTAATACTCTTTAGAATATTGTCTGACCCTGCACTTCATTTTAACTGCCCATACAAAAATGAGATTGAAAATGCTGCATCCCTTTAATGGGCAAGACAGCTAACACTGCTCACAATTTTAGAAATTTCTTTGAATCGTTTGATGATCTCAACTGCGCTTTATTTCCTCTATGAGTAGCACTTAAAACAACATAATGTGATATTGTCATCATGCCACGATTGACAGTCAGTTTACAGCGTTTTTGTATGTGTACATGTGTAGCAAAAAGGTTATCATCAATGTGATGCTACAAACCGTGAAATTTTGGCGACAGTTTTAATTTCCGAATGTCGCGAAATGGTTTCCACTTGACAAAATAAAAGTTACTGAAAAGTCTTGATGTTGAAATTATTTATATTTAACCATTTTGTGTAGGCCCTTGCTTTTAAGCCTCATAATTATGCATTACCAAAATAATGACTATCATAAACAACATGAAGATCTGTAGCAAAGCGTTGTAAAACAAATATCAAACATTACAGATCGTAGACTACAGAAGACTGTCTTCGGACGGCTCTTTCAGCTTGCGCAAAAGCTGAGTCATCCAATTAGCATGCTTCGAATTTATATAATCGAAATTCACATTATTGTTGTAAATTGTTTACCTACATAAGTATTGTGAATGAAATTGCCGATGTGTTATAATCTTCGTAGTGAGTGTTTCATTATTTTACCGGCTAAGCGAATTCGTGAAATTTGTTTTTCACCGATTTGCGAACATTTCTCGGTTCTTAATACTTGGATAATTGTTGAAGAATTTATGTATAAAAATGGAAAAATGTATAATCGCGTCGATAATTTTCCATAGTTCCATTTCATCAATTTTTTCATTTTCATTCTCATCAGAATATCTTGTTTTAGGGTTTTGAAGACATTCGGTGATCATAGCTTTGAGCTTCAGTGTCACTACATAGGTCCTACATTTTTCTTTTGAGATGGCAACACACTGTTCAATGCTAATTTGAATAAGTTTGCTAACCGACTAACTTGCATTCAAAATTCAATCGATGATACACTGATTTTAATGAGAATAGATTAATCATTACATTTTCGGAACTGTATAGTAATGAATCATTTTATCTTTTATTCGTGAAACAGCCGAAAGTAAGTTGTGTTCATTTTGAGCTAATTTTTGACATGTTTGCTTTGTGCGCAATAGAATATCTCCTAGCAACCCTCCAAAGCGTCTGAATCCTGAGACAATCCTGAGAATGCTAAGACTGCTTTAGTTATCGTAATGCTTTTCTTGTCGGCTAGATAATAGAGTCTAGATGCCAATTTTGATGCTTCTTGTCATGTATAGGAGTCAGAAAGTAGTTACATGTACTACCATTTATTTTGATAACATGTTATGTTTTTCACATTCTTTGACATCCAAAACGGATCAGTCAAATATTATCAGTTCAATACTGTGGACGGCATAAATGTTTGACAGTCAAATTTCCGGTCAACAGTAGAATATTAGTCTCAACGGTCTCATTTAATTTGTGAATCTGATTTTATTCATTTGATTTTAATTCATTGTACTGTGAATTCCAAAAACAATAAATCGTCCAATAAAAAAAGAATGTGTAAATCGATGACATTGAAAACATTCAGCAACTGGTTTGCTGATTACTCAGCGATCTGCGACCGATAGATGATAAAAACCGACTACAGGAATTGAAACTTTTATAAAGTTGTCGCCTTAGGTATAAGCTGATCTTTGTCGACAAAATGTTGAATGGTCTTGAATGCTTAATAGGAATTGAAGCAATCCCTGCAATCATTTCCAAAAGGAGAAGAACATCAATGAGGTACATTTTCTTTATGAGTGATGTGAAATAGTTGACTTATACGAAGCTTCTGCTCGCTTTTTAGATGACTTTAAGAATCGATTTATCGAACTGCATGCATTTCTGTAATGATGACGTCAATTCTTTGATTTCCTCACTCATGTTGCTCTTATTGCTTAACTGAATTCTTCCTCAATGTTTTGGTTTTGTTGCCATCATATGGGTTTCCCAATGCGTCATGGCTTATATTAACTTCTATGTCTTATTTGAACATTTTATGAAAATGCATTATCATTGTCATTGACAAATTAATTTGCTCAGCATGTTTTTATCTAAGGGCGTGCGCGCATTAAGCGGCCAGGTCGCGGCGGCCAAAAGAAAATGTGCGACCATGAAAGCGGCTGCGACAGCGGCCAATCAACGCCATTTGTTGAGGAAAAAATGAATGAGGAAGAGGTTACAACAGTGTATTATCTATTTGTCACGGAAGAGTCGCCAAGTTCGCGCTCTGTCATAGGCTGTGATGTACTTTAGTGGTCGCCGCGACATCTTGACCGCCTGTACGCCGCTGCAAATCTTGATGGCCGCCGCGGGAAAGTGGTCGCAGCCGGAAAGTGCGCGCACGCCCTAAATCATTGATACTGCGAAAGTTCTCTCATGATTTCGATTACAGTTACAACGCTCGCTGCCGAGGCTGAAAGCCTTGTCTAACACCCATCTCCAATTGAAAGTAGTGTGTCATATTGATTAGGAATGTCCTGAAAAATGTATTTGGACTTACTTACTGATGATGAAATCAAATGATTTGCTTGAATTACAAAGCTGCGAGTTAATTCGTCATTGGCAGCGGAAGCAAGCCTCCTGTCTCCAGTGCCAGTGACGAGTTAACTCGTTCTTAGTTAAATCACGTCTAATGGTGGAATAAATCGATCTGCATACTAATTTAGCGATTCAACAGTGTGTTTGGAGTTTAGTTATCATATTTTCACTGTCAGACATAACTCAAGTTCGAAAACGTCTAGATCGAGCGGTGTTCCGTCACTTGCAGCGGCGTGAGGAGAGCTATCTTTCCAGAAAGGCATCTTGTTGGCAAGTGGAAGGAAAGAGAATCCGAGGCCGATCAAAGAAAATCGTTTAAATATGCAGACTGCGCATCGCATTCAAGTTGAATTGATAGAAAGCCAGGTAAAGATCTTACTGAAGAATTTGTTATACGGCAAGGCCAAATGAATAAGTTTGGACATTACGGCTTCGCAAGTTGTAATCGCATATGTGACAACTGATGCAATTTAGAGGAGCTGTGCAAAATGGAAAGTGGTAACTCAAGTATGCAATCTTGGAAATAGTTTTATCATCAGGAATCACGGGAAGTCATTCAGTCCTCAGACGATGCTATAAACCAACTTGGTCAGGATGCACCCTCATCATATTCCCTATGACCTCAGAATGAAGCCTATTGAGCGACGAGCTTGCTCAGTGGGCGGTGACGAGCTATTCAAGGTGATCAAGTATACAGGAAGCTCTTCAATTCAGTTCTCACTCGTCCCAACTATCCACTCCACTGTGTCTTCGATAAAAGAGAGGCTGTCCTCAAGGAACAATTGTCTTCTCCGACACCTATTTGCCTATATCAAAATGTTTCAGAACTCATTTATCTTGGTCTGTAATAGCTGTTGACATCTCCACTTTTTTCTTTTCTGTCTTTAATTTGTATTGTGCTGATTAACTGTCACGTGTATTGTAGGGCAGTAAATGAAGTCTTCATGCTATTTCCAATAGTACTGCAAACTCATGAACTACATGTATTTACACAAGTTACTGTCATAGCCATCTTTTAAAATGCTCTCAGCTCTTTACTTAGTACATTTACTTCCTGTCAGTCACTGCAGCAATATTTTCCCTTGAAATAACAACATCTGTCCTTTTTCACCATTTGTTTCATCGTTACTGAAAATTTGTAGTAAATATAAGCTGCAGACGGCAAAGCATGCAAGTTGGGGAATTTTAATATTAGAATCTGTCTTCCCTCAAGTCTTTCGCATGATGACTTGCAAAAGTTCGGCTGACTTCAACTGCCAATATGATAGGTTGGATGATAGTCCACTTGAATTTTGCAATGTAAGATAGTGTGCTATGTATACTTTGGATGTCAGGTATGTCAGGTTTAAGGATCCTAGATTTAATTGTCCTCCATATTTTTGTTATAAGTAAGCAATATGCTATTAATCTCTCTGTTCGCTTTTGTGTTTTTCACCCATGTATAAGTTTGGTTTTCATAGATATTTTCATGATCCATATCTTTTCAACAATTAGATCAGTTCAAAAAGTGAAATACGATGCGAATGCTTTGAGCTACGAAATAATGACATGACATAAAACGTGTTGTCGCACTTTTTCTATAGAAAACATGTTCTTCAGATTTATGACAGGTAAATATTCTGCATTTCTCCCTCACGATATTTCTGTAGCACTGCGCTTCTATATAATTCTATAATTTCCATCACAATATTTATTGAATGTCTATCTGATCAGCTTCATTGAAATATAAGTACTGGAAGCTTCGAACTTTGTAAATGCCATCCGACAGGAATATAACGAGTTCATCTTGTGCGAGATTTATTTCATAAATTCGATGAACATTCGAGAGAGACCAGGTTGTCGCTCGGTATGCTGTTGGCGTTGTTGCTGTGGATGGCGTACGGTCGTAGCCTCACCTGCCTCTACCACTTCCAGTACGCCAGCGCTTCCCGAGGTCTGGACCAAAGAATCGACAGATCATTGCCAACATTCACATCCCAAACCAACCCCAAACTGACCCTCATTCCCTCCACCGCCACACATTGCATGATGAGTTCCACCCCTCTTCACATTCCCCGAATCTCCTACACTTCACCGACCCTTCTAACCCGATCCTCTTCCGGTAGCGTCCCAGCTTCAAACAGTGTCTCGTCCTCAACCGGGCCATGCTCACCCTGTTCCCCTTGGACCACTGGGCCTCCACAGCACGGTTGATACCGCTGTCATATACGGACCGGCATGGATCGTGCTCATTCCCTATTCCACTCCCTCCGCTTCCAACACCGTTTGACCGCCTCCCCTTGGTTCAAACTCACGGCCTCCTTAGACGCTTCGTCCGCCAACTCGTTCCCAACCAGCCTGTACTGCCCCGGGACCCACACAAATCATGATGTTGGCACTGCTGTTTCCACGCAGTCTCGAATGATGTCGATCATTCCTGGTGGTGGTGTCGACGCACCCCTTCCTACCATTTGAAAGTATGAGAGGGGCCAAACGTCTGCCCCCAGAGATTGTTCCGCGTGTTCGTCTGTCGAGTGCTTGTTATGACTTGTGAACTGTTGTTGGTGAGGGAATCACGTTGATGACTTTGTTGGTCAGTCTGTGTGCTAGGTAGGCCTATGAGCCGACGTCGATCCTTCCTCCGTATGCATGATGATGGGCGATCCATTCCGGAGATGTCAGTCGTTGACATTCACGAGAACGTCTTCCTTACGATTTTCTTGTCAGCAAAAGGTGTCTAAACTCTTCATTCCTCAGACTTTGCTCAAGGAGGCTGATTTGCCTCTTCAGAACAGCTCTCTTTGTTCCCGCTCTTCCTAACACATCGTTCTCCGCCCATGAAATCTTCACCATCTTTTTATGACACACAGGGTTGGAAAAATCAAAAAACGTATTGAAATAAACGAAAAGATATCTTTTTGAATGGCCATGTTTTTCTTCAGTTGATACTGTCTCCGACACTTACATTAGCGCGCTTGATGACAATAGTCTCATGACCTATCCTGCTCATTGACTACCTGCAAGACATAACTGACGAGTGACGGCTCAAATTCTGTCTCGAACCTGCACCTCAAATTTCAAGTTTCCGATTTCGAAAATCTCTAAATGAATGCTGTTCCATACTTTCATTCCATTGATTTGTAGACGAACCAAAAGTGTTCGGTGGAATTTCCATAAACTATGCAATACGACTATGTAATATGCAATATACGTGCATTATCTCCCCCATGGGTCCCAACACATTCGGTTGGACAAGACCTTTGCAATTAAAGAAATGCAAATGTCAATAACACTATTTGGTCACATCTGGTCACAATGTCTTCAAAAAAAGTAAACCATGGTCTTCGACTTTCTCTTTCAAGTTCGATTCATCTTCCTCCAATATTACTAAGTCGTCTGCATACACAACTTTTTCACAAGCCCCTCCTCTAATATGAGTGAGCCAATAATCATCAGCTACACGTGCACTAACTTCAGGTAATGTTGAGGTTCGAAGCCAATGAATAAAACGAAGCCAAGATGAAGATTTTTGAATGCATTGACCTCTTCAAATGAAAATGGAAGAAGGTTTCTTTCGAAATTCGCATGTTGTAGGCTTCCTGAGATATCACCAACTTCTCATAGAGAGATTAAATCGCTTTAGCTTAGCACGAAAGTGTATTGAACAAATGCATTATTTGAAATTTTAATTGTGGGAGAAATTTGCAAACAACGATTCTTTAAGAAAGAAATCAAAATCACGCAAAAATGATGTAAACCGCGTTTTTTCGTTTATTTTTATACAGAAAACCGCTTTTTTCATCGCTAATGATACCACATCTCTGCTGATTCCAATCTTTGTTTCTGCACATGATCCAACATTCCGCCCATTATGTATAGCCTATCACGAGTAGCATTTTAACAATCGAAGCCCAGTTGACCTTCATTTTCTCGTACTGAGTGTCTTCCCATCTTGCTGTTTTTACTGCTTCAATTCTCATGCCTACATCTTTTCACTATTTTGAGACTTGTGTCACTTTTACGTCACTGCTCCCCATACTTGGGGCTTGGACGGTGCTGACAAAGTCAGACTTATAGAGCCTTGTAGTAGTTTTAGTCCGGATGGCCTTCCTGCCGACTTCCAATGACACCTTCGGGCCTCGACCTCTGGACCAAAAGATCGCTAGGCCAAGCACTTAACCACTGTGCCACGGAGACCACTGTGTTACTGCTCTGTTATATTCTTTGAAGTTATCAATTTGCCTGAGTTGTACAGTTAAGAGACATCGCCTTTTGACGGCATACAAGCGTCATTGCATTCTCTTTGTTAATTTCCATAATCTACCTTTCACTTTCTCAGCGGCCTTTTACAATTTTTCCTCCGAATCTGCGAAGAAAGTTGCATCATCAGTGTATTAAAGATCAATGAAAGGCTAATTTTCCTTTGAGATGGATGTTTGTTGGACGCTTGCTAGACAAATATATCCCCTGAATGATGACCTAAACGATCAAAAATGGGACAAACTGGGTAACACAGTTGTAAACATTCTCAATCAAGTTTCCTGTTGTGTTTTATCTTTTCAGTTTTATGTAATTGCAGAACGAACATGGATTATAGAATATTCACCTCTTGCATTCATCACATGCTGAATTTTCTTTCAGTAGCTATTTACTATTGCAAATAATTTCCCCTCCCATTTATCCTCCTGACCATATACCAGTGCACTTTGTATCACAAAGCTTTGTCACATTTTGCATCAATTTTGAGATGAAAAGTCAAAGAAAACTGATACCCTGCGTACATATCTCATCAATGATATCCTTATTCCATTTCTTCGTCAGAGATGATCATGTTGGATTTCTGTTGAAACTTCGGACCATCTTTGATTGCATATGTCGCAATATTGCATTGTAATAAAATACTTGCGAATTTCACTTTGAAGAATTACTGAGGTCGAATACAATCCGGTTTTTGAAAATGATTAACGCAAATTTAAGTATGGTACATTATCCAATCATGATGTTTATTGGTCACTTCTGAATTTGACAACTCTGAATATATCGCAGTCGCTGATAAAATAGCTCAAAGATACTGTCATTTTACGATAACTGAAATGTCATAAAAGATATTCAAGGTAAATTTATAATGTCAAAGTAATAACTTGGATAGATTAGTCGATGAATCTTCAGATGCAATATTTTGTCTTGTTCTTGTTATTTTAGACAAATATTCGCATTAGGTTTCCATTGGCTGACCAAGCTTTTGATAATACATGTATACGTTGATTTTGTTGTGAATATTTCAAGGTTAGAAATCAGTGCCTTGTCATCCTCAGCCTTCAGAGAATAATCTACAACAAATGATTAAGATCTATCAGCATGACCTCAATCGGTGCTTTAGTCTATGCTTAGTCGGTGCTAGTTCCGACAATTTAAACAACAGCAAAAATCGGATATCTATTATTCTGATGTTGTATTTGGTCTGTAGTCATGCTAGCCGCTACAAGATGAGTTGACATAACCAGTTTATGACAATGAAAGGATGAATAAATAGAAGTGTCGTACAACGATCCTTAAAATGATTTATATTAGAACTGCCTAGTTTAGGGCTATCACGTATGCTACGGTTATAAAACTCTTCGGTGGCAGGTGCAAGTTTGTGTTTATACTGAAACTTAGCGAAAACCTCAATATAAAGGTAGGATTTCGACCTTTTGCTTTGCTTGTTAAGTAATAGTATCAACAATGCTATCCAATTTTATCCTTTCCGTTTTATCCTTTGCCGTAATATTCAATGTATTTTCTGTCACATACCTTCCCACATTCAGTTCATTGGCTTCAACGTCTCATCGGTGAATCCCTTTTTCAGTTGGTACAATTGGTTGCACGAACATTGCGCGAATTGGCGACATCTGAGGCACAGTCAGTCATCGCTTACCAGGCTGGAGCCATTCCTGCGTTAGTAAAGGTCATTCAGTCAATCAGTCGCGATCATCCAGACGTTCTCAGCGAAGTTGTAAATGCCCTGGGCACCATCTGTGAGGTAAGTTGTCTTGATGTAATTAATCACCTCATGACCTTGAAGTTGCTGTTATGATTAGCAGGTCGACTGATGATGAGATCCCGACTGATCTGCTGGTTTTAGTCAGTTAGGCAGGTTACCTATGTAAGATTTCTCAATGCGATTCGGCTTTTTGTTATTTATTTCCGGATCATCTTAATAATTCTAAAATGCCTCTGGCTTCAACAGAATGCAACTAAAAACATGACTCCTCGTTGAGAGATTTTTTTAACGAGAGAGAAAAATATCATTGATGAAAAGCAGTTAAATGAAAGTTGTATATCATGGAATAGACAAGGTTGGCCATAGCAATTATACCATGCGGGAATGCATTGAATAGAAAATTAAGGGTGTAGCGTAAAACTGAGCCACGAACAGTGCTCAAATGAATAAAGGTGATATGAATTAACATAGCTTCACCAATAACCCCATATGCTAAATCCAAAGTGTTTTGAATGTTGAGTGCTTCAGATGCCCTTCATTTGAAGTTATTTCTTTTAGAGCATAAATTTTCCATTGCAATGCTGTTTTCTGCTTAATATTGTGTTTGGAAAATGCGGATGATGACATTATTTTTTAGTCTTACGCACAAAAATAAATAAATCATGTCAAAAGATAATTCGCCGATCCAGCCTTATCAAAGTGAGATAGGGCAATATCAATTTATAAGGCCATATCGGTGAAATATATTTTGACATGATTTATTCACTTTTTTGCGTAGAAAGAATGGAAAATAACATCGTTTTACTAACTTCAACTTATAAGGCATATCAATCGAAATAACTAAAAACATTAGCGTGTATACGATGTTTCTTTTCATTTATTTAAAATGATAGTCACGCCCACAGAATTAGATTCATCTGCGCGCGCTTCGGTTTCCTAGAAAGGAAGAATTGTATGTAACCTTAATATCGAAATGGCACATCACAATTAGAAAACTTGCTCCTTCTCGAATGGATAATTCGTGTATCGCTTGCTATTGGAAATGGCAAACAATAAGCTGTCAGCAGAGGGCATCAGAACCAGTGAGAGATGCGTGCGTGCTGTGCTATCACGTCGCACACACCAAACCACACATCGATGCCTGGCTTCGATTCAATGCATGCGCTATACAGTGAGCAATGCCGAGGAGAGAATGTGAAATCATCAAGTGAACTAATTTTCGTGTGCCTGCTACTTTCTTTAATAATGATCGGAAGGGTCAACATTATGGAGAAAAGTTGTGGGCAATGATCTGAATTCTTCGAATCTGAAGGAATTTTGGCAATCGAAGCACTTTGCTGGAACTCACATTAATCCGCAAGCGACGCACGACTTTTTTCCTATCTCTGTAAGGTATTAGGAATTCCTTTTTGTCCACTTAATAGGTTCCTCAATGTGCCGTCTATTTCGTATTAATTACACTTCTAGCGAACCGAAGCAGATAGACAAAATATTTAATTCTGTGGTCACGCCCTTTCTACATGTCACCGTCTATTGATAATAAGAACAGGAATGTAAATCAAGAAAATTGACGAACACCAATAAAAGTTAATCAATAAACAGTTACCTCTTTAACTTCCTTTGTATTTGTATTAACCAATAAGGTGTGCTCAATCTGCGCTTAGTCCATGGATTTGAATTTTTTCTATCATAAGTAGTTATTGATTTATGCAGGATAATAGTGTGTTCATGTAACTTCTAAATATAAATTTGCAAATGATTTCATCCTTTAGGAAAGAATATTTGGTCACCTCTCTTAGGCGTTAAGATGTTGTTTGTCATAATAAGCATTTCTGAACAATATTTACACAAAACTTATTTTCGTCGGATATAGAGATCAACTTCATTAGATTAGTGTCGTTTGCAGGCTGTCTGTCAACACTTCATGAGTCAAAAAGTTAATGAATTCTCGCATCCTTAACTCTTGCCATCTCCTTCTCATTTTGTTATCACGAACAATCTGCAGCGCAGTGATAGAAAAATGGATAGTTTGACAAAACATAGTGTTTTATATCAAATGAAGTCTGACAAGTTACATTTGATCAGGCAGTCGGAGTCCCGAAGTCCAATCAAATGATATGATTGCGGGCCATTGCTACGCCCGATCGAGCGCTCGCGGTCACAAATCTGTTTGTCCGTGACCTCCGACTCGATTTGGGGCAGATGTTGTCGAGTGCATTACGTTTCTAGGAGCGGATAATGAGACATTGTTGTGACTTGTATTTCTGTTGTGAATCTGCTACGAATACAGGGGTTTCTTCGTTGTTATCTATGATATCTTTGTCAAATGCTAACATATCAATGTAAAAGTTTGTAGTTGATAAACTCTTAGAAAGTAATTGATAAATGTACATCAGTGCACACTGGACATGAATTCATTAAGACATACAACGACTTATGTACGGTTAAGAATTAAAGAAAACTACATGTAAATCAGAATGCCAGTGAGTTAATGACATCTGTCTGGCTCATTAATCCCTGAATACGTGCATACGGTATGCATATCGAAGGCCCTATACTTTTTCATGCAATGTGTCATATACTGAGAGGTGAGAATACTCCAGATAGATTGTCCGAATAATGCAGTTATAGAATATGCCACAAATCATAATCTTCATCATTGATCTTTTATTTCACTACACGAATTGACAGGGCTGGCAGAAAGCTCATATCTATCTAAAAAATGCAAAGAAACAATGGGATTTTCTCTAATTTTTCTAAAAATGTTTTTTGAAACATTTTGTGGCTTGTTTGCAATAGTTGTCCTATTAAATGATATCACCCTAAAGGACAGTTGTTCCTGATTGCTAAGATCAATTGTCTTTGATATGGTGGATTTCAATGACTTAATTATTGTTACTAAAATCGACCAAAAATTCAAGTAAGAAATTTATCCATTACCGATTTGAGTCATTTTTGAATGCTGGCAAAATTTCTACTGCAACAAGCGTACTGAACTTTGCTGCAATTACATGTAGATCATGAAATCTATGGTATGCGAAGTATACTCAATCATCTTTTTTGCCTTTTTCAAAAATAGATAGACATTGTGTTTGATCAAAGTCGACATCTACGTGATGAGATACTTCCATTTCATTTTGCTACACACCTCTTCGACTGAAAAATAAACTCCAAAAATTCGAAAGTTCTAAAGGTTGAATGGTTCGAGTTCTAGTGATCGCTGGTTGCGACGGCATTGCGATACCCTCAATCACTGATCTTGTTGAAGCTGCGTGTGGATGCCTCTTCTCTAAGATCTGTGCTGATGACGCCCATACCTTCAAACATTGTTTCTCCATCAAATTCATCTTGAATTTTGCGTCACTTTTTTAACGCTCTGCATATTTTCATGATTATGCAGCTTTTCTTCGAAAACCGTTTGTGACTGAAAGAAGCAGTCAGAAACTTCTTTTACACAATTATCCACAATTTTACCTAATAATCTATTCAAGGGGTCGCTCAAGTTATTTGATTTGCATAATCTACGATTTGTTGTGACTTTTGGAAATTGTTTTCTTCAAATTGAAAATAATGATCTCTCGCTGAATTTCAAAGTAACTTCTTATTTGCAGACGAATGAAACTCATCAATCAGCCGCCGGACGTGAGCAAGGCGCGATTCACTGCTTGGTTTCTCTGTACGAGGATTGTCTTAATAAAAATCTTTTATATTCACTGACCGAGGCGATTGGAAAGTTGGCGCGTGGACATCCTGGTAACCAGGATGCATTAGTAACTGAGGATGTCAGCAGCTCTGTCATCACTCTTGCACGAGTGAAGTCAAGAAAACTTCAACTTTGCGCCGTTGAGACGATTCAGCTTCTGGTTTCGAATAATCCTTCAACACAACGCAGGATGCTAGACGACGGTGCAATTTTTCCGCTTCTTACCTTGCTGCGCCGAACACGAAATCAGGAAGTTCAAGAGAAGTCCGCTGGTGCGCTGTGGGCATTGGCGGGGAATGATGCGGAAGAGCGATCGATGATGGCTACACAAATTGGAGTGCCATTGCTGATAGAGTTCTTACAAGTGAGTGAGAGATTGTTCTGTAGTGGACCTTACTTACTTTACATAATCTTGGCAGCGCTGTAGAAGGGGGGTGGGGGAGTGCTGCGCTTATCTGTATAATGAAACATGACAGCTTTGACTATTTGACTCAGTACATATGAACTTACAAATATTTTCGTCTTTTAGATTTTTGTTTTCCTAATTTTATTTCTAAATTTTACTGTCCTTTGTTATACGCGTTAGGTATATGATAGCCCATTTATATCTTATGACAACTTATTTATAACTTCATAATGTGTCAAGAAATTCAATTCGAACACCTATGTGCTTGTACTGTGGAGGACTTTAATGAAAAAGAACGCAGTTTAACCGGTCGTTATCGTGAATGTCATTTGAAGACATTATTAACACGTTACGTTTCGAAACACATTCTCAGAGCTTCGAAAATGGCCGGATCGAAAACGTTTCGGCAGTTGAAACTCTTTTCGATATTCGAATGAATTGAAAGTCCTCATTCAACATAACATATTTTCTACTGAACCACCTGTAATACCTACCTACGATTTGTTAATTCAATCTTTTGAAATTTTTTACGTGAAACGTAAGATAACGATAAACTACATTGTGCTATTTTCAATGAATTGTTAAATGCAGTAAATCTTGATTGACGTATTTTCAATCAGGATTCTGTAAGAGCAAGTGGAATTGATCTCCTAAGGATTAACCGGATTTCTGCTCTGATCAAATACACATCTGTCGTCATCAGTGCACTAGCTTTATTGCAATACCCGATTGTTTGGTTCAGCGACTCAGCATGACATTTCATTCCCTACACTGCACGTATCCGGGAACGTATATAGAGCCACGGACAATGCTCATGACGCTTGAAGATAGAGCAATAATGCCTTGTAGGTGACACTAACATCAATACAGTTTTGAAAAAGTAAAAACGTCGCGATAATCAAAAAAAATGAGTCAACTATTTCATCCCAACCGGTTTCTATTGGCAATACGATGACAGAGATAGACCAATACTTATCAAGAGCAACAACTTAAAAAAAGTGAAGTTAAAAAGTCATAGGACATCAAATTTATACAATTCTAAACCACGAGCAGTTTCCAACAAAATATAGCGCAGAAAAAATTCACTTGAGGTTACGGTCGTCGATGTATTGAAGTTTAATTCTAACGGAACTTTCGTACGAACAGTTTGAAAAGATGCACGCTTTACAGACTCCCCGGTTCAATATATTTTATATCATAAAAAATAGTAGGATCATCA
This sequence comes from Prostheceraeus crozeri, assembly GCA_907163375.1. Lineage (NCBI taxonomy): Eukaryota > Metazoa > Platyhelminthes > Polycladida > Euryleptidae > Prostheceraeus > Prostheceraeus crozeri. The sequence goes on along the minus strand of CAJQUW010012585.1, from coordinate 37,111 downwards.
TTAGGCCTATCCTCTATATGGAAAAGTTAAATTAGTCTTCATAAATCTTTGAATGCACTCAGGAATACAATTTTTAAGTATTTTTCAATTTCAAAATTTTGAAATCAGATTTTCCCAAGCTTTGGATTTCGTAAGTTACAGAGCAGGTACGTGGGTTTTTGGCACCTTGGGTGCTGCTAAACATATTGATGCGACATTTTTGCACCACATGTATTTTGAAGGAAATTACCTGGGTGACAATGATATTTATCAGAATAAACCTATGGCAGAGGACAAGCCTTTGCACCAAATATTTCCCACAGCTTAATAGACAAAGAGAATCTTCAGTCTGTATCAAAGAGCATTGTTTCATAGACTTCAGCAGCTATCATTTCTGACTGCTGAAATCTTTGTTTTGTCACCATGATTGTTCAATAGAATTTTACTCTGGGCACAATTCGTCCGATTCCTTGGAGCGGTCCTGTCTGGCGAAGCTGCTGACTCGTCGCTCAGTTTGTTTCCCGTACATGTTTTTGTATCTGATGATGAAGTTGTCATACTAACAGAAGTCATTCATAAACTGAAGTAGACAATTTGATTCATCAACTTTTCAGCCTTGTAATTGCATTTTTAGAACGTGGAAATGAATACTTCAAATTTAAACAAATCGTGACATTCTGTTTCAAAGACAAACGCAACCTATGGAATACTATCTTGGCTATTCTGTTTTCATTGAAATTACCTCTTTACCCAGTTCATGTCTTGCAGTTCAATTGATGAATTTTTGTTTACTGCACTTGTTGAAGAAGTAGCAAGTAGTACATTAAAATCCTAGTCTTCGCTGTACTGAACTGCACTTGATTCACATATCACGTAGCCGCTATGTCAATAAATGTACATGCATGCATGGGTTTAAGGCACATGAAACAGGAATCGTTCTGAAATACCTGTACCTATTTAGGAGATATTTTTGTCATCTGAATTATTTGAACCGCTGAATTATATTCCATGATACTGAGAACAGGTGATAAATTGAATGACGTGTTGAACCCACCCTTCCCTCAGATCCTGGGTGCTTGGTTACTTGTGAATCTATGCCGTTTCTCTTCAAAACATGAAATAATGGAATATCTAATTGCCTTGCAGTCTGTATCGGAGAAGCTTCATTTCATTGGAGCCGAAGGTATTGGTGTTCTGGCTCAAGGCGCAGTTAATGAGCAAGACTTTATCGGACAACAAAACGGAGTTCAGCCTCTTGTGCGTTTGCTTCGATCTGACAAAGAGGAGATCGTATTAAGCGGAGTAAGAGCCCTTCGCTCATTGTGTGTTGGCGTAGGATTTGTTCCAAACCCTCGCAATCAGAATCTAATCAACCTCTCACGCGGTATCAAGTTCTTGGTAGCATTGATGGTCCACGCAAAGAACGAAATCATTCAAGTGGAGTCTGCTTTAGCTCTGGCCTACTCGGCCATGGGAAATTCGGAGGTGCAGCGAGAGCTGGCCGGCAACCCTGAGTTCAGCTACGTCAGAATTCTCAAGATGCTTTATTTTCACAACCGCACTGTGCAGCTGTTAGCAGGAGCAGCTCTTGCAGCCTTCGCTTACAACAATATCTCTGAGCAAAGAGAAGTGGCTGCTCAGGGTGGAATTCGCTTCGGCTGTTTGCGACCGTTCTTGAGCTCTGAAGACGAGTATGAACGGTGCATGTCTGCTTTCCAGGTGAGCTTCTCTATACATAAAACCGATCAAAAAGTAGAAAGGCTTTCAAACAGGTGAGCGGAATTTCAGCGTCTCACATGATTCCCGTTCCTCTTCCGCTAAGTAGTATTGGAGCAGGGTCTTGAGAGAGCAGGAATCACTTGTGTTAGATAGTAAACAGAACAAAATATTATTTTGTGACTTGAAGGAAATGTTTCTCATTGGGAAAATGCTATCATAAAGCAAGAAAAGGCCCTTGTCAGCATTCATACTCGTAGAACTGGGAGGGGCTTCTGTACAAGATGAACCCGAGTAGCATAATTGGGCTGATAACATGATGGGACTGCAACCTGGAAACATGAAAGGTCATTGAGAATATTATGGGACACCATGTGCTCTTTGTATAATAATGTAGTATGCTTTCTTGTTTTTTGTCCGTTTGTTTCTTCATAAAGCATCAAATCATTAATTAACATATACGAGTATTTGGAACTATGTTCATCTTCAATTTTTACCGCGAAAAAGAATTTATTGGCGACAAACAACAGCGAAACGCACAATGAAGTCAAAGATACATTTGAATACTTAATTAAGTCAACAAAGTCAGAAGTTAAGAGTAGAAATAAAGAACCGCAAAAGCAGACAGCTGACCAGCCGCGAATGATTGCTGGGCTGTCTGAGCCAAAAATGTTCACGTGGATCAACAGTGATCTCAGACATCCTGCAACCAAGTTCGCGGATGAAAAGTCGTGTCGGTCTTCCATTCACTCCGGATTTTCCGATGGCAATCGGTTTGATAATTCGGAATATTTTCGTTCTTTTGCCGCTTCGGCATTGTTGGTGCAGCTATCAGTGCTGAATCGATGATGCTGGACTTCGCGTACGTACCTCTTCAATTGCAATTCATTGTACAGAGGTGATCAGAACGATCTTTCTGTAAATGTCACATCTTTGAAAAAGTAAGATGCTATGTAGTGACGGTCCTCCCCGTCTGGGGCCTCCTCAAATTTTCCAGCCACTGAGGCTGCGACTGTGTCGCGAAACGTCTGTCTCTCTGCATCTGTTTTTTAGCAAGAAACTTTCGCGGATAAATTACAGGGAATGCATTATTCGTTCCTTCAACCAATGATGTACCACCTCCTGTCAAAAATCCTCAACTACAGCGAACTGTCAGACTTTTCTTCATCTTTCGACCAGCAAGCAATTGTGTTACGAATTGTTTGAAATTGTGCAGACAGGGTTCTTTAAGATCTGAAAATTCTAGTAAGCAACAAGTTGGAAAGCGCAATTTTGGTGAATCTTTATGCTATTCAAATGATTGAGTCAAAACCAGTTGTCAATGATTTTCCGTTTGTCTAATTGCATAATCATTTGTCGAGCACATTGAGCAATTCACTTGTTTGTGGATAAGGAGGAATGCGTGGTTGTTGCTCCGTTGTATGTATACCAGCAATGGAGGTGATTCGTAGCTAAGGTGAGACCCAAATGACCCGATGACTCGCTGTCAAGTAGCTACAACAATAAGTAATTTATATTTTTCGTAACCGTATATATCTAAAATAGTCTGCGGAATTTCATGAGAATTACAGTAGGATCTATTTGAAACATGCTCTGTCTGGTTTTGCTGTCCATTTTGCATTTTAAGTGGTTTTGCTATAAATAGCATTTTAAAATTCAAGCAATCATTTTTTGAATTTTGTATTTATAAGTAGTATGTATATAACATACGTAATATTAGTCATCATAATGAGGTAAAAAAAGTGTCTGAGTATCAATTAACATAATTGCTCGACCATATTTCCAGAACGAGCAAACTACAGAAGTGGAAAATCTACTTTAAACTCAAGATTCTTATCAACAGAGATGAAAATCCAAAATGTCGAATAAATGTGGTCGCAATTTTTTTTCATTTGGTTTCTGTGACTAAAATATTGGGCCTACAAAAAACAGCTACAACTCACAGAAAGCCAACACAAAGGAAAAGTCACTGATGGAGACCTTCAAGCAATTATTCGTTCCGGCGTGAGATAAAGAACCGAGGGGGACATAATGCCCCCTGAAGCAAATACGGTTAGAAGAACTCAATGTAGGTTTCTCGTGGCATCGGATTAAAAGTGATAAGTTTTTGAAAGCGGATTTCCTAAAGCTGCTAACTATTTCAACACTTCTTATACTCACTCCTACTCTTAATATACTTCTTCCACACGTACGTTCAGCATAGACGCCGCATATAACTTACTTTACAGTGCACAATGCTGCACATACTAATAGTGGGAATATAAGGGGACATTGGTCACCAAAAGCTGAGGAAATTGCAAGAAAATTATTATAAAATGCATGAAATTGATGGATGAAATGGAAAAATGAATATTGGAGGTACAAATAGAACTGCCATGACACTCAACTACCTACGCACTTAGAATCTAATTGCACACAGCGCACTAAAACAGCACAATGACTATTTCTTCATTTGAATCTATTTCGCATCGAAGGTTCACGATGTATCATCGAAGATCAAAGTAAGAAATTAAGTTCACACCAGAATAATACAAGCACTTCAATGTACAATCAAAATGAAATAAGCGTTAGACGAATTTACCATGCAAAAGATGTGCATCTGATGGGATTCGAATGTGCGACCACACGGATTATCTAGATCTGTCGTTCTGACAGCGAGCTACAGCCGCTATCGTGCGACCGATGTGAAATGGCAGCCTGCATGAAGTCTTCACCATAACACATTACTTGATGAAAGTATAATGCTGGCTTGAATTACTGATATCTTGCTTCAGTAGTTTGGCTTGACGGTTAATGCCATGTTGTCTTGGGGATGAAGCCAATGGATTGTGCAGATTCTTCAATTGAGTACTTACTGTCGCCCGTTGATAGCTCAGTTGGTAGAGCGCTGGCCCAGATTGCCAGACGTGGATGGTTCAAATCCACCAAGACGCATAATTATTTTCCGTCTGCGAAATTGTAATGTCAATTGTGATCAGTTATGGCTGTCGATATTAAGTCCAGTAGCGGGGATCAAAGCAGGTGAAGCCATGCATTTCTAGCAAAAGTCTTAGGAAATGGATGATGTCAGAGGAAAAATGCATAGCATACATGTATCAAACGAGACATTCGAGTAGTGGTCGAGTGCATCTTTTGCTCACTGTTGAAATATGATTCAGATTGAGTTTGTTTTACATCCTCCAATCGTTGTGAACTTTCATATATTCTACACATGTTTCAATGACAGCAGCAGTCATTTCTTCACCGTCAACTAATGTCCCTGACAGGCAGGTGAAAAGAACTCTGCTTTTTGTGGGAAATGAACGGGGGACAAGGACTGATAAAATTTGTGAGCCTTCAGGAAAATGCACAGTTCCTCACTAGGTGTGTAGCACAAAAGGTACAGTCTTTTCAGATGTGGATCTCTCTCCAGGTTGTTAAGAGAATTCACGAAATTTTGCGGGCTGGTAATCGTTGCAATACTATATCCTCTTTCCGCGCACATGGCTCTAGCAGTCATTATCGTCATGAAGGCTCCAGAATACAAATAATATGTTTTTGTCTTTCCGCCGTCTACGCTCTTGAAAGAGGTAAGAAGTTTTCTTCCTTGAACCCGAGCAGGTATAACACGACTGTAAGCGAGGCATGAAGTGCTAGAAGGCGAACTGAATGGAATGATCCCTGTGTGCAATTGGCAACTTGGTTCCATCGTGAAACTGCGGCAATCTGTTTTCTGCAAGCATTTCAAAGCACAGTTGAATTTTGATGCTTTTGATCTACTCAAGGGACTGATGCATTTCCTCAAGCCTATTCGGTGGAATTTGCCATCAATTGGCTTTACTGACGTTCCCAGACTTGAAAGTAAAACAATGGTGATAAACGGCACGAGAGTTTTTGACATTGTCAGGTGTAGAGAAGGAGTAAGCTGACTCGCGAGAATGCGTCTCATGCTCCTTGAATCATTTTCATATATAGAAGATTTTAAATTGAGTAAATATTCCTAGAAATTCATTTTCTTTAAGTTTATGAAAAAACAATTTTGGCATTTGATATTTAGCCGAAAAAGGTTTCTGCATCGAAATATTTCCGAAGAAAATATTCATCCATACAATTTCATATTTGCATGAACTTCATAGCAGCTAGAATAATCATGCATTTTATTTTGCTTTTAAGATGCGCTTGTTTGTCTTGACAGAGTTAAGTAAATTTGTAGCTATAACTTATTGAAAGTGCATTTTGAAGGTAATATTTTGCTTCTTTCAATACGTTTTGTCAACTTTGTATTTCATACACTGTCAATAGCAGAATGGAAGATAAAGCTCATCAAATCGCATCGTGATATGTGAAATATTTTATAAAAATTAATAAAACAAAATTATACAAAGAAGTAATAGCGATCATAATTAAAAAGGAATTTTTTTATGATTCACTACTGACGTGGCATGATGCACCGATAGCAATGTAGAAAACTTGTTATCAACCGTGACTGAACATGCTAAGTTACTGATCACGCCTGGAATAATGCCTTCGTTATAAACTTATCTTTTAGAAGTACGAATATTTAGGCAGGTTGATTTTTTTAAAGTTTCTATTTACGTACATCTTGAATTTTAACGAAAATGCGAAACCGCCACTATTGTAATGCAGCCATCATTATCGCTGACAATTTCTGATTCAATTTCAATTGTCATCAAACTGTTATCTCCGGCCTCACAGCATCACTAACAGCTGTGACACTGACAATTAGTTGGTTAATCGCTGCGGATTTGGTGACGATGTCATGCATGGATCGAATTAGACCACCTGTTTGTCAATATTTGATTTGATTTACATAATGACAATGATTGCTTTTAAGGAAAACAATTCTCCTGCGATCTGGTTCATATTTCTCAACACAAAAGATCATTCTGAAAAATGGTGTTTTACAAAAGGAGTAGTTATGTGTCTTTGTTTCTGGTTAGAAATATGTCAAGAGCTAAAAAAAGCATAACTTTGAAGAGTCTTGAGAGTTCTTGCAGTTTAGTCACTGGTGGATGGACCAAAGGACCCTCAGGCATCTAATCATTGCAATACTTAGTTAAGTACCATCCGCTTCCTCTTCAGAAGTACAAACAATCGTGAATTGAGAGCTATAGTTTTCACCTTTGATTAGTTTAATCACTTATTAACACGACAGCAATGCGGTTTTAGCAAAATCCAAAGAAACAATAAGCATTGGATGAACTCTCAAATATTGCGCATTACGGCAACACATATTTCTATGTTAACAACAAAAAAATAACTTATTATCTTCCTTGCTAATCGACACGTCACATTCCAGGTCGTGGTGCTAGCTCGTATAATCCCTGATGAAGAGCAGGCTTTATCCAGCGCAACTGGCATCAAACTCATCGTTGATCTTCTTTGCAACTCCATACACCCAGAGATTAAAGCTTTGGCAGCAGATTGTGTTGCAAGACTATCTCATACCCGAGCAGGAGTTCCACAAGTGAGTTCCTCACAAGTCTGTCATTTTCCGTTCTATAGATTTGAGGAAGCCTTCGTGTACTAGGCGACATCATCATGCGGCCACATGTGTTTATTATACCATCACGTTCACGTCTATTATGGTAAAGTGGCATTGTCTTTTTTGCAATTGACGCAAAAGATTTGAATAAGTTTAGACAAGTAACCTGGCAATCGATAAATTTAAAAATAAAACAATTTGATATAATTTATAATAAATTTTAAATAATTTATCGATTGCCAGGTTACATGTCTAAACATGTAATGAGTAGCGCCTGCGTGAAGCGCCTCAATCTCGGCAAGGAGATCTAGATACGAACAGGAGTGGAAACTTCGGCTGTTTATCCTGCAGAATTTACCACATAGGGCTGACAGTGTAAGAAGTTGTTTCATGCATGGAAAATGATTTCAGATCAGCACAAAGGACTACTGTGACCTGAAGTCTCACACAGGACGATTAACGCGCTGTTGTATGACAATAGCGACTAGCGAGTAAGCGTGTTGATGCTTATTGATTAGTAGGGCAGTTTTTTTTGACTTGTCAAAAAAAGTCAAAATTTTGTCAAAAATATGGGTTCGGTAAAAAAAGTCAAAATTTATGACTGCAGGATTTTAGCTAAAAGAATGACACAAATTGAGGTACGTGAAATCGTCAGTTCTTTCGAAGGAACGGACATCCTTGTTAGTCGTGCTAAAGCTGCTGTCAATGATGCCACAGTCGCACAGTCCCTCGTGAAGATTCAGCGCGACTACCAGGAACTTCCGAAACTGATCGAGAAAATGAGAGCTCGAAATACACTCTCAAAGAAGCCCACGACGATATAGCGACACTAAACTTGAAGCAGGACTGTGTGGGCATCGGTGCTTACATAAAAAACGCATGATCAAGAACTGTGACGTTGACAACATTATCAAATCAAAACAAGTGAACGTGTCTCCAGCCGTGTACGCCGAACTTAAGTGCTGTCAGCCAACTTCTGCTGCAACTGAACGATCCTTTTCTATGCTGGGTAAGCTTTTGCGCAAGGACAGACCTTTCTTACCTGAAAATGTATGCAACTATTTGTGTATGTACTACAATAAACTGTAATGGAATATGATTCTAGATTGGAAAATTCGCGTTTTCTTTAAGGTCAAAATTTGCCAAATTTTCTCGTTTTCAAGGTCAAAATTTGCTTTTTATAGGTCCAAAAAAACTGCCCTATTGATTAGCTTTAGGGAAAACAATCCTGCCGACTCCGATCGTACTGCACTGAGTCATCATGCATGGGTGCCAAACAGCGTTGACTTGCAGACTGTCTCACCAGTTCGCCATTCGTTTACTGCTTCTGTAGCGTGAATGTTGCTTTCGGTCACTCGTCGTCCTGTGAATGTGACATTATTTTAGTTGTTACGACTTCATCAACCAGTTTGAAACCTGACAATGGTCAACAAATGCAGTGTACCACATTGTAAATCAGGGTATGAGAATAGTGCCTCTTCAGGAATATCTTTTCACATGTTTCCATCTGATCGCGGGAGCGTACTTCGGCCTGGCTTCGAGCGATTCATCGATCGGATTTTACCATTACGAAGAATTCACGTGTTTGCAGCCTCCATTTCCAAACATCGGATTATAAGCCAGTTTCCAGTGACTCAAACTCTACTCGAAAACAGGCCTTCAGCGGAAAATTTTGAAAGACTCAGCAGTGCCATCTATCTTTCCTGGCCAACCTACATATTTCACCAGAGAGCAGCCTGCTGAAGGATCGCAATCGTCAACATCCATCGTGACTCAAACTCTACTCGAAAACAGGCCTTGAGCGGAAAATTTTGAAAGACTCAGCAGTGCCATCTATCTTTCCTGGCCAACCTACATATTTCACCAGAGAGCAGCCTGCTGAAGGATCGCAATCGTCAACATCCATCGTGACTCAAACTCTACTCGAAAACAGGCCTTGAGCGGAAAATTTTAAAAGACTCAGCAGTGCCATCTATCTTTCCTGGCCAACCTACATATTTCACCAGAGAGCAGCCTGCTGAAGGATCGCAATCGTCAACATCCATCGGTCGGAGAATTAATGAAGCGAATCATTTGCAACAAATGGAAGTTGACATGATGGAGAGAGAGATCAAGTAAGTGATCTGAAGACACTGGTGAATTTGTTGTGCCAAGTGGTTTTCACAAAATACGTAAAAATTCACAAATTATTTACATCTACGCGGATGAAAAAGTTTCTTGCATTATTGCCAGTGTGACTTTGAATGAGGATTTATCAGTTGACCTCCATTTCAATGGAAAAGAAGTATCTGGTATATTTATGGTTTCAGGTCGTAACAAACGAGAAGTATTCTTTGATCCCGTGGCAAATTGATCATCTCCGAGATAGTGCTCGCTATATTGCGGACTGGTATAATAAAAACCCTGCTCATTCGTTAACGCAGCCGACATTTACAGCTGTGCGCCAGACTTTGGCGGCTATTGCTGACTTGATTGAGAACCTGTTTGATGGTCAGAGATTTCCTTACCTTCTACTTGGTAAATTTAGCTCCGATCCCATCGAAGCTCGTTTTGGTAGGCAGATGGCAGGCGCGAACTACTACATCAGCTGCAAACAGCTCTTCGAAGCAGAGAAGAAACTACGAACATTGAATTTGATTAAATCGCGCATTGATATTTCTACCCTGAATAACATTGAAACGGATCTTCCTTCAGATGAGGATTCTGTATCGTCGTCATCGTTCATTGACCTTCATCTCGATGACGCTTCATTTGAGGATATTGATAACCTTGATGAGGTTGAGAGGGCAGCGGTGTACTATGAGGCCGGATATATTGGTCGCAGTATCTCACGTCGCAACAAATGCGCCAATTGCAAAACAACTTTAATCGAGAACGACGAAAATGAACTTGAGTTTATTGACGACAAAAGTTGATTTTCAATGATGTGAATCGTGGAGGATTGTCGGCACCATCCGACTTTTGTTACACTGTGTCATTGATCTCTCTATTACTTTATAGACAATCCGATTCAGAAGATAAGAGAAGAGAATTGATGTGCTTGCAGAATGCAAGAGCAGTATTCCTAGCCAACGTCTTGAAGAAACTTCCCTCTTTACTTGGCCTGAAAGTCACTTTCAATACAAATTGCTCTTCGGACCACATTTTATTGAATGCCATTATAATTAGCCTATTCAACTGCTTCGCGAAGAATCTGAAAAAACTCGTCAACAGTGACACCATCTCTGAAAACTCCTCAAGAAAATTGTCAAAATTAACGTCTAAGACGTAGATATAATTTTGATCAGTGCCCACAACATGTATGTATTAATGGATCAAACGGGTATTTTTGTTCATTATCTAGAGTAATCAGCTAAAATAATTGTACTTGTGCTAATTAGAACAAAGTATAACACTACGAGTAGGGTTGAACAGCTATTGGGTGATAAAAGCTTCATTAAGACATTCTGAGTCATTTCACATAGTTATGCTTTGTCAGCCCTGTGTGGTAAAGTCAAAAATGAGTTTCCACTCCTGTACGTTAATATATTATCTAGATCTCCTTGAATCTCGGATGCGGTATTAAGTGATTGCAGAAAGCAGTCCGCCCTCCACGTGCCTGCGTTAAAGCAGTGCCTTCCTAGCTAATTCACGCTCTCAACAGATGGTCCGGTGGCCTTGTGGTTAGAGGGCATGCTTGCACATCCTCTAGCTCCAACGTCGCTGGTTCAAACCTACCCACGACTGATGAGGCCCAACAGGCCAAAACATGTCTCGTGGTGGTTACATCTGTTGAGATTTGATAATTTGAATAAGTGTTCATGAATTTATAATAGGCTAGGTAGCTGAGTATTTTATTTGTATTGGACGCCATTGGCATGTATTAAAAGAAAATAATACAAGTCAATATACCGGTACAAGTTGTACAGTATATACTGAATGTAGGTAGTACTCAATGTTTCGGCATCGGCCTTGCTCATATATGAAAGGAAGTGGCATGAAGCAAGCAAAATTCAAGTGCAAAAATTATCATGTTCGTAGACGAAAAGAAATATTGTGAAGTACATAAAAAAGACATAGAGACAAGATAAGACCAAAATCATAGATATAAAAAGGCTTTACCCGCTCAGCCTCCCTCAACATAATAAGCAAATTGTTTATTGATTTCTTGGCTTTTTTCTTGTTTATTATAGCTGTTTTGTTGATTCCACTTGAACACAGCAACACAGTAATGCACAGTATTCGGTAATTCAGCCCAGAAATGAATGAACAATTCGCTGAATACTTTGTACATTGTGGGAGATAAGGCGGATAAAGCGAATTTTTGCATCTATCATCAATTGCTATCCATCTTGATGTATTACTTAATAAGTCATTTTCCATGTGGTCTTTTGCGTATTTCTCAGCATCCATGAGAACGATAGCTTTTGCACTTGAATTTTGAACTTAGCTGTGCTTGCTTGCTGCTACCTACATTTACGTTGACTTAAATTATTTTCTGTCATTCATTAACGGCGTCATACGGGAGGTGATTTTTCACTTTCATGATTGGAATCAAAATAGGCTCTCCCTGCTTTTTTAGACAATTTATTGAAATTAAAATATGAGCGTTAAAAACCCAACGTTTCGTCCGCCACGGACTTAATCATAGGCAACAAAGTCCAGCCATTAATACAGTGGGTTTATATACAGCAAGTGACAGCTCGTCAGTTCATGCTTCCGATTGAGTATGCACCGATCTGAGATGGAACTCTTATTATCTCCATTTGAAACGCTTCTACGATGTTCAGCATAACGGTCAGCAAACGGGCGATTTGTGGAACCTATGTAATACTCGTCACATGCAGGGAACGTGACTTTGTAGACTACATAGCGCATAGAAGAATGATATTTATTCGGCAGTTGGAGACAAATACTGCATTGACATTTATTGTTAGGCCTATAACTGTTCAAAGTGCTAATGGTATTTCTACCTGGCTTATTTACAATAGCTATTGGCAAATCGTATTTATTTGTTAATTTCTTTAACTGATGAGTGGAAGCATCGCTAATAAAGTCAAGTTTTAGGAATACTTGATTACTTTTATTCGTCATGTTTTTATTTGGAACATTTTGTCCTTTCCTATGGAACTTTGTTAGAAATCCGTTATTATTTAATTTATTTTCCATTTCTTAATTTATTTCTGTCATTCCATTATTATTGGTGTTCTTCGATGTTTAAGTTTACAAAGTAATGTATTTCGATGACAATGTTTTGCGATTTTAATTGGCTTATAACCATTCTTACACTTCACGACTGCTGAATGAATAATCACAAGATATGCTTGCTGTAGATAAACACGTAGATTTGCCTATACAGTACAATTCTTGCCTCAGAACTGATGTTCCGCCACCATCGCGCTATTGAGATGTACACATGGAGTTGGCCCATATATGTATCCACAGAACGCTACTTCAACTTTTGTGCATATAATGTTGTCAGATCCATAACATTGATGAATGATTTGCGATGTATGATTTGTGTATAATCAGAATTCTGAAATAAATTGCAGCAACTTGAAATTATCATTAGAAATAAGCAAAGTTAACCTCATTTAGTCGCCAACCTCATTTGAGACAATCCTCCGTATGCCACAGCCAGGGGCTGAAAGAAGTAATTGATTGGGATTAATTAATTGATGAACCATCTTCAATTAAATTAATTTCCAATATTCCACTTATTTTTTGTTATTATTCACAAATCAAAGAAGCGATTTATTGAGCGATTATTATAAGCTATACAGGATAATGTACAGGCCTACACAGTCGATAATTTAATAGTATGTAGGCCTACTCGTATTTAAAACGAAGAAAAGATAGATTATTGCCTAATGTGAAGCTTGTTCCTAATAATCTTCAGTATTCATTTGAACTTTCATTTAAAAGTTTCGAACTAAACATACATGATTCATATATTCTAATACTCTTAGATAAATTCAAAGTATGGTAACCTTAAGGAAGGACATGCTATCGTGATGGCCAGAGTGGCAGTGTTTCAGTGTTTGAACTGGAAAATATAACGCTCGTAGAATATAGGAGAATATGAAGATTAATTGTCAGTCATTGCTCAATATTATTATTTACATGCTTTGTCATGCGAATTATTTCAACGAACACAGTGATGCAGAAAATGCATGCATAGGATTACATGTAAATATTTCTGTCGGTGTTTTAATGCGCCTTCGTAGACCTATGTACCAAGTATTTGTCAATCCAGTATCAATCCTGCAATAATTTTGTGGAAAGATCTTCCTAGATTTGGCAATGATGAAAATAATTGCAATTAATTGATTGTTAGCAGAAAATGATACCAATCAAATTTCCAACCATTGCACAGAGCAGCTCAGGAACCTGCCTGGAATACTCTAGTTATTCGCAGCATCACTTAAGTTATTGCCGAGCAGCCGCTACGACTTCATTACATCAGGGTCCTATTTCATAAAACACTGGTAACTACCAACTGATAGAAATCTGACGCCGACACTGGTATTACAGTGGCATGAATCTGACGCCGACACTGGTATTACAGTGGCATGAATCTGACGCCGTCACTGGTATTACAGTGGCATGAATCTGACGCCGACACTGGTATTACAGTGGCATGAATCTGACGCCGACACTGTTATTACAGTGGCATGAATCTGACGACGACACTGGTATTACAGTGGCATGAATCTGACGACGACACTGGTATTACAGTGGCATGAATCTGACGCCGACACTGGTATTACAGTGGCATGAATCTGACGCCGTCACTGGTATTACAGTGGCATGAATCTGACGACGACACTGGTATTACAGTGGCATGAATCTGACGACGACACTGGTATTACAGTGGCATGAATCTGACGCCGACACTGGTATTACAGTGGCATGAATCTGACGCCGACACTGGTATTACAGTGGCATGAATCTGACGCCGACACTGGTATTACAGTGGCATGAATCTGACGACGACACTGGTATTACAGTGGCATGAATCTGACGCCGACACTGGTATTACAGTGGCATGAATCTGACGCCGACACTGGTATTACAGTGGCATGAATCTGACGCCGACACTGGTATTACAGTGGCATGAATCTGACGCCGACACTGGTATTACAGTGGCATGAATCTGACGCCGACACTGGTATTACAGTGGCATGAATCTGACGCCGACACTGGTATTACAGTGGCATGAATCTGACGCCGACACTGGTATTACAGTGGCATGAATCTGACGCCGACACTGGTATTACAGTGGCATGAATCTGACGCCGACACTGGTATAACAGTGGCATGAATCTGACGCCGACACTGGTATTACAGTGGCATGAATCTGACGCCGACACTGGTATTACAGTGGCATGAATCTGACGACGACACTGGTATTACAGTGGCATGAATCTGACGCCGACACTGGTATTACAGTGGCATGAATCTGACGCCGACACTGGTATTACAGTGGCATGAATCTGACGACGACACTGGTATTACAGTGGCATGAATCTGACGACGACACTGGTATTACAGTGGCATGAATCTGACGCCGACACTGGTATAACAGTGGCATGTATCTGACGCCGTTGGTGATGAAGGTCGCTTGATATTTTATCAGTTGTCAAAATGGATTCCATAAAGCATTGATAAGCTGGTAACTGGTAAAGAGTTGGTGATGCAATTTGAAAATTTCTTACCAGTCATTTAATTAGGTTGTAATGTAGTTACCAGTGTGATTAATACATTTTTGTAAATCATTTATTGTCACTATTGAACTTCGTATATTTGAGGAGATTTCTGTGCAATGTCTTTTTATGAAGTTGCACTATTATTATTCTATGTAATTGTAATACACCATCATTAAATAATATACGGTAGTGATACAATATTTCCATAAATCGTAACCCTTTCGCCTTCCAACATTTTCTATCTCTCATTTTGGAACCGTAAACCCTCCCGTTTGAAAATAAAAACAAATGCTTTTTTTCCTTTGCTTTTATAGAATCAGTTTTTGAGTATTTCAGTAAATAAATCCTGGTAGACAGTGCGTTTCATATCGATTTGCTACATATATTAAGCTCTCACTGTAACTGGTTCTTGCAATGAATCAAATTGTCTGGCAATCAAGCGATGCTCTTTTATCACTGTACATGAGTGTGTGTCACATGTCAGATTGTAATAGATATCCGACTTTCACTGGTGACGCTATTGCCAGCGAATTTCGAGATTTACCAGTCCAGAGAATTTCACCTCACTGGTAATACCAGCATTTCATTGGTAAGTTACCAGCTTATCAGTGGTAGCAGTTTTATGAAATGGATCCCAGGAGATCAGGCATATTTACCGGTAGCTATCGAACGCAGCAATTCATTGATAGAAAGTTCGCCGAACTGAAATAGCTATTTAAACAGCCCAAAGACTTACCAAATATATCAATAATGGCTGTAGCTTACGTCAGCCTAATTTTTCCAAGTATGATGCACAGGAGGAAAGCTAATGCAATACATTTAACAGAAGCGAGATTACTTGACAAGGAAAATTCGCAGGTAGTCTGCCTAATGATTGATTTGTAAGAAATCAACACACGTAGCCAACACAAGGGTATGGCTGCTCAGCCTCCAGCTTCAAGCGTCGCAGGTCCGATCCTGTTTACGACTGACGAGACCGAATCGGCCGAAATAAGTCTCTTGGTGACTGCCTGTTGAGATTTGAAAATTGTTGTACTCCTTTGTGACATAATAAGGACTGCAAATTAAACTCGAAGAAAGTAGTGTCGTGACACGGCAGGTTTATTTTTGAGACAAATTTTGTCAGCACAAGTATGATTACTGGCAAGTGAATGACAAGCCAGTAGAATGAAACATCAGTGAAGAAAAGTTTATTGATCTTACAATGCATGCGCTATTGAATTCGTGTGTAGAGCAATGACAATGGATTCGTTTGAATTTAAAGAATATGAGCGGCAGAACGCACTTCCCGACTTGCCGATGTTGTTGTCGTAGTTACGTCTTTTACCTTTCATGTTTTCAAGCACAACTTGCATGATACACAGATTGATGGCACTGTTACCTGAAGAGGTTATAAGAAAGCAGTCGTGCGCTTGATCGTCTTGCTTGTGACAAGAGATGACGATAATCTGCAACTATTTTCAATGAAACTTGATCATCTACAAAAATTCCCATACAAATTTATTCATCGAATATTCCGCAATATTCTGTCATTGAATTCTTGATCTTGTCCGTTAAGCAAATCAAATGTTTATCTTCATCAAGCTGTTTGATATAAATAAAGAATAGAGTTGATAACATGTTTCTTGTAATAAACATTTGTTTTGTTCATTTCTCCGTCGACGCACT
The DNA here is from genome assembly GCA_907163375.1 of Prostheceraeus crozeri. Lineage (NCBI taxonomy): Eukaryota > Metazoa > Platyhelminthes > Polycladida > Euryleptidae > Prostheceraeus > Prostheceraeus crozeri. The sequence continues at coordinate 20,575 of CAJQUW010012585.1, read as the reverse complement.
GAGAGTCGAATGGAATATTGGAAATTTGATTTATTTCCACATTTTATGCGCTTGCGCGAATACTGTGAGAGGATGAATTTGGAAAAAGACCAATGTATAGAATAAAAACTAAAGTAAACATTATTTAAGACCTCAATAACAATCAGAATGATTTGTACATGCACATGAATTTAGTTCAGCTATGATTTTACCAGGAACCAAAAATCAAAATGTTCTGTAGCAGATCAGTAGGCTATACACATCACTGTTTCAATAACAAACAACATTAACATATGACTTATGCTTTAAAGAGGTATTGATTATCTCAGCATCATAATGGATGGAATTTCACGTCATGCAGTGGAATGAAGCTGGTGAAAGTTAATGTAAACACGACAGGCGCAATATCAGTTAGCATTCCACTCATTTAAGGAACTCAAGCATTGCAGCCATCCACCGTGGGCACAGATGCAGTTTTGGAAACCAATGTCTTGTTTACAAAGAGTTGATATTCAAAGCTCTAAAGTTAATCAATATTATTACACACAACATCTATCCCCAAATTGTGTGTAGCGGAACTAAGTGTTGATGGAGAAAATGATAGCGCCACCTACATGGAAACTTTGGAAAATAAGGTTAAGCATGGAATGCTTATCTCAATGTGCTTTACAGATATGCATCTAATTCACATCATGGAGTGGTTGTGATTAATGATAAGGGAACGATATCCAATGTTTTAATTTCTGTGAAATTGTGATTGCTTATTTCTAATCATTTTCATTCTTTGCTGGTGAAGACGAACAGAATTTGCATTATATCTCGTAGAAGCTGAATTAAACGTTGCAGACACAATGGATTGATAAAGTTTTAATGTATGCCAGTGCCAGTGGCGTAGCCAAGGGATGAGACAAGGGGGACATGTCCCCCCTCCCCGAAATGAAGTCAGATCGGGGGACAATCTTTGTGTTTTATACGGGGTATATTAACATCATTCTATGTCGAATTATCTATTTATTAATGTGAGAATCTGAAATCCTCCAGTAGCGCGCTTGGTTAATTTTCGCATGTCCTCTGTTGCACAACGATCGCGAGAGATGTTTGTTTCTGTGAATCAGATAGTGATGAACATGCTTGAAGGCATAATGTTTACATAAAGATCTAAAGGCTACATCTGAAGATATTATGTATAAACTTGTAGATACTGTATGATTTTATGTTTATCGTGTATCATGAATGATCAATAAAAGACAAAATCAGATCATAATCAAATCAGATATGAATGAATACTTGGGCTTCTTCTGATTTACGAAATTATTAAGTATAGGCTTATATAATTAAGCCACATTTGTTGTCCCCAGGGAAATGAAATCCTGGCTGCGCGACTGGCCAGTGTATTTGTTACTTTATTCCTGCCACTGAAAGTTGTCTTTACATGAAGAACTAAGAGACTCTTTAAATCTCTAAAATTTCGCAAAATCGGCATAACTTGAAATTAAGCTAAAAATCCGTGTTAGAATTTGTAATTGATTTCCAGATGCGCGCCTGTGCCTGCACGCCTCAGGGGATGTGGGGATAACTGCGTGTATAGTGCTCCACTGACTTCAGTTCTTGAGATAAGTGTTCAAAAACTACGAGTATCAGAAGCTATGTATTCTCCGGTCCGAAGACGAGAATCAGTAAATTTTACAGCAATTTGGTGATCAGATATAGGAGAGATATAGATTTACACCAATACATGGAATAGTCAAAGATTTTAATTTGTAATAATTTTCATGAAAAATGAAATTCTTCTTTTTCATTCATAAAGAAATCTGAGTAAAGGCTGATGAACGTTTCTGATAACTAGGGCAACCCAAAGTTGCATTAAAAATCTTCAAAAGTTGCACTTGAAATTCAAAGAGTTGCAATATAAGCCCCCGAACAGCTTGAAATAAATGCTATGGGTCAAATAGCAACAGATAATGGCAATCATGGCTAAAAAGTCAATATGTACGTGTATGCCCGTTTGAATGTGTTCTATTCAAATTAAGAATAAGTAACTAGCGTTCATTTAACAATATGTTTTCAGTCATACAAAACAAAATTCACACCAACTAAAAAAATAAGTTCACAATACAAACGTCGATTAATCACTGCTGTTGTAGTACAAGACAAGGTAAGCCTCAATATTTTCAGGATGAAAATGTCGATCGTCAGCAAGAAGTTTTTTCAATAAAGAGAAACTTCTTTCCACTGATTTGGAAGTGGGCTGACAATGCTGAAGCAACACATACAAAGAAGGAGAAGTAGTTGACGTAAATGCTATTTATAGAAAAGCGTCACCACACAATTCTTAGAATTGAAAACATGACGAAATGCATCTAGATTGGGTTTAACCGGTAGCTGAGTTGATCCAAGAGTGAGGAAATTAAAAAACTTATCTTTATTACAAATGACAGTGAAAGTTGCAAAATGTTGCATTTTACCTTAAAATATGCAAAAAAGTTGCAAAAAGTTGCACTGCAACTTTGGGTTGCCCTACTGATAACGATAGCCGCTGAACAATAGACCTCCGTCCGACTTTATCGATTATTTGACATCTCAAGTACAATTGTAATTTTCGCCATTAACTCCCTTTCATTGCTTTCTTCTCGTAGGCTATGGTAAGCATCGGTGTGGTGCCTGCACTGTGCCGTTTGATGCTGACGGAGCACGAAAATGTTCGCGGATGCTCAGCTATTGCTCTGTCATATCTCTCACACAACCCAAATGCACGACGCGAAATTCTTCATCGATTCCGGCAGGATCCATATCTGATGAATGCTCTTCGCCATTACGTAAGCGCAGCGAAACTCGATCCGGAATTCGTGGGTGGTTGGCGCCATTATACAAAAGTCGGTCTACCTCCGATTCAGTAAGTGATGTTTCTGCTTAACACAGAGTTAAAAAATAAATGAGTAGTATATTATTTTTCCTGATTGCTGATCGACGGTTGATGTGTCTTATCCTCCAAAGTTGAGGGGATATTGTGAATTCATTCAGAAGGTAGACATTATGTTTTGTTCATATGCATGCTTTTCACTCATCAAATCAATATGCATTACACTTGCAAACTACTCATGATTGGACGGTTGCTGGTTCCCATTTTGCCACTAAAATTGCTACAAATTGCCTGGTGAATTCGTCTTAGGAAAATTTCTATCTGATATATCTCAGATTTAGTCATTTGTTTAATCTTGATTCGCGTTTTCTTAATCCCCATTCACAAATTCAATTTTGCATGAAGATACGTCATGATTATGGCAATGAAAGGTTAACTATCAGAACAATTTTGAATGCTTCTGTGATTAGAACGAACGGAGACTAAAGGATCGATATATATATTACATGAACAGAGTGCATCAGCTTGTCCATCGGTTGGTATCAATCAAGTGATCAAAAGTGTCAGTTATTCTTCAACCGATCTATTCGAGTCAAATGCGGCAAATGTACCGCAGACGTTCCGCTCTCGGCTTGTTCACTGTGAATGATTACAAACTGTGTTGGACATTAATGCCAGGTCTAAGAGAGCGAATCTCAGAGGTGTCCACTGCCCGTCTGGTTGCTATGTGATTCAAGACGGAGTGCAGTATTGACCACCTCACTCTCTCAGGACCTGGCAACGCGTAATGCGACGACAAATGCCTGAAGACATGTGATGATGCAACACTGAAATGATCTTTAATTCTAGTTAGTTTTCGTTGTCCTTGAAGATTCATTCAATATAAAAATCACAACATAGAATACATTCAATACAATACACAATATTTTCAGCTACATACAGCTACCATTACTATCTTTGCAGTTACAAAATTTGCAATTTTCTGAAAGGCAATCATGGATATCGAAGATCGATGATAATGTCCTAGATTTTAAGAAAAATATTAAATGTTCATTTAATTTGTATTTAAACGATTTTTTAAAAATTTTATAGTACATTTGCCACATTTTACTCGAATAAATCGGTTGAAGAATAACTGACACTTTTGAACACATGAACAGAGTGGTCTAGAAGGAATGCACTGAATTCATCAAAGAATGCCATCTGTCAGTAATGTTAAATGACACCAGGGATGAAAACGTACTTTGTGACCAGAAGCTTTTAACCGACTTTTATTCTGTGCATAATAGTGCGACACTTGAGAAAGATATTTTTGAAGCCTAAGCTTTTCATGACTATGTAATAGAACTTCCTGAAAATCTAAAAATGAAAAGTCATTGAGTTATTTGCGACGACCTGATATAAGGTCAAAACGTTTCCATGGTGATTAGCCACTTGAAATCGTCAGTTTCAATGCACTGCCTCTTAAGATGCGTACTAAAAAGCAAACTCAATAAACCGGCTCTAGAAATAGACACGAAATTGCTGATAAATTCTAATCATTTTTGTTAATACGATCATTGAAGAATAATGAAGTGTATCGATGTGCAGAATGAATATTCTCAAACTTGAAGTATCATGAACCACAGCAAGTTTTTACAACTTCTTTTACAACGTTTATACAAGCACGAGAGAAGAAACTAATAAAAGAAACTTAATTTAGCTTAGTGGAGAAGCGTTGGAGAATTATCAGTTTGATGATTGTTATATTTGTTTGCATTTGTGCATATACATTGCATATACGAGTATAACAGGGCAATCTTTCACATTTTGTACCCTTGAAAGTGATGAAATAATTTGTTTTACAAAAGATTTTACTCTGTAGACAAATCAGTACAAGTTGTGCTGTAGCGACTGAGATATGATGAATAATACCTAATTCATGTAATTGATCTGTAATCACATGAAGACTCACTCCATGATGTTTCTATCAGTTCTATGTCAGACGTCATTATTTATTCCGTCTAGCTTCATGATTTGCGCGGTTTGAAATGACGGCCACGCATATCCTGGTTCACGTTCATTGCTCGGAATTTATCAGAATTTCCGATGGAATGTCTTAATCACTTAAGATTACGTAAATTTCGTCAATGAAATGGAAATCGGATTGATGAGTTAATGGCCCACGTTTCCTTTTTTATTCAAATCCGAAATGGTTTGTTTGATGAGATAATCATGAAGATTGATTTATAGCAACGTCAGGACATAATAATTTTCTGTCTGAAGTGTTATTGTTTATGTTGTCGTATGAGTTTGTTTTGATTGATAAACAGTAGTAGTCATAATTTAGAGTGAAATATAAATACGCTGGTTTTAAGTAACGGTATCTCTATGGATTTATGTTTCATGAGAGAAATTTGAACCCTTACATCATTTGAACAGGAAAAGCAATGAAAAGTGCATGTGACGCCTTTCGACCGCTTTTCTTTCATGTATTACACTGATGTGAAATGTACAATAAAATTTCTGTACAGTCTGGAAAGGGTGAATCATTGATAAGTTTAAGCAAAGATAAGATTTCACTAAAAACAAAAATTATTAAAGTCAGTTTCCAAGGCAAAGCTAAAAACGAAACGTTTTCCTTTTGAATGCACAAATTCGGCCGGAGGCGTTTGATGTACAATGACTCGGCAAAACGCAGACGTAGCAAATTGTTACGCCCCAAATGAAACAATATAAGCCGTTTTTGCAGGTTGACATTTTTGCACAAATACATGACGTGTGATAGAGCTGGACGGAGGATGTTTGGCACGAGGTCGAACGTTCATGAGACTGGAATTACATCTTCACTCTCACCCACTCCTCATTTAGCGTCCTTGAGTTCCTTGACGGAGTTGAACGGTTGATCGCTGGTTTCTAGTTTCTTCGGTCTTCCTGCTGGCAGACTACTGCCTATTTTCATCTCTTCAACCTCTTTCACACTACTTTCCACCCCTTTGCATGTCCAAAACAGTGGTCTACTTTAACTGTCACTTCTAAGTCCCTCAGACCACACCGTTTTTCAGCTTTCTCATATGGGATGCAGTCTCTCCGTTTTGTGCCTGCCATTTCGGATGCATTTTGGACTTATAAAAGGTGTCCAACACCTTGATCTAACATTTCGATTGAAGCTAACCCGGAGCATCTGAAGTGGCACCAACTGTTGAAGGCCGCACACGGAATCGAGTTCTGACCGACACCTTTCCCGCAACTTGAGCAGAGCCATCTACCCTTGCGCATCATCTCGGTTCGTTTCTTCTCTGTGACTAGAACTTCTGTCTATTAATTTTCACCAAAACCAAATTTTCATCTTTGAAGCATGGACAGGGCTTTCATTTTAGTTTCTGCAGTGAGTACGAGGTCGACAGCGTACGGCTGCTTCCGTGAACTTTCACTGCAACATTCCCTAGTCACCATCACAGTGACAAAAGTAGAGGGCTAAGAATGGATCCTTGATGTACACCTACATTGACATCGAAGCTGCTAGATGACTTGATCACCGCATTTAAACTTGATTCTGACTTTTTATACAGCGTTACAATACGGCTATGTCTGAGAGACCATTCGACGACCTTTCTGGGAGCCCTATGAAATGCTTATCCATGTCTGCGAATGCATGGAATAACTTTTTCTTTCGGTGACTGATTTTTATTGCATTTGACGCATGATAAAGATAGCATCAGTCGTTGACTTTCCGGGTCGAAGCCCGAGCTGACGGCTGTCTGCCTTGATTAATTTCTGTAATCTAACTCCTAGGACTTTCTCAAAGAGCTTCACTGTGTGCTCAAAGAGGCGACTTTCAACGATGCATTCTTGATAAAGTTCAAATCCATCTGAACTTTACAGAGCTAATTCCATTTGTTTTTCAGCAATGTTTTTAGTCAGGAATGTGCATTTCTCGAACTCAATTCCAGCGATTATCTTGCATGACCTTCATGTACAAGTACAGCATGTTATTGACAGACTGTCTTCTATTATCTGAGCATGTTTTCAACAGATTTACACTTTGAAATGTTCTTTGTCTGCAGAGCTTAACTTCTATATGTTTGTGGAATCAGTATACCACGATACTTCTAAAATATCCACTGACCTAGCTACTGTAGTATATCGATGTCTGAGAGTGAAGAGTTTCTGATTGCGAGCTGGTATATTCAGTGTACTGCTGTGTTCCATCTGTGAGTGATTTTGTATTCATTCATTTGACAACAACAATACCTTTTGAAACAATTTATTTTTCAATGCTGCGTTTTTTGCAATCATTGAGCAATAGACACGCAATAGAATGATACTTTAAGGGATGAACTTGAGTAACGGATCAGTTGGAATCCAAATGAGCACTGCTGTTGAACGCAATTTGATTTGATTAGAAAAATTACCTGCTATTTACGTATAAGCATGCTGCATCATTCATCTTGTGTTTTCCCACAAACCACTTCCCGTAAAATATTCATCAATAGGTTCACTAATCATTGCTACCTAACAATAACGGTTTATGAGCAATCTCCGCTTTGGATGCAGATATCTCCACACCATCATTACTTCTGTTTACAAAATCACTGTGCTTGTTTAGATCGACAACTGCTCAGAGTGAATATGCAGCTATTTACGCAGTTTTACAATAGCTTGTTTTAATGCTGCAACATTATTGAAATTAAATACAACTGCTTCAAGCGTCTATAGTTTGCTTCATTGGAACCATGCAATATCTTTTATCCGTATTGTTAGCATTTTTAATGCTGATATTTCAGCGACAACAGATTTACTGTATTGTTGTTCTTTCGAGAAATAGATGTAGAACCTGCACATTTTTCTAAGATAAAGACCGTACATATTTGGAACAGTGTAATCGCATAACTTGCTACATCTTACAACATACACTTAAATACCTTAGTATCTGAGGACATATACTGTAAATTATTGATAACAGTTTGTAAACAAGCCTTGACCAGACATGTTTGATTTTTTGATTGGAAAGAAGGGCCAAGTATTTGAAAATATTTATATATCTTCACCGATATATTTCGGGACAAATTCACATCCTGACATCAGGGTTGATAGCATTGTAACATATTCATGTACAGTGGACTCTCGATATAAGAATCACATCGGGAAATTAGGTTTTGATTATTGTAACGAGATTATTCTTATAACGAGAGTTTTTTTATGAGCACTCATGCTTTTTATTTGTAGAAATGATGATATACAGCCTTATTAGTCATCAGTATAGATAAATGCTTACGTAACTATTAAATAAGATGTTTCTTTGTGGTTCCTATTACCCTAATTACACTTACATAGTTAAAGAAAGAAAGAAGACAAAAGAAACATTCTTTTTCAGTTCAGCTTCAACTTCGTCTAAAAAAATCTGATATCTTGCTTGGGTAAAGGCTCTCCTTGGTTAGTTTTAGGATTTCTTCTTCCATCTTCCCAAGGGCCGGGATGGGATACAGTCATCTCCATCTCGTGTCATGAGTCCTGATGACGTGTTCTGATGACGCGCATTGTCAATTCTAATCGAAGGGTATAGTAAAATAACGCAATTGGTGAGGATTTCAGTGGATTTTATGTTCTCAAGGTTAATCGTGATATCATGACGCTTTTATCTGACGTCCCTTGGCAAATATAATCAATAAAAAGTAGGATAACGCCATTGGTGAGTATTTCGGCCAATGACATTCACTGATTCTTATAACGAAAGTGACATGATAATTATTCCTATAACGAGCGGAAAACTTATAACGCTGTATAGAAATGTTTCGGGAAAATGGATTTGATTCTAATAACGAGTTTATTCTTATAAGGAGTGATTCTTAAAACGAGAGTTCGCTGTACCTTAAATTTGAATTCATTTCATAGCCAACAGAGCAAACAAAAAATTTATAAATATGCAACATAAGCATGTATACAGATACAACATAAGATGGTGCTTGTCAAGTGATTACACAAGAAAAATAGAATATGATTCTGTTACTACGTATTCTGGCTACTACAAACACGTTTTCGGTAGACCCCTAAGTCAAAGTACGCAGTGTGCATACTCATGTCTCAAAATATTAAAAAATATTTAAAATTTTCTTCCGTCTGAGAGAAGCTATTTATTTATGAAAAGTACGTAGAGCTGCAATTTTTTTATATGTTCCATCATAATGAAACAGGACATAATAATTAATATGAATTACCCAATGTGTGTTTTCTGGCGTTCGATTTTTTGCATGATTTGCTTATAGGTATCATTTTCTCAATGTAAGTAGAATAATTAAATATTTAGTTGCATCCTCAGTTAAAAAATGGGAACAGACTTGAATAGCTGCCATTTCATTAGGAATCATCAGCAGGCCTAGTTCACATCTCTGAACATCGACAAAACTCCCTCTTTAAAGTTGCAGGCATACCCGGGCAAATTTGAGATTTGCAATTAGCAAGATAGTGAAATGTCGACGGGTGCTCATTAAAGATCACTTTTAACACACTACTGGCAAATAGAAAGAATCTCATTATTTTCTCAGAACGTAAACGCCACATGTTTAATGTCATTATAAATTGTTTTCTAACAGCTTTTTCAAAATAATAAGCGTGATATTGACACATGCTGAAGAGAAAGTTAAGCTCATGTGCATATTCTGAACATTATGTTAGAATCCGTGGTCAAGCGGCTAAGCGGCAGGTTGGGTCGAGATTTTTACCGCCGATTAGATTGAGAGAAACTCAATCGGCTCCAACCCTGATGCCACAAAACGATGCAATCTATAGTTCCAGGGATATGTGTATTCGAAGAACATGTTAAAGATTTTCGTTAACTTCGACTCCTCTTTGATTATACGTTGTATGGTAATATTTAGGTAATGCACTTCCTATCATGTGTTCATATTTTCTTAGTTCTGTTTTAATGAAAAGCATGATTGATGACCAGTCCTCCAACAGTGCCCGCAACAAAGTGGTGCTTTATACATTCAACATTCAACTAAATGTGACAATACTAATGCTCCCAAAAACCTTTTTAGGTGTAATTTCTATTATGTGCAATGTGTATGTGCAATGTTTTATGTTGTCAACGACATGGATCAGGATTTTCTTATGGTTATTATTTTATATAATAGGATAATTGATATTTGATATATACATGCAATAATAATTAATTTTATATATTATTTTGATGTATTGATATGCAATACAAAATTATATTTATATAGAGGATTTTTTAGAATTGCTTGTCTATTCATATTCCACTGATATCTGATCATACTTGATAATGATGATGAAGCTTGTTTAATTTCCTACGCTTGAAATTAAACTCATCCATTGTTCTTACATAGAAGCAGGGGTCATCAAAAATTGATTGCAATTAAATTGCTCAGTCCAATTAATTAATTGTAATTGATATTTTTACCAATCAATTAATTTTAATGAAAAGTTTGACCAATCAATTGATTGGCATTGGACTCCTGGGCGATCAATTAATTGGTAATTGGAATTACAGACAATCAATTAATTGATGTTGAAATGTACCCAATCAATTAATTGATAATTGAATTTATCAATTAACTGATCGATAATTATTAATTAGTCAATGGAAAAACATGTAGGCCTATATTTTTATAAAATAGAGTTAGCCTAGAATAATTGTATTCATATTGAAACTCGATTCAATCAATTAAAATGCCGGTATTAATATTGTATGATCATTGTGCATCCCCATAGTTTTGATGTTCACTGATTTTACTGATTCAGATTTCAATAATTATCATCGTTTTATGAACTCTCAGCTTAATACTAGGCTACTTTGTCAACATGGTTTCAAATACCATGGATAATGACTTTCGAAGCTTGACAAGTAAGGGCAATCATGCTGAAGAATATACAGTAGATCAGAGAGTTGAGAGGTGTCAGATTGAGTCAGCAGAATGAATTTTGTACAGTGGATGAGCAGGAAGAAGCGAAAATCTTAGGTGAATTGTAATGCTATATATTGCAATGGAGTGAAACTTGATAAAATAATTGAACTATTTAATTGATTATGAATCAATCAATCAATTGATATTGGGACATACAGCAATCAATTAATTGATAATTGGAATTGAAAACAATCAATTAATTGATATTGAGTTGAATACAATAAATTAATTGATAAATGAAATTCAGCGCAATCAATTAATTGACATCAATTAATTGAGGTTCAATTAATTTTTGATGACCCCTGCATAGAAGTACAGATTCATTGAAGTTAGATTTCTAGGTTGACTAGGTTGACTATTTCAACACTCTTAAACTTCTTAGTACTATAGCAGATCAAGTGATGAAATATGTACGTTTGCATGTACATTTTACTATCATTCCCATATCATTTCATTTTTTTCTGAGTTGGGAATCGAACCTGTGATGCCCAGACAAGTTGCAAGAAGAAATTCATTTGAAAGGTTGTCGCTTAGTAATATCTTGTATTAAAAGAGGGATGAGTATCGAGTTAGCATGGGGTCGCGCTTGTAGAGAGAGAGATTGAGAGAGACTATCATTAGCACTTCATTCAAGCTTGTCAGTTGACTAGAAGTGCTGACGATACGACCCCAGGCTGTGGCTCATCCGGTGTAGCTGAACGTTTTGCTAAATACTAATTGATAAAAACGTTTTGTAGTGTTACTGTTGTCTTCTATAAGTAGCACCACTGTTTCCGTGTTTTCTTCAATGTAAATGTGTCTTCTCAGCACTTGGGGGAAAATAGCTGGAAACCAATTTCTTCGCAGGAGGTCATAATTCTGTAATTACTAGCCGACGCTTTAAGAACTGCGTTTAACTCAGATAAAGCTTTGAACCCGATTGTGGTGAAATTGCTCCAAAATTGCAAAATTACAAAATTACAGAAAATTAAACCACCAGAACCACAGATCACGAAGGGTAGCTAAATTTTGTTTCACTCACGAGAGCGAAATAGTCCCATACAGTTTCTGATAAACCAATTCTTCCAAGTGCTTCTCATGTTAATTGATATCGTTTTTTACGCATCCACTTTGTGACGTTGTCGTGAGTGTGTTGAGTGTGGACCCGTGATTCTGCAAATTTAGAGTCGAATTGCATCAGGTCGTGATATGTGAATCTAATCGAATTACAGAAACTTCCATAAGTCTGCACTAAATTTATTTTTAATTTTATTGTGGAATACGTGATTCGTTCATTGACATTATTTTGTTGTTGCTCAATATGCGGTGTGCATATGACTTCTGGCTCGGTGAGTTCTTCTGGGTGTCGGGTTTTGCTATTGCACATTGCTTGTCTGGTTACAACAAAATATACCGTGATGCTAAACGGACGCTGGTTCTCTCTTGCGCTGTCTTAATAAATTAATGAATTTAACGGATGTGCTTAGCCAACTGCACCTTCAGTCCCGGGTTAAGAAATAAGGCTTACGAATAGTCTTGGCTTTTTCTAGAGGGATACTGAACGACATGACAACTCGACGCTAAAAAACAATAGTCAAATTAAAGCGTCATTAATTATCGTTAACTACCCTTTGCAATTTAACAATAATGACTAATAATAATATTAATGACATAATCCTGATGGCAAAGATTATGTTTGTAAGCTCGAACTTGTACAAAAAAGACTTTTGGATCTTAACGAGGCTGGAAACAAAACTTTCCTTTACAAATCTTGACAATGGAAAAGCACGGTTTCACCACTTGATAGATTGGAAACTCTCAGGCCCTTTTCGAGGCCTTCGGCAACGCGAAAAGACGGTTGTGTTTTCTGCATGAACTTCTGCTCAAGGTCTCTTCTATGCTTTAGTCGGTCAGAGTGCTTATTTTGGAAAAGCCTGCAATTCCAAGTCTCAAAACAGATTAGGTTATCGTATGTAATTTGTGACATCCAAAATATTTTGATAAAATCTCAAGTTCTAGATTCTTTTGTTTTACTGCAATGAGCAGGTTTGAAATATCGCAAATCACGTGCGATTTTTCGCGTTAAATATTTTAATGCTGATGTTTAAAGTTCTTTTCCCATTCTCCAACTCCTATCTGTAAAGTATAAGTCTGCCCGTGCTTGCCCGCAGATCAATGATTCATGGCACGGTGAAGTTTCATGGAAATATTTTCAGGTTGCAGGTATAAACGAGTTCCCTGTTCTGGAGTCGGTCGTACGATATCCTAGTGAAATGAGATGAGACTTCATTAGTTTTGCCAGCCAGGGCCGGCGTTCAATTGCATACGTAATCCAGTATCGTGATGGCTATCAATGGGAGATATTACACGACTTGAAGATGGCATCATTCTCTGAGTATATATCATTTCTCTTCACAAGCCATCACCATTCCTCTGGATTACGCATGCAATTGAAAACTTACTCTCTTATCACCAGTACTGAAAAATTTCAAAGCGATAAAATTAGATAAAATCGCAGCCCTCTAACCGCTACGTCGAGGGTAGACTTAGTGTTCTTGATTTTATGACAAGCATTTAAGCACGATGAATATTTTTTCAAGTGATAAACATTTTTCAATGGGAGTTGCCACTCTGTTAAATGGATTTCACATGAACTGAAGATCTAAAACTTTCATTTTGCAATATTTTCCCATAACTCTTGTATACAGTGATAGTAATCGAAGTATTGGTATTGTATCTAAATAATTTTAGATCTACGAAAGAGTTTTGGATCCATGTAGATGCTCTAATGATATTTTCTCGCATTCTGATGCTGTGAATGTGACTGAAATGTTCATTCCAGCTTTGTTTATAAGATGCCCACGTAATATAGCGAAAATATGCACTTTGACAGGTATTTGGTCTGATTCCTTCTTCAATTTTCAGACCTGGTCGACCTCAGTTGGTGATGAAGAAAAGCATTGACGTGTTCAAAGATCAGTCCGGTCGACAACTTACACTCCTTAGTCTGGATAGCGACAACGAAGGAGAACCGGGCGCAGCCGGAGCTGGAGGTGGTAGCACAGCCGCCGTCTTTCCTGGTAATCTCACCGGCCGTCCAGCCGTCAATGAAACTTCTCCGCAGCATACCGGTCGTCTGTCTTCCCGATTCAGTGAAAGTCAGTCCGAAATGGCTCCCTCTCCCCAATCTCAAAGCAGACGTACTTCCACAGGTGATTCTATCATCAGTTCAAATCCAAGCCCTGATTTCGAATCCTGATCCTCCACTCAAGTTGGCTGTTATCTCGCGTCCACTAGAAATTGACCAATGAAATCTCATGCAGATCTTTGCCGATGAAAAAATGAATCGATACAATTTTTGATTAGATGTTCAACTCATTCTCATGCTGAGGAATATCATATAAATTGCTATGATGAGTTTGGCTTATCTAATATTTGACAGAAAAATAGAAATTGGAAATCTTAAGTACATAGTACTTTGTAGGCATTTTTGCCCTAATGTCTGCAGGGTGAAATCGGCTTAATTCACATGAAAACTTTTGCCGATGTATATCAATTTGTTTCGTAGTTGTGCATGTTTGCACAAAAGTCTCAGTTTTTTGGTATGAAATTATAACACAGAATTCAAATTATATCGGTTCATTGTTGAATTCGACAGTTTCAACGTATTCGTGCACGCATAAAGCTGACGGGATTCGTAATACTACGGTGGCATGTTTGGTCATGAACAGATTGTACCGTTAGTGACTTATCGTTAACACACACTTGTGAAAAGATGCCATCTGTACGTATAATTGTGATATTTACCCCAGATTTACTGAGCGTGCAACGCACACTGCTCTATTTTTGTCTTTTGAGATGTTCGCATACTTTGCTCATGTATATAGTATTTTTCTAACATGTTGTGATTTGTAATAATGTAGATGTCATATTGTGATGCACATATCATATTTATTTTGTTAAAAACTTTGTTTATTACGATATACGATGTCATATCCGAAATGTGCGATGTCTGTGTAATTCTTCGTTATAATTTTCTTGCAAAAGTTATGAAGGAAATGTGTAAGTTTTGAACTTACCCCTTTTTGATTCTGTTTTAGGATGCGTTTCCTGTTCCCAACATCATTTTGAGGTTAAGCTGATTTTGCAACACGCTGAATGTAAGAAGGAATAGTTTATGAAGTAGATCTGTTGGATTGTCGGTAAAAGTAAGATGATGTCATGAAATTTGTCACTCAATTTAGATGACTTTTCTTGAAGCAGTTTATCTGAAGTGTGCCTATGTATGCAATTACGTGTCTTTATGGATCACTAATTTTTGATTATTGTAAATTTTGCAGTTTCTTATGAGCCTCTTTTCTAACGATCTGTTGATGAATTTTATAAGCTATTACATTCGCATTGAACATTACATTGTGTTTTCATTTTAGCAGGAATAACAGACATCACAGATATTTCTCCTTATCTGAAGTTTAATATTTGGAATGGTCTGAATCCGATTAGCAAATTGAGCAAAAAGTCAAATATTTAGTTAATTTATCAATCGCAGGGCAAGCAATAAAACTATCCTAGTCGAATAATATCACAAACTGAACAATTGATATGACATGACAACATGCATGTTGTCATTTTCTATCAAGGATATTTTCCTTTAATGTAAGCGGCGTTACTGATTATGATCATCATAACTGATTACTGTATCATTTTGATGTTTTAGTTACGTACCGGTATTTGCACAGCAGTCCACGGTAGCAGAATTGCCAATAATCCATCATTTTTCAAAAAGTTTTCAATGATTATCTTCACCGTGTTCTTAAATAATTGAATAACAAAGCGAATGATTAACAAGACTGTTTAAAAGACGAATAAAGAGATAAGAATAAACCAGCAAAATGTGCAACCACCTGGAAACGAAGTAACTATCAGTAAATTTCTTTCTACAAGCGATTTCACTTTCGATTCTCTTTGTAATAACACTTCGATATAAACAAGCAAAGGGATGAGCGCGTAGATGCAGTTCAGTAAGACATTTAATTCCCAATGACATGCGCTGAGTTTGAAGCACAGAAATAGTCAAATCGATTGTTTCACATTTTTCGAAAATGCTCCGTCCAATCTGAAATCAAATGCAAATAATACACTAAGGTCTGAACTAGGGCTTCACAATTTTCAATATTTGCAAATTTCGAGAAAATTACAAGCATTATCAGTCAGGAGACGCATCCGACAAGAATAGTGCAATAATACAATTATGTTAGAAGTAGGCCTATACTTACTTCCCACACAATTATATTATTGTATTACTCTTGTTGAATGCGTCTCCTGACTGATGCTCTTAAATTCACTAGGTAGGTTTACTTATAGGCCTACATGCATTTGTAGGTTTGTCGAGGATATTCCATAACTTATAATGTCAGTCATTGCTGCTTTCGTGTTCACCAGACTCTAAGTAAGCAATTCTACGTTTGAATTACATGGGGCGTCCTGATGTATCTCTCGGTAGTAGGCCTTACACCGGTTTGGGGTCTTCAGGACCGATAATTTCACAGTCCCTATATTGTAAAGGAACATAGAAATTTAGTAGGAATGTGATTAGTCGCCGGTAGGCCCTACGTTCTAACTGTGTTAATGATAATTTGACCGGAAAAATGCCTGCATTTAGGTATTTTTCTACGGGCTTTCAATTATATGTTATTCTTTAACAAAAAACTTTCACTGCACACGAAAGCGTTGAAAATGACGTTGAAGTCTATTTGTTGAAAATTTCACAGAGGTTGAAAAAATACTGCGTAGAAATCTTTTCAGAATCACACTTTTTAAATTTGTCTATGAAAAAATTACAAAATGGACGTTTTGTTGCTTTATACAAAACTGAACATGTGAGTAGGATGATTTTTTCATACCGATGTAATTTGGCGCAAAAATAAACAAAATATGCAATACCAAAGAAGCTATTATGATTTGTGGTCACGGTTTATCATACATGAAAGGTGCCTACATGTAGACTTTTTTCTAAAATTTATTCAATTTGAAATATAGGCTCTATTTCATGTAAACGTGACTATTTATCTGATGATTTTTTACGAGAAGACATGTAAATACGATACCATCAATTTTCAAAGTACCGGAACTCACTTGGTATTTTAATGTTTTCTTTGATATAATTACTTTCTTAAAGATTATAATTCTCAAATTTCATGGCATTCTGATACATAGTTTCTTTTCTGCAGAAAAAATGTACGAAATTGCCAATTGTTTCACAATCCACAAATATTTCTTGAATTTTACCGTTGGATTCCAATGGGAATCCTTTAACCTTACCTATAACCGAAAGCGACTGACTGTGACACTCATAATTTTGAATTTTATATTCAGCGTTTCAAGATCTACAAATCCATGCTATTAAGCCCTTTGTGCGCGAATTTAGGAAGAAAGTGTCAGTAGCTCCCGGACTATCAGTAGAGGAGCGATATCGAAGCAATAATATCGCTCAGAGTTCTGAAAAAGACTTTCAATAGAGCAAAGGTAATTTCTATTCATTTCTATGCATGCAACCGCATCTGGAAGGTGCTAGATATCTTAGAGTCCTATTTGTCGGCCATGCCATGACATTAAGAAGTCTATGACCATACTTGAAAATGCATAATGTCTCTACCATGGAGATCTAGTAAGATATATGCCATAGATATCCATGTTTCTACCCAAATGAATAGACATAGGCTACTTAACATTGCAAAAGAAGACTTTTTGAATTTCAGTCTGATCAGAATTGTACCTTAGTTTCCAGTATTTGTCACATTCTATTACTGAACCAAATAGAGACTGAAGAATGAAAAGAACCGCAGAAATGATGATAGAGGAAATAACACCGCCAGCTACATAGTAGTAAAAGAAACGAAGATCGATGGAGTCAATTTAGCGAGTAGTGTCAGCCATCTGACAGAAAACAAATGTTACTAAAAAGTAATGTTACTAATTGTGTTAATAACAATTATCGCTTGCCAATTTGATATTTTTGATTCGTCATTAAGTCGATATGATTAAATTGACCACATTGCGCTGCTCCTATGTTTCAATTGCTAGCTGTAGACACTTGTCAAGGATATTCAACTTAATAACACTAAAAATCATACATAGAGAAAATGAAATCCTGACGTGAATATACTTTGCAGCCTGAAAGTTAGCCATGAACTGCAAAGTGTTGACCGCAAGGACTGTAAAGTTGATCACGGACTGCAAAGTGTTGAATAAGGACAGTAAAGTAATGCTCATGCGCTCCTGAGGGCTATGGTAATATCAACTTTTCAACACATGCATAGAAATAAGTATTAAATTATCTCTCTGCAAAAATGGATTTCTGTGCTCAAATCATCATCTCAGAATTGTTTAACAAACGAAGTCGTAAATCAAACCATACAATGCAGTAATTACAGACTCAGAGAGCTTGACAATAGCGTGACAATTTGCCATTGACGACTTCCTTAAGTCACCATGAATCAGATGTAACCAATTCTGATAATGTCGAAGACATTGAGATTGAATAGCAAAACATTAACAATTAGGTTAATCGCATTTGAATTCGTGACAATTTTTAAGAGAATGAGTCTCAGAAAGCGTTGCACACGAACCGCCTTCAATTTTCCATGTACAACATAATCGCTAACCACAATTTAGAAATTCAAATAAATCATCAAATTTCAGATCTAATCTGTTGATCACACCTGCAGAAGGCAGGATGGAATCGTAGGCAAAGTTATGCAAGTCTATCCAGTTTTAAAGCGCGTATGCGATAATTCTCTTTATCTTGCAGATTTGCTCGAGTGATAATGCTGTATACAACGTGCTACATCAACAGTTAGACTATCAGAAAAATTCCAAGAGAAAAATTGCTTGAAATTCTCATTGATGATTGAGATGCTCTTGCTGTGATCTAATATAGTCATTCCCTCAAAGGTGTGAAAATGGGGGCTGTTAGAATGTGATGCAAAGTTAAGTAACGTAATTAGGTATTGGAAATCGAAAAACAAGAAGCAAAATCTTCTTAAAATCTTAAAATCGAATATTAGGATATGGCTGTTGCCGCAATTATTTCAGATTTCCCTAATAGGTGATAATTAATTAACAAACTATAATAGAAGATTTCATCTTCAATCTATGCTGCCATGTCATTTCAACCACTGTTGCAAAAATCATTTTATGAACATTTCTCACATTTTCTCAGTAAAGTAAATGACATAACATCGAGTGAATAGAAGGAAACATAATGTCACATCTTCAACTGCTCTTGTCATTGATTCTATGGGTATTTTTAATAGGAAAATATTCAACAACCGTTCTTTAAGCATGTTCAAGATTCTTTTTCTCAACTTTAAGAATAATAAAGAATATATGCTATTCACCGCAACTGTATTTTTAGTATAGCTAAAAAGTGATCCTGTTATCTTATGTAAATCATTCGTTTTACTTGTAAACTGTTATTCTGAAGTTTCGGGTTTTAGCCGGTAAAGAATCTACAGGGGTATTTCTGGGGGCATCCTCCCCCCCCCACAAAACTGGCATATTTTTCCGGTGTGCTTTCTATCAAGCCATTCGAATTCTTCATTTCCTTGTTATCCCAGCCTATTTTGTATCGAATCACGATAGTTGGCATTATCAGAATCAACACCTTTATATCTCGAATTCATGACTTTTCCCATATGTCTTCATGAATTAAGACCGATTGAAAGCCGAGGCATTACAGTATATGTGTAGAATTTATTGAATTCTTTCAAAATTCTCTTAGCATAACTTCTGTGTTTAAAGCACATGATTATAACCAAATGTGACTGTTAATTCAAGCAAATTGATCTTCAACCAAGCTAATTTAAATGCATGATGAAATTTTGTTTTAAAACCATAATTAGATAGTAAGAACTGGACTTGCACCATGTCAGACGAAAAGTAATAGGCCGAAGCCTATATAGCATGAATTACATAAAGATGCGTAGGGATATAAAGATATGTCTTCTTGTGATTCATGCTATATAGGCTTATCACTCTTTTCATATCTAGTTGGGTGAATTGACTTATATCGGTAGGCCCATTCTTAATAGAAAAGTATGAGAATATTATTCGATTTAGCTCAATATCATTATTATTTTGTCTACTGAATTTCTTTTGTACACAAAAAAGACAACTTAGGTACAGCAAGCATTACAACAAATACACAAAACCAAACTGATCAAAATGTTCTAGTTCCGTATGTGTCACACACCTCCCTTCATCCATATTTAATCGATGGAATTACAGTTGTCCCCTGAAGTTTCTGGGTTTCCCCGGGATTCCAAACTTAGATTCAACATTGGTTTTAGCGGTGTCAGTCCACTTAGTGGAAAGCGATCATGTTAACACATGCAATTAATGTAGTGAATTAATAGCAAATTAACATATTGAATTAAAGTAGGTTGCACTTTGCAGCGATTGTGACCATCGGTAAAGGACAATGGACCCTCCTTGAAAGTGCTCTCAACAGAAGAGAACACTGTTCAGTGTATTTTTTAGTGTGTACGGCTCGTATGTATATGGATGTTTATTAACAAAAAATGCACTATTTCAAACTTGAACAATCATCTTGCTTTCGATAGATGATAGAAATGTTGATAACTGGAGTTTGGCGCTTGATTTGTGAATTCTGAAATATTATTCAGATTTTCAGAAATACTTCATTGTGAAGTAATCCAGTCGAAAACTATACTTCATTCCATTATTTTTTGCTTCTTTACGTTTAAAAAGACACTAGTTCGGTTAATAAAAAATGCTCATGGTGCTGATGATAGACTAATTGTCAACCAATACAATTAGCATCACA